>JBBPDE010000134.1:22806869-22824776 GCA_037974605.1 Nannopetersius ansorgii
GTGTGTGTGTGTGTGTGTGTGTGTGTGTGTGTGTGTGTGTGCGTGTGTGTGTGTGTGTGCGTGTGTGTGTGTGTGTGCGTGTGTGTGTGTGTGTGTGTGCGTGTGTGTGTGTGCATGTGTGTGTGTGCGCGTGCGTGTGTGTGTGTGCGCGTGCGTGTGTGTGTGTGTGTATGTATGTGCGTAAGTGTGTGTAAATGAGAGATGAAGACAAAGAGAGGGTAGTAACCCTCCGAATTGGACAGAATAAACCAGGTTTTTCCATATTTTGTCTTTTGTTACAATACCTTATTTAAGAGGCAGCTACTAAAATCCCCCCCATGCTCCCTCTAGTGCACAACAACATTCAGAAGGTCACATTCAGGACGTAGATATTTAAAGAAAAAAAATATCCATCACAGATTGTTACGTAGGTCACACATTTTTCCGTTTACTGGGTGTGTATCGAGCTTGTAAGCTTCAGCAGATGAGAATGTGGATATTCAAATCACGTCGGTGGCCCTTTTGTATTGAATGCACTGAACTTCTGTGACTAAAGGTCAGAATGAACATTTCTATGTACAAAATGCAGAATGGAAAACTTCATTGATGTGCGCTTTGCAAAGGTTTAAAAATAACACGCGGCCCTGCATATGCGACTATTTCAGCCCTTCAGGCAACAGTGCATTATGCAATTTCACCTAGTGTGTATGGTGTGTGTATGAGAGAGAGAGACAAAAAAGAGAGAGAAAGAGAATCAGAGAAACGGAGTGGACCTCTTGCACATCCGGTGCCCCCTTTTCAACCAAATGCCTTGCACTCACTTTGTGCAAAACAAACAACAAAATAAGCCACGTGGTTGACCTGGTGTGTGCTGAGATCCACACACACTCTGTAATGCTGGCCTAGCTGATTACAGACAGGAGATACAACCCATTACATTCCTATAGTAAAACAGAAACTTCAAAAGCTTTTTTTTTGGTAAAGCATATAAATGTGCCATTCAGTCAGCTTTTTCATTTAAAGGTCACGTAGAAAACAGGGTTTTTTTTTCTTACATTTTTAGAAGAGTCTGGTGTAACATGCAAACGCTGTTAAAGTGTCAAAACGCACCATTTGCCTCAGAGTCCATATATACAAAATAAGCAACAAAGACAGGCAGTTTTGAATTAATTGTCTTTCTGAGGTCAAAAACACACAACGTATTTACACACATCCGCCTATCCAGCCTTGAATAGTTTTGAAATCACGCGGACTAAGGTTATAGCCATGTTTCTATCTGCCCTTTGAATATGGGGGTTCCCAATCAGAACAGAGATCATTTACATACATAAGTCTTAAAGGCACGGTAACACAGGAATTAAACAGGTCGAAAAAACAGCACATAACCATGATATTGCCAGACAAACATCATAAGCGCACCTCAAAGAACAAAACTGAAATGCAATAAAAGTGTAGCTTCTTTAATAAGTGAACTCATGCAGGCCTGGAACACCAGAATCAGTCTGCCATCTGTGCAAAGGTGCTCATAATCAGGGAAAAAATATAAATAATTGATGGAAGGCTGGTGAAGAGAGGGGCACATGGCTGCTCTGAGCCAGTGTAACTTCGTACAGGGGATACAGAAAAAGCAATTACAAAACTACTTTATAAAAAAAAAAGTCTGTTAACACCAGTGATAGTTTCAAAGAATAAAACGTAATTTGACCGCACAAAACTAACACTGACTATTTATTCTCATGCTTAAGTTCTCATTCAGTCCAAGTTTGAAGAAGCAGTATTAATAGAGTTTATTGAAACTGGCCTGCAAGCCAAGGGGTCATTCAGACCGAACCGCAGCACATTCATAAAGTGAAAGACGAATAAATCTCTAATCGCCCAGGCCAAACGTCACTTTCGCAGAGACAAAAAGGGCAGGCATTCTTCACAAATACCTTTTAATTCAAGTAAAAGGCCAAAACGGACAGGCCCAGGGTGACATAGAGGGAGGTAAAGGTGATCACAGATGAAACAGTGGCACTCAGGCTTCATAAAAAAGCCACGGCGAGCACAACAAACTACTCAGGCCAGCTCACCACAAATACTCCAGCAGCAATCCAGTAATGGATACTTCCTCAGCTCCTCAATTGGTCAAAATGTTTTCATACAATAATTTAATTCAGAAACACTTTTACAAAGCAAGAGTAATCAATTTTAATTAGTTGATTCCCCCCCACCCACCCAC
Organism: Nannopetersius ansorgii; assembly: GCA_037974605.1. Lineage (NCBI taxonomy): Eukaryota > Metazoa > Chordata > Actinopteri > Characiformes > Alestidae > Nannopetersius > Nannopetersius ansorgii. Next base: position 22,809,070 of record JBBPDE010000134.1, read on the forward strand.
CCAATCGCATAAAGTTTAATGTACTGCCATCGATCTCCTTTGTTCTTTAATGCAGTGCTGCTTTCCTGTAATTTGAGGCTTTTCTTTTTTTCTCCACTACTTTTACAGTCAATGATGACATTCGGTGTGACAGTCCACACATCTTTCAGAGCAGCAAATGAGAAGGGTTCACGCATGTACACGCAAAGTGAAGAAGGGGGGGGGGGGGGGGGGGGGGGGGAAGGGGGGGGGGGGGAGGGGGGGGGTGGACGGGGGCACAAAAAAAGAAAAACCCCCCCCCCCCCCCCCCCCCCCCACACACACACACACACGCGCGCGCGCACACCCACACACACATATATAGTGTAGATATTCCTTCAAAAACATGTAAATCTAAATTATTAGAAATAATAAAAATATTTGAAATCAAACCAAATACACTTAGATCTTCAGGGAAAATATTTATTGTTCTAAGTTTCTATAACCCTTAGGTCTACGACCATCTCCCTTTTACCTGAGGTATAAATATAAGTAAAAGTATAATCCTTTCTTATCCATGAACAAGGATAGAACCAAAGAGCTGTTAACTCATATGAGAGAGTGGGTTGTAGAGCTGCACAGATTAGGAAATGGTTATAATTAATTGCGATCATTAAGTATGAAAATAAAAAACATTTTGAAAACATGTAAAATTTGTCAGGAAGAGAACGCATGATTGCCCCACGTACAGTGAGGAAGGATGGTAAGAGAGACGAAGTGAAATCAAAGAGCAGTTTTTACATTTCAAACTCTTCTGTAATGCCACCTCCATGAGCAGAACATTTTTTGGATGTGTTCCATAAACAAAGCTTTTGTAAACCACAAAATGAGGTGCCCGAACTCTGCAAATGTCACTGGAACAACCCTTTACTCTCAGATGGCAATAAAGGAAATCCCTATTCAGGTGAAACACCTACTTCAGCTAGTCTGTGTTTCTTCTTTCGGTATTTTACCATCGCTGTAACAATTGAAATGAGGAAAGACTTTGCTTTTAAAACCAAAGTTTTACTGATTTTTCTACTGTGAACCTATTATATTCATATTGGCACAGTTTCTTATGACTTATTGTTCCTGTCATCTCCCAGATGTTTGAATGCTGGCTGTGTCTACAGGTATCTCGGACACAATGAACAGTGTAAGGTGGTCAGATAAGATAAAATCTGAGGTCATGCACACCATCATCACATTTGACAAAATAGAAGTGCGAACAAATAAACCTCCTGATGTCCAGTGGCAAATATGGTGCTGGATCATAGATGCTTTGGGGATGCTTTACTGCTAGTGGTCCAGTGGCTTGCAGAAATCAATGGCACAACTAATTTCACTAAGTACCTGAGGATTTCAGCCCAAAATCAGTCTGCCCATGGTAGGTAGTTTCAGTGGTGGACATGGGTATAACCATGGGAGCCTTGGGCTTTCACGACCCTGTCACTGTTCACCTCTTGTCCTTCCTTGGACCACTTTTGGTAAGCACAAATCACCGGGAAACCCCCAAAGACCTGCCGTTTTAGAAATACCTCTTTTAGCCATCAGAAGTAAACCCTTATCAAACTCGCTCTGATCCGTACGCTTGCCTATCTTCCCTGCTTCTAGCACATTAACTATCGCGTTATTCAATTCACCTGTCATTGGTTTTAATGTTGTGACTGATTGGAATAGCGTCCTTGTGCCAACATAAAAATGAACAATGACACACAATACTACAATGCCACGATGTAACAGCATTGATGAGGCACACAGATAAACACAAAGGCAATCTTGTAGTGCCAATGGATCCTTGCCCTTCATTTCCACAGAAGGGACTACCACCCTTCATATCCAATTAGCTGATTGAATCCAAATGAAAACAGCACTAATGGCAACAATGCCATGCATTCAAGCTGCGCTCATGGATAGGTGCTGAAAAACCTTGCTGTTGACTGCAACTACCACAGTGACAGGCTTCTCACACCCACCGATCCATGCAACCAGGCTCTTAAGGTCGCCACCGAGCAAGGCCTACACACACCCACACACACAAAACACACAATGCTGGGAATACCAGCAGCAGGCTGAGCACACACAGCTGCTTCTCCATCACCAAAATGGCTAATAGATGTACAGTGCAGCAACAATTAAAACGGAGATGTACTTGCCAGTGAACAATTGATTGAGCGTAAGCACAATGTGACACTTGCAGCGGATGGCCACACCAGTAGCAGACAGATTGTGACATTCTGGTGACATTATCATCTCAGGACTGCTCGCATTCAATAGGGGAGGATGCTAATCATGCGTTTTGGATCAACAATTTTGCAGCCTTCAAAAGGCTAGGAATTGGTGGCATGACCCTCTTGCTGGCTGACACCCCCCAACCCCCACCATTTTATGTGTGTGTGTGTGTGTGTGTGTGTGTGTGTGTGTGTGTGTGTGTGTGTGAGTGAGCGTAGGCATATGAGAGATAGACTGAGGTAGAGTAAGTGAAAGAAGGTGCGAGCAAGAAACTAAAGTGAAAACTATGCTTGTGAAACTTGAAGTAAGATAGAAAGTTAAAGTAAGAGAGGGAAGAACGGAAAAGAAAGGTTGAGAGGAAAAGAAAGCAAGAGACGAGAAAGTGAGAGAAACAGGGGTGACAATGAGGAAAAGCGCTCTGGCAGTCTTCTACACCTGAGACTGTGAAGATAAATATCACCATCTACTGTTCGGTAGTGGTACTGTAAGCTAACACACATACATGAGGATGAACTGTCAGGCCTGCCAGGCTTTTTCTGTTAGTCAGAGCTGTCAAGACTGATTAGACCAGCAGCCATGACAATGGACCTCACATTTAAAGAGATACTCAAACCAAAATCAGAGCCACATGATTGGGGTATACTGCAGGGCTGAGATGGAATGAAAACCACCTTCACCAATTCAGAGCAACCGATGACACATCAACCCAAAAACCATCTGTTCAGAATATCAGAAAGGGTTACACTCAGCGCGTCACTCGTGGTGCATCTCTCGGAGCTTGCTGCTTTGTTTCACTCCCTTTTCATCAAAACAAAAACGAGTTCATAACATCTGGGAGGTGAACCAGTGATTTATGACTGTTGACTCAGACTGAAATGTGCTGTTACTCAACTGTACCTACAGATTCTGGGAAACACATATCTACTGGAGGAATCATCGAATCCACAAGGCTGAACCCGAAGTTATCTACAGGTTTTACCACATACCTGCCCAAAGCATGCACAAAGTGCAATGCTGCTGCCCAAACCGCTTTCCACCTACAGATACACATCAGGACTACAGCTAGAGTGTATATGCTAATGGACAACCTACACAATTAATCATACAGCAATCACAATCACGGTTTTGGCCTCAGCAATTAACTGATCCTGAAAGGTCACAATTAATGCATCCTATTTGCAGCTAGAGCCACTGCATTAAAATCATAGCATTCATATAAACAGCACTTCACAGTGAATGAGTGCACTAAAGAATCAAAGTAATGTTTGTTGAGTGGAATGGGCTAACCAATACAAACTGTTCTTAGAGAGAACACAGACAAAACAGTCTGGAAAAATTACAAGGGCTGTTGTGGAGTGCAGTGTACTAAGGGTCTGCACAGACATGAAACTGAAGACTGTATTGGTGGATTTGAGACCTGTCCCGTGTTGTTAAATTAAAAACTGAACCTGGCTAAACTTGCATGCATTAACAAAAATGGATCATCACAGACAGTTTTACAGTACCTTGTTTTCTTACTAAAAGCTTGTGTTGATCAGCAGAAAATGTCATGCTGGAATAAACTGGTATTTAAACAGCTGTAATACACTCACTGTTTATTTTCTGTATATTACTGTGACAATCGTACCTGGAAGACGAGGGCATCCACTTTCCTCTAGTCAACAGCCGGCCCTGGTGCACAAACCCACCACTGCTCAAGAAATGCTCAACACACTTCAGGAAAACTTAAAATGTTAAAACATACATACTGAGACATGCTTTGTATTTAAATTTAGCTCCTTTAGTTCGAAACTGAGAGGCTAACACTCATGTAGTCACTCATGTATCCCAAATTATTTCTGTAAAAATACATCACCCAAACCTCTCTCAACCCTCTGAAACTGCATCCAGATCATCAATAAGTTGTCAGATGTGGATGTAGTTCATGATGCTGTCTTCAAATTTACGCTAATTCGTGTTTTTTTTTTTTTTTTTTGCTTTGTAACACCAGCGTCAAGTGTTGTCTAAGATGGCTGCCTATGACAGTCCGGTTTTGTTAAAACTGTATAGCTCACTGTAAGTCATACTGGGTCCTAAACCATATCCGCAAGTCTGCACCACCTTAAGGGTTTGAAAGGACTGAGGAAAGTTTGGTGATTTGTTCAAAAATAATTTGGGCAGTTTGAGTGACTGTTGCCTACTCGCGTGTGTTAGAAACAGATTGTGAACATCAGGTCCAGTGAGGGATCTTTTTGTAACCAATGGTTTAATGGGGAACAGGGGTGATGATGAGTCATATGTGTTTGTGTGTGTGCGCACTGCTACAATGTCACAGCACGGTGCGCAGAGCTCAGGGGTTGCACTGGCAGGTCACTCCCTGACAGACACACACCTGCTCTGACATTTTCTCCCGACCTTGATGGAGAAAAACACATGACAATGCTGCTCTGCTTGTTCCCACAGGAGAGAGCTACTCTGTCTTCTCTCCGCTCTTCTGCATCCTTTCCTTCTTACCTTAAAGCAATCATGGCCAGGAAGGGAAAAAAGGGACAGAAATAGGGACGGAAGGGTTAGTCACATATAAGCGGTAAATTAGAAAAGAGAGGCATGCTAGGTCAGTGCAGACAAAAGGAAGAGCCAGGTCGGGCAACATGAGCTGAATACACCAGGGGTGCTGTGTGTAAAGCGGCAGGCCTGCATTAAAGCCAGGGCCAGCTGCATAAAGTGCACAATGTGGGTAAACAGCATGTGTGGATTCTCCTGAGGACACAGGCACTTATGATCTGAACCCAATTGAACTGCAAGAACATCTCTGCTTCACAAACCATTCATAAAGAACTATTGAGGCTTGGGCTGCACGACGCAAACAATAAAATACCAGTATTGCAGTTGTAATGGGGCATATTACTAGCGATTTGGGGCGTAATGGTCCAGCCTTTTCACGGTCCTCGGGTTTCTGAGGCACACTTCAGCAAAGTTCTTGGAAAAACTTTAAACAACTATTAAGTTCTTTTTTTAGTAAACAATTGCAAAACAGAAAACCGAACTATTTTCAAAATGAGAACAAAATTAATTATACATTGAAATTAATTAAATTATGAACTGACCTACGCATTCAGTAAGTCTCCTTTAACATGAGCCAATTGCACACTAATATGTGCTTTATTAATTGGCTGTGGCAAGAGAACTATTTTTGATCTACTTAAATGTCACAGTCAAATGGCTTGCTGTTAACTTTGATGCTCGAAAAGTACAGCCATCTGTCAAAACTGTATTTATGTTAAAAATATAAGAAACACTTGTATTGGATCGACACTACATCAGCCAATACTGTGATCTCTGGCACTTGAACTGGGAAACACTGCTGTATTTGTGAAAAGGTGCGATTGTGAAAAGGCTTTAAAATATTTTGAGCAAAATAACACTTTTCTCTGATGACATCAATAATTTAATTCATCAGAAAACCCACAGAAAGACATATTCTAGTCAGTGTGATCACAGCACAACACTAGGATTGATTAGACTGTTTTGAACACTGCAGCCTCATGTGATATTACACAGGCCAAAATCAGCAGTACATGTAACAAATGCTTTATTGCACCGACCTGGCAGAGTGATAATCAGGGTTAATAAATTAAGTTTAAAAATATGAACTGAATGCTAAGGGGCGACTAAAACCTCTACAAAGTTTTGCTGTTTATTTTTCTTGCTTGTCAGTTTCCAATAAGCATTAAGGTTGTGAGATGATTGTGATTACTGATCTGATGCTTAGATTAGGACTCCTGCTAAATATGCTTTTGAATACACAGTGACCTTGGTCTCTACAGACATGCCAGTGACCAACTACAGCGTTGTGTACACTCACCGTGAAATTCAGAGATTTATCCATGTCCAAACATCATACCTAGTGCTTTTTAAAACTCGGGGGTGCTCAATTTTGATACAGCAGTAACTAAATGGACACCATAAACAACAGCCTTTTGACACTGTGCTGACAACTGCAAGGAACTAGGCATCCTAACAGAGTGGGGTTCGTCAGTGTAGGTATTCTCTGGTGGACTCATGCCAGAAAAGTGAAGAAGCTTACTTAGAGACATAGTTCTGCCATGAACAGAATCAGAAACAGTGAGACACCGACTCAGTCAATACTCTGGGGAAAGTACTCATCAACAGTTATTGAAGCCCAGAGGCAACAGCGATTTTTATATAAGCATGTCCATGCAATGACTGTTTTCTTGCAAGCCTCATAAAGCACACAGTGCCAGGCTGGGCCTGAGAATTTGGAAATACAGGGTGAGGCCTGAAAGACAGTGCTATGAAGAAGTGGCTGGAGATACTGGCTAAGTCCTGAGGATTTGAGGATGCAGAATGAGGTCTTACTGTCTGGAGTTAAAGGGTTAGGTCTTTGAGGTCATAAGCCTAGGCTGAAACAGGTGGTTCTGAGCTGCGGCGTGAGGGTGGTAATGCAAAGACCAAGGGGAGGAGCGGTCTCCAGAAACCTCTAGTGCTCATACACAAGGCACCAGCAGGTAGAAAAGGGGGAAATCCACTCAACTTGTTTTTTAAACGTTATCTTGATACTGGAGGGCTACAATATGCAAACTCAATTGACACTTCAATACATCCATTAATTTTTCAATGCATGTTGTGCCTGACCACCCAAACCAATTACATACACTGTTTATTTTAGTAGATCACAAGCAGCATCATATTTGCAATATGTATTCAATACTACCACAATGTGAAATCTTTACATACACGTATTTCGCTATTTTTTTCTTTTCAAGTTTATGGGAATATTTCATAGTTATTACAGTTTCAGAATTCAATCTAGTAAAGAGTCAAATAAGCATGCTCTTGAATTTTACACTCTCACTGTGTGAGAGTTCACTTATAGGCAGTGCTGACAGAAAAAAAAACAGAAAGCTGTTTCGTGTCACTCAGATAAGGTGTCTTTATCCTCTAAATGAGAGCCATTTTAACATCAGTTATCTGGAATTAAGCAAGTAACAGTGGCGGGCAGCATTAATGTTAAGTTAACAAAGCAGACCATAGACCTAAGCGTACAGAACAGGTTAAATTTCACATTCCTGTATCTTCAACACCAGTTACCCACCTTCCTTACCATAGATGAGTCATTGCTAAACTTGCATTGATATCATTTTATGTGGTGAACTAAACTTTTTACTTATTTTTACTAATGCAGGAACAGACAGCACAAAAGCTACAAATGCCATTTACTTCAACCGCAGAGTTGCCAGCCATCCCGTTACTGGAAACGAAAAGACATGTTCCTTATTGAACTAATACCAGACAAGCTTTGATGAGAGAGAAGTATTACAGATCAGATCATTAAAAGGGGGCGATGGTATGTTCCAATACTCAAACAGAGAAAACACTTGAACCAATGAGAAGCACTGCCTGCATTGCAACAATATGCCTGAAAGCAAAGCGAGATGTAAAAAATGGCAACTTCCAAGCATAATAGCGGCATAAATACAACATGGAAAGGGAAAATGGCTACCAGTGGCTGGAATCCGAGAGAGACTATGTACAAGGCCAATTGCACTGTCTGCCACCAGCTTTCTCTATTAGTCACGGTGGAATTTGTGACATCAAACAGTTACAGAAAATCATAGGAGGAGTGTGAGGCTGCAGAGGACACAGGGATACATCAAACTCTCAAAGATCCATGTCTGCCAGGCATCTCCAGAGACTTTCAATATATATAATAATCATTTCAATTTATCAAACCAAATCTGGCTGACAGACACTACCATATACTTCACACTGGAAGAAGTACAGCAAAGACACATCTATTTTACTGAATAGATAAAAGTTTCATGCACAAAATTCACATGCAAAAAAAAAGTCCCCAGTAATATTATTGCCCAAATGTTCAAGAAAAACTATTTGTGGCCCAAAAAATGATCCAAAGTAGATGGTCCGCCTCAGTCCAACACTCAACCTTCCACTGGGTCCACGTGTTCCTTATTCCAAGTTAGTAACCCTACCCCACCCCGGTGTACTTTGTTTTCCCTGTTGACCACTTATCGCATTTATGTGGTTTTATGCACCAAAAACAGTCATAATTCATTTCTGCATGACTAATTTTCCAACCTTATTTAATGGCTTAGAATTAAACTGCATGTTTTTGCTTCTGTGCCTTTGCTAATGGATGTAAATGAGGATTGTTTTGATTGGCTGTCCTGTATTGATCCTCATTCAATATATCAGGCCTACATACTTCTAATAACTTTAATGTGGTGGATGAATAGGTGGATATGTATGTAAATGCTTTGCTTTAGGTAACAATAAAAAACATTAAAAACTGGTTGTTTTAACATCTTATTCTCCTAATCTGGACAGTAAGAACTGGTGCATTTTGACTTTCACAACGTGTACATACTGCATCACAGGAAATTTGGCTTTCCGCAATATGGGTCCTCTAAATACTTAATCAATTTTCTCCAAGATTTTTTCTAAGATGGAATCAGGGGATTTAAATGACAGTTCTTGTACATGGAATTGACCTACGGCTGTTCATTTTTCTGATACGTCTGATAAAACCATAATCTCTCTGCGCCACACAGAAACATGAACCTCCATTAGCGTTTTCCTCTCATTACTTTTCATCAAACTAAAAAAAGAACGACAATTATTAATTAATATCCATTATACATTTTTCTTTCACAAAAGAAGACATGGTGGGGGAGTAAAAAAAGAGAAGCAATTAGTTGAACAAAATCAGAATATTACATTTGAAAAGGCACTGATGAATGTCCTGTGAGCTCTCATTTTAGAGCGAAACCATAATATATTCTTGCTGTCATATTTCATTAAACTGCTATTACGGTCTTGATAGAACTATTAGTCACTATATTATTAATAACATTAATGTATTTACATTTTTTGTGTACAAGCCAGTTTTGCGGCAATAATTTATGAACTAGCTTCAGATATTTTATAATGCTCCCTCATCTCAACTCTTTTGTGCTTATTATTGATTATAAAAACAGACTGAATTTTTATGTTATTTTCCCCCCCTCCACCCCTCACCAGCGCATTCTCTTAATGTTCTGGCGAAGGGCCTTCGCATTAAGAGACTGAAATAAAGTGCATTTACATCTGAAGCATAACTTCATAATTTACATTCCAACATTTATTAGAGGTGACAAATGAGCATTTGGTCCACCCATGCTTTTCCACAATGCAGCACTCATTCAATCCATATAAATTACAGGGAGGATTGTGAGTGCTGGTGCAAATGATCCTATTATATTTATGCAGCAGCACACACATGGGCCTGGTGTACTTCAGTGTAAAAAGAGAGGGGGTAGCAGTGCAATCTTGTTTATGATCTAATCCAAGAAGTACTTTGACATACTGTGAATTCAAAAACATATTTTAAGAGTCACAGAGATAATCACCCCAGACAGGAAAGAAATCTACTAAACTGAAGACAAAGAACCACAAGATCTTGTTGGTTTTAATTCTTTTAATTGAATGCACTGCTTAATTTAGCTTAGTTTAATTAAACTTCAACCTCACTTTCAGGTAGCCACAGGAAAAGGCATGCTAAGCTTCACTGAGAAGTAAGCAGGACAAAGAAATAAACACCAATATTTTCTTTTGGTCACAGCAGTATTTTCTTTGGAGTCACCAGTTTCCCCAAATCTTTTCCTTAAATATGTCCCAAAACATCTCTCAATCCATTTAAACCAAATTCAGCCCTTCATTATGACAGCACAGGCTTGTGGATGTGGTTTGGGACTTATGGTGAGCTCCAAACAAAAAATTCTATATTTGATTTGATGATTTTGTTGTAAAGGTAGGTAGAACACATATTCAGACATTTTACTTGCCGTTTTAATATTGACTTGTTTTCATGTTTTCAACTACTTACATGAATTAGTTTATATACACACATTTAAATTACTCTGCATAGATTATTGAGATTCAAAATCTTAATACACAAATTACACAAACACACACCAAAATAAACTAATGTCACTTCACTGTGCCAACAACACAGTGCCCCTCACTGCAAGGGCATGAACTATTCTTGCATTCAAAAGACCAAACGAAAGCAAACTCCCTCGCAAGGCATCGACCAGGAGCCTCATTCATGTTTAAACAACTCTTGCCTCGTCCCATGCTAATACCCCTCACACGATAACCACTATAAGCCAGCGTGTAATGTTAAATAATTATAGAGAGCAGCGTTTTCAGCAGCGTAGTTACAAATGCACCATGGGAATCCCCCCATTTAAACAAATAACTGGCGCTGCAGGGGAGTTGGCAGATGAATTAACAGCTAATAACGTACTGCGCAGGCCGATAAAGAACATTCCCAATGTGTCAATTACAAATCATTTTTCTCTGATTTCCAGACTTCTGAAAAACTACTGCATGCTTTAAAGTGACACAACAAGGAAATTCAGGCGTTGGCATTGTACCGAGGAGACGGTTCACCTCTTATTCATTTGATCAAAAGGCTCCAGAAGCCACCACGAGGGATGGGGTCTTTTCGGTGTGAAACGCTCACCCCGTTATATACAGGCCTCCCTACTGACAGACTGCACCAGTCGAAAAAACACAGGGCTTCAATCAGCCTCCTGTTCATTAAAATCAGAGGGACAGGGCCTGAAACGAAAAAGATGCTGACATATCAAAGGGTCTCAGTACCTGCATTACCATAGTCATTTACTTATTAAAGCAGGGATGTTTCCTGTCAATCAGGGGGCCATCACGTCTCCTCATTTGCGGCGGAAAAACTGGCATAATTGCTTCTTACACTAATCAACACAACTTGGGGTAATTAGGCCTTGAAAGTGACATTGGAAGCTAAGAGGGACGTGTGTACGAGTGTGTGTGTGCCTGACAGGGGGACAGGCAGGTTGAGACTTCTAGTCTCCTCTCTCTTTCTCACCATCTCTCTCGCTCTCTCTTTGCCTCCTCTGCTCTTCTTAAAGTTTCCTCCACCATACAAATAAGGCAAGGAGGAAAACCTCAATTCAAACACAAGTAATTACAAAGATGATCTCAATGGCCAAGTTCCCTTCCCAGACACTAAAGCAACGGCCAAACTGTAATTAAAACTGTGTCGTATTTCTATCATCTCTCAGGCAAACGTATAATGACACAGCTACAGCAAATCGGAAATTATAGATCTGTACTCACCAATCCGCTCGAATGAACGCATTGGCCAAATTTCTACAAATAAAGCCCCAAGTACAAATTAAATTTTATTGTATTCGGCTTAACCACAGACGTCAAATAAAGGCTGTCTTAAAAGTGGCTGGCGCATTATGGACACTGGAAGGCAAGTGATAAAACAGTTCCCAACAAGCTGCAAAACAACCAGAGCCTCTAAAATATTCACCAACAAACAATAGTGGAATTTTGCAAAATGCAATTAAAGTTGTTTGTTATCATTTAAGAAACTAATATATTTATTAATTTGACGTGCAATTACGTTTTAAAAAATAAACAATAAAAATGTATTTAGGTAAACAATAGTAAGCCATGCATAAAATTTCCAAAATAAATGCTGATAAATGTTTTTCATGCAACAATATAACACACCATTTAAACATAAGCCCCTAACTTGATTACACACATGCAATGAACAATGCATTAAAAGGACCGGAGCACATAAAGTACTGAGTTTAATACTACTTATATTGTATGAAGTAAAACAAAAATGATTCAAGCAAAACATCCCTTCCTCTTTTCCTCAAAATCACTAGCAGTGTATATTAGCTTAGGGCCTACATATCTTGTGGTTAGTGCATTACTGTTAATTATTGTTTGCATTTTCGGATAAATGTTAAATTATCTGAAAATGCAAACCGTTACAAAATATAAAGCAGATTTTCAGGCACTCCTTATCTTTGATGTATTGAAGAAAGCATTGTACTGATGCACCATCATTTCAACTCATTACACCCCTAAAATACGTGTCCATCAGGCTGTTTTTTACTGTGGAGAATTTAAAAAACACATCATGCAAATTGTCAATCATTTCCGATTAATCAGGAATGTAAATTTTAACCAGTGCTGTTTTTTTAAACTAGTAATCAAGTTTAATCAAGTAAATGAAGCCCTAATTATGAACACGTTGACCAATATTAACGTGACTGACACTGAGCAACAAATAGTGTGTATTTGAAGTAGTGTTCTTTTCGTCAAAAGGGTTGTGTGAGTATCCAAAAAACTAGTCATAATTACCATTTACTGCTGTTAAAAGCGCCTGGGGTTAGAGGCAGCAATTTTTTGGGGAAATTAGCAAGTTTTAGCCTCAAACACTCCGCCTACACAAGTGCAGAGACTGTGTAATGGAAACTGGATATCAAAATCATCACAGCTCTCAGACTCTCACATCTCACTGACAATTTAAACTGGATCTGGCTATTCATATATTAATGCATTTGTTAGCAGTCCACTGCAAAACATAAGCGAGATATCCTTGTGTATTTGCTGGTTTCTTTATTTAAAGCAAGTTTGCTTTTGTTAAGCATACATCATGCTGAACATGCTCTTGACCTGTTTCAAAGCTAGTAATCCAGGGCAGTCTTCTGCAGCTTGCAGGGGAATTGGATCATCTTATTTAGTATTAGTAGAAAAATCTGATTTCTGTTCTCTCCTTTAACTTATACTCTGGAAATCTCCCCCTTATTTCAGGCTCTGTCCTCGACTAGACATCTAATGTGCAACTATAAGTACAGTGTCTAGTAAAAACTGGACGAAACTCAGTGAGGCAACATAGGGAAAACCCAAATGCTGCAAATGACCAAGAAATAGGATTTCTAATGTACACTTTGTCATTGCTATGAAAACTGTAGATTAAGCACTAATACAAGGAACAATCATGTCCTTACTAGATCTGAGCGGTTGACAGAGATGGTCCGAACGTTTACTATTTATTCACTGGTGACTCAGGCAGAAGTCTTTGAGCCAGTGGTCTTTGACTCATCCCCAGGACCTTCTCCTGTTGATCATTTTTGACTCATCTGACAAATCTAATTGTACTTTCCCACAGGGATACAACCATTCTATTAAAACGTCACACATTGCAGGCCACGCACTGGCCAGAATTCTGCAGTCAGCAGATAGCCATGCACAGCAAGGACAGCTCCTTCAGCAAGTTTAAGACTACTTCTGACAAGTTACTCCGGCTGACTTCTCAATGTAGCAGGACATTAATTTCTTTTGTGAAAGATGAACAGCTAGGAACTGAAAAAGAAAAATGAATAATGTATTAGCCAGCATATGGAAAAACTAGCAAACAATGAGGCTTCCACTAACATGATTACACTTAACCTGCACGGTTTACACATTTTGGTGTAAAAGTCAAAGACGCTAATCAAGGTATTTTTATGGCATTAAAAAAACAACCAAGACCAAACTAAGCAAAACTAGCTAATGATCCGTATTCTTTCAGCATAAAATTACATTCATACTTACATAATTCAACACACGTGACAAATACATCCTTTAACTTAATAACCAACTAGTCAAGTCTTGGCTAGAGATTCAACTAGGTCAGGATAAGGCAGTGAAATTCAAAAGTCTTGGAAAGACAAGCTTTGAGGCTGCCACAGTGTTATTACAACAGCTAAAAATAAAAAAAAGGTTTCAAATAAAGCCATTCTTCCATAAAAGTGTTATCATAATGAACAAACGGCTTTCAAAGACTGTGTTTTGTGATGAGAAGTATGTCAAGAGACATTCAGTATCTGAAGAAAAAGCCCAAGTACTGATTTTAAATGAAAATTGAGCATAGGAGGGGGAGGAAAAAAGAAAGAAATGGGCTTTTCATGTGGGGAGATGTCCGGTCATAAATCTGCTGAATTTGGCCCCTCGGGAACCGGTTCCAATGATCTGGTCCAGCAGCGCACAGAAGACCAAAACCACAAAATAATGAAATCTGGGCTCCACTCATCTCTATCTACTCATCCTTTTCAAAGAGCAGCAAAAAACAGTCATCAAGAGCAAGAGAAAAAAAAAAGAGAGGAGTTTACCATTCTGGAAAATATGAAAGAGTCCAAATAATTCAGCATCAGAGAGTCAGAGGAAAGATGTGGGGTTTTAGAGACATGCCATTTCACAGTTCAAACGGGAAACTACTGAGAATTCTGGTTTGTGTCATCCCTCAATCATGTCATGAGCATTTCATACCAGTAAACAAACATGAAGTTCAAGAGGGGATTCTGCAAAAAAGAAAAAAAAGAAAAAGAAAAAAGGCGCCTGAGGGGGGAAAGTCTGGCGAGGGAGCAAAGCTTTTACAGGAAAAAGCAGAGTGATTCACCTCCAATCAGTAATGTGTAATGAGTCAAAAAGAGCGACCTGTGCTAAAACAAGAGGCCCGAGCGAGCCCGGAGCTGTAAACTCATTTTCAGAAGCTGGCATCCGCAGCAGACCTCAAGAAGCACTCCGAGCACGCACGATAAATCTGACGTGAAATCATAATCATAAAAGCAATTAGCTGACCCCGCGCCACTCGTCCTTGGGTATGACAGTGAGAATTCATACAGAGCCCTCCAAGGATGCTACAGCGAGGTAGGGTAGGGCGGGGGGTCCGGGGTTTCAGTGCAACAGAGAAACAATAAAGCAGCAGGCCCTTCCTGTGTCATTAACCACAAACTCCAACAGCTCAGGACGTGCAAGTGCCACTCTCCACAACACATCATTACCCTGAGCTCCCTCCTCTCACACACTGTCGGAGCTTTGGTCAACAAGCACTCGCTCTGACCAAATGTGAACCGTTCTGCAGTCTGTTGCCTGTTCGAGACACACACACCTGCATAGCCTACTTTAAGAGTGGAGCTTCAAGAGCCGTACAGAACTGTTTTCACTGGTGTGCAGACAATTAGAAATAAAGGTTAGGGCAATACGGTCCAAAATATGAGATTCTCTTCCCTATCACTAAACAGGTCAGACGACCCACTTAATCAAACTATCGCGCCACCCAGCTCGAATAACACAGACATTAGGATGTAACTGGCAATGTTAACATCCTAGGGGTGGGTTCCCAGGATGGTATACACATGTTTTGGTCTATATTCAAATGTGAACATGCACTAAATACAGATAACGAACATGATACGTATGTATGAAGGTATTAAGTTTTTATGTATTTAGATCTGAAAACAAATTATAAGAGAAAAAGGCACCCAGAATGACCAAAACTTAATTGAGTACACTTGAATTCTTGGTAGTAGCATCACCAGTGACCGAACTCGCCAATATATGTATATCTCTCTATATATATATCTTATTTAATTGCAATTAATGTCATGTTTGCCATAGTTAATTCACGATTAATTGTACCTTTAAGTCTGTCCTAAACTTTTATCAACATAGGAGTAGACAAATGCATTTGCTTTGTGCAGATTTATGTTTATTAATGACAGTCAATACTGTCAACAATTAAAAAAAAAAAATCTTATACATATACATACACATATATTCGTGTGCGTGAGTGTGTGTGTATG
>JBBPDE010000134.1:22843068-22853349 GCA_037974605.1 Nannopetersius ansorgii
TTGTGCTTTAGTTGTTGGGTTTTTCCATGACGCGTCAAATATACTGTTATTGTATATATTGTTATGGAGAATTACACAACTTTTTCAGAAATGGTTTGAAGTAGTTTAGAGTGCTCGTTTGAAATACTTACCGACTCTGAATTCTTTACAGTGGTGATGACAGGAACCAGGGGCTTGTGATGTCTACAGTGAACCTGCACCAGTATTATTTGTGAAGTCGATAGTAAATGGGGCAAACTTTAAAAAAAAAATTTTTTTCTTTGAGTCTCCTTAATGAATTGATTTTAGGAAATACTTTTTAAGCCTTTTTGTACTATTTAAAATTTTTATTGTAATCACTTAATGTAACAGCTTTCTAGAGCTGTGGGTTGGTTGGGGGAGGCATGTGTTCCTGGCATAAACACCTTGAATAGGGGCTGTGATGCAACAGCCAATGAGTGGCTGGCAAGAAGAACACAGTTCAAAGTGCAAACTAATCAATGATGTGCTAGAAACTGTTCACCGCTCTAAAGCATTAACACTAACAATGAGACCAGCAGGCAAGGCATTCTACAACAGATACTTAAAGATAATGAGTCAAACACATTGTTTGTTTCAGATGTTTATTGCTATGGTATCTAAATGTTAAAGCTTCTCCATAAGTGACTCTTTGGTCTGTGGCTATAAATGACAGTCACAATTGTTTGTACATTTCCAACCTGTTCAAAGGCTGCACTTAATTACACCTGAATAAAGGTCATATCTGATAACTTCCAGTATTAATATATTTTCTCAAAGACTGTGGTCAATAACCGAATGAACTGAAGGCTGTAGTTGTCGTGCTTTCAGGTCAACACCTTACCAGTGCAGTCCCTTTTGTTGGTATGGAGCTGGTATCCCAGTCTGCAAGTGCAGTAATAGCCCCCCACATAATTGTGGCAATAATGGTCACACACAGGCTCTCCATCCACAGTAATCAGGCACTCATCGATGTCTGCGCGCAGTGAAAAAGAGAGCAATTAGCCGTAGAGCTCCCATTGGCAAAAATTCACTCACACGCACTATGCACTCTCAAATGAGTATGCCAAAGAGGCTTTATGAGAATGATGGGGTATTGCGGTTACAAATAAGAATGTGAATACTCATCAGTTGTGGTTTGTTTGCAGTAGTTAATCATCGCTGTTTGTTCAGAATCGAAGAAAGCAATCCATTTGTGGAAGTCAACATGTAATATAACATCTTTGCACCTTTTATTCCAGGCCTGTGCTTAATTAATAACTGCCTACATAGGTATCATCAATGATATCTCATAACTTTTTTATGTAACCATTTCCAATGCGTGAACATTTCATGACAACATTGCATTAGCCTAGTGAACCTATCAATAGACTACTCTAATAAAGGGTTTGTAAATGGTTTAATGGTTATAATCACACCATAAACAACCTATAATTATTAATAAGCTGTTATAACGTATAAATGAAAGGGGCAGCAATGACCTGTTACTCGCCAAAAAGTGATTCGCCTACACTTTTAAGCTGAAATCAGGCTGGTTACTTATCGCTGTATCATTCAGCATTATTCCTGTCAGCTTTATCAGATATTCATATTGATCACAGCTCACTGCCGCTCATTTGTTTACATGTTAGAACTGATTATGAATGATTTTAAGGTTTATGACCTATTAAAAACACTCATTCTAAACCATTCATAAACACCTATGAATAAGGATGATCTTACTGTAAAATATTTAGCAGATGCTTTTATCCAAAGCGACTTCCAATCCCTAACTATAGGGGGCAGTCTCCCTGGAGCAACTTGGGGTTAAGGGACTTGCTCAGGAACTCAGTGGTGGTGTGCTGAAGGTAGGATTCGAACCCATGACCTCTAGGTCCAGAGGTAAGTATCCTACCTACTAGGCCACCGATGATCTGTTTTGGGTTTTTTTTTTTGCATTTTACAATAGTTAAACAACAACAAGTACAGGCATGATAGATGATATACATCACCTTCTGTGGAATAAAAAGCCTGGAAGCCTGTGAATCGTGCCTCGTTGGAATAATCTGACCTGAAGATGACAGACATGGTGTTTGCGGCGGAGTAGAGGACAGTGTTCTTTGGGGAATCCTCATAGTCTTTTTCTTCCTCACCACAGAATCGGACAGTGTCGTTGCCCTCTGTGAACACCTGCCGCATCACCAAAGACAGGCGAGTGATGACCCATGACACACGAAGCAAAACGGACTGTGGCATGTTGCAGGACATGACTAATAAGGGCTTTACAAAGAATGTTTGAACTAAAATGTACCTTTTCTCTTCAATGGAATTTTAAAAAAACCTGATTATATGCATGAGTTTAGCCACACTGACGCCATACAATTAGATTCTTCATTAAAGGGGTAATTAGGACTTCCATTTGCTCTCACGACAATGTCTAAATGTAATGCTCCTGCTGGATTACTTTCACTGGAGAAGGTTGCGTAATGTTTTCTATAAAAGGGCTTAACAGGCTGATTCATACAGGACAACAAATCTATATAATATCTTAAAATTAGCAGAGATGACACCGTCAGCATTACACAACAACTAAAATTAAACCTTTTACAGAAGTCCAAATTTCATTCCAATTAAATTAATTTGGTTTATTTATAAAGTGCTTTTTACAGCTAATGTTGTCATTAAGCAGCTTTACAGAATCCAGGTCTGAGCCCCTAGTGAGCAAGATAAAGGTGAAAGGGGTGTGGAAAACTCCCTAAAGCTGGAGGAAGAAACTTTGCAAGGAACCAAGACTCAAAAGGGGAACCCATCCTCCTCTGGTTGACCAGGAGAGTCAGGCAGAATGTCCCTATAGAGATACCTAACGATAAAAGGTACAGACTATCACTGCTGAACAGCTGGCAGTCCATAGCTTATGGAGTAGGTACAGTTAAGAGTAAGTAGTGGTAGTTATTTTTTGACTCTGTGTGAGGAGTAGTTTGAGAGTCTCCAACCTACAGCAACATATAATTCCAGAATTAAACATTTTCACCTAGGTTCAGAAATAGCAGAAAGAAAACACAAATGTAAATAATCTTGTTTTGAACACTTCTCTTTGTGTTATTTTTCAGATACATTTTTCCAGGTAAAAACAGTTGCTAAATGGCTGCAGGATTCATTTAGAAATATTCTTTTATCACAAAAAACAAGGAATTAAAAACATATTGCTTTTGCAGCTGAGAAGTAATCTGTGCATATTGAAATGTTAACATTGGTAATATACTATACTAAATTATTTTATTAAAAATAAACAAATAATGTTTATTATTTAAAAAGTTTTTCCATGACATGTGCCCTTTGAATGATTATACTAATTCTAATCCAGGTTGAATATAACCTGTCTAATGCAACAAAGGCATTTCTAGTGCATATTATGAAGCACATTATAGAGCAACCAGCAACCTCTTACTTCCAAATGTCAGGATGGCAATTCCTAGCATAGGCATCAAAGGAGACTGATACTACTGGAAACCCAGCTGGAGGTCTGGATCCCACTTATCATATGCATTTCCCATTTGAAGTATCACTAGAGGCATGCTTGGGCCTTACCTGTAAGTAGTCATATTCACAGTGAAGAGAGGGTTCCAGGCTGAAATGGGTAAAGTAGAGTCGAAGTCGGTGTCCTGCTGGTCCTGTGATATTCCACACTATGTGCTGCTTATTAGGATATGCATTTGGAAAGTTGGGTGAAGTGAAGCTACCAAAGGGTCTTGTTAATTCCAGGCTCAAGGCCAAGTGAAGTAGGCTGACCACCACCACAGACACACTGTAACCGGACATGTACATAGGTTTAGGAAAACTGAGCATTTTTTCCAAGGTATTTATTGAATAAAAACAGGTAACTCTAAAAGCCTGTAGGTTGGTTTACCCTTGTAAGAGAGCATCATCTTAAATACTGTAAAAATGTAAAAGCATTCTTTCCTTTGTCTGGCATTAGATAAATTATACCTTTGACTTAAAGGTTAGCAACATGCTATTGCTGCAGTTCTCTAGCTTAAATGAATGCTACTCACATCATTCCATCTTACCATTACACTAATTAAAATTAATTTCTTTAGTTCAAAGAACCTCTGCCCAAGTTCTGACATTATATCAAGTTACTATTCTACAACCTTCAACCTAAATGCTAACAGTATAAAATGCTGAGCACAAATACTAATTTAAGACAGTTTTTGAATATTTTACCATTGCTGTGTTCCATTTGCCTCAGAAGTGGGTAGTCAGAGCTTGACCATGTTACAGTACAAGAAAGCTTCTAGCTTGGTTAGCCATTGTTGGCCATTGTCAGCAATACTAGTTGAAAATGATGCATTACGCAGTACTTTAACATAACAGCAGCACATCCACGGATAGAGGTTGGCCTGTACTGTTTATACAAATAAGACTACGATGGAGCAGCCATCTTGAATTTTGAGGTCAGGGTTACTTCAACTTCAACAGTCAGAAATTCAAATTCACGGTGTGATTCTGTGATTCTGTTAAAATGTCCTACTAGGAACCTCCAAGTTCAAATGGAACACGTTCAGCCTTAATGCTAACTCTAATACATTTTCAGTTTACATTCTAATATTATACAGTGTTCTTGCTATGTTTCTATTTCTCTAGCTTGAAGACACTTAAAGTTGTATGATTATTTTCACATATTCTCAATAACTTCCAGGCCTTAAAACAACCATGGAACAATTTTGCAGTGAAACTGCCCACTAGGTTCAGCCTATCAATTCATAACAGTTACTGAATAATACATTTTAAGATTAATAACTGAGGAATACATTTATGTTCAAATAGTTTAGGACTGAGATCAATCTAGACAACAGTGTTCTTTAGTTTTTGCTTCTCCTTAAAATCAGCTGCTTACCTCTTCATTATTCTTAGCTGTCTGTCATTCCCTGAGGAAAACAACTTTGGACACATGCAGGGGAGCTAAACTGATGACCACATGCACTCTGGGTTACTGAACCACCAGTCCAGTAAGTAAGACTGTGTAAATACGGCCGATAGTCATTGACTTTCCCAATTGTTGACATTGTCAGAGCTCTTGCTAGGTAAGGGCATTTTAGTAAAAGAACAGATTAACATCTACACTTTCATACTTGTATCGACATTTCATACGTTTTTCATACAATGGAAGACTTGCATTTCTGTCATTGGCTTTTATCATTATATACCTATTGATTTGTGTGGCTTGTAGCAGATACGTATATCCCAGTGATGTAGCAATCCAATTTAAACATGTTAGATCAGTAAAATCGCTGAAATGGCCCTCTGAGAGCATTCCACTCTTGCTATTATAGCTCATGTTAAAGACCCCAAGGCGTACAATGGGGTTTAAAGAACCTTGAATCACATTCTCCTCTCTCTTGATCACTTTCGATGAAGCCATGGTAATTATAGCACATTGAATCTTAAATGCATAAAGAAAACACTCACATCTAATTTTTCCTTCCACCTAGTTAGCAGGTAAACGAGAGATCCAAGCAGAGACGCATCTCCCGTCGGCAATCAGGCTGTGGGTCTGCGATGAATGGGACCAGATTGCATCGCTGTAAAAACAAAAGGTAAAGTTGAAAGCCTGTTGCTGTGCTCTGTGCCAATTATCCTGAGTGCGAAATTAATTCTATGCTTTTGTAATGCCGGATACTCTTTTTTTTTACCTTTTGGCATGGAATAAAATGGTTGTTACAGCTGTTATTTAAAAATGGTGGGAGCTTTCAAAGAGAGATAGAGGGGAGAGAGAGTGAGTGAATGCCACAAATGTTCCATAAGCAAGCTTATAATAGTGCCCTCATTTCCGATACACTATGCTGGTAATGGTTGATGTACGTGGAGATTATAATAATTATCCACATAAATGACAATGGTAATTTCCAGTCGCGAATGCCCCAGCTGATTGTGAGGGTCTGCTATAATGCGATGACCCCTCTCATCGTGTCTGCTTGAGAGATCGCAGGTTGTTGGGCCACAGCTGAAGTGATTTAAAAAGTGGAGCCAATGTTTTGTTCTAAGTCACCACTGAACAGCCTCCTACATTACCTCTAAAGGGCCTCCTCCATTAACTCCGCACAGACATGCTATACAGTCTTACTGCAGGGAGAATCTGAAAATAGGCCTTCAAAGAAACTTCAGAGTTCACTAAGACCTGTTTGAATCGGACATACTAGTGGATTAGCTACGCCTGAAAAGCAGAAAGGTAATAACCATTTCTTTATATGCATTCTTCTCTGTACTTACATTCTCATGAACTTGTGAAATGTCACCAATCACAGCCCAAGTTCACAATTAGCCAAATTACAGATAAGACACCCACTTTGCTTCAAGGATGCATTAGCACAGGACTTGTGTGCATTTGGGTTGTCAAGTTACCCAGAATGAATGAATGGTGGTAGGAAAACGACAACATATTTAAGTGACCACTGCCCCTCTCATTCTATACAGTTTCTTCATCGCCATTTAGCTGCCTATTGCCTTTTTCTACGTACCTATTGTGAACAGGCTAATCCCACCCCCACCACCTCTCCCTCTCCCTCTCTCTCTCTCTCTCTCTCTCTCTCTCTATATATATATATATATATATATATATATATATATATTCATGGGGGTTACATTCCAAGAGCACCCACATCTATAGTGTTTATAGTGTAACCCTAAATATGCCTAATTTCATTTTAAACTCAGTTTAATGCATTACGCATTAAGAAAATGTAAAGGTAAATAAATAATCAGAATCAGAAAACTTTATTGCTTAAAAATATGTTAGCATTAGCTGTTAGCATTAGCAGCGAGCAAAGACTCGTACACAAAAGAAACATTGAAATAACTCTCTCTACTGTATACTGTATATAGGAAGACGAAGAGAGAGGGGTTAATGAAAATGACACATACCGTTTGGTGTTATTTTACTTAGGTGAGCTGTGATTTGAGCAAGAACATTCCAAGAACAGACTCATGGACATCTTCCCGTTACACCTGAACTCCCAGAACAGAAGTAAATACCTGACCTATGCCATACTGCCATATTCTCTCATGTCGATGTCTTTGCCTAAGACTTTCTGTTACAGTGTCATATGGCCACATATTTGTGCACATTCTTAAAAATTCATCAAATTCTATTATATTCTTGAAATGAATTTTAAGTGAACAAGAGAAGAGAAACATGCAGCTATTTATCTGTGTTTATTAACAGGGTGATACAAGTGGGTCATGCAGAGATTAGGAACAGAAAGCTGGTATGTTTCTTCAAGGAATAATTTAAGAAAGACAATGGTGCACAATATCCTTGTTCTACACAGTTTACTCAGAGGTCCAGATTTGTGTTTGCTGCATTACTGAAAAACTCTCCCAGTTCCCTTCATGTTAAATAGATCAGCAGAAAACAGATTATAAATGTATGTATAATCAAACACAGCAAGTAGTGAACTGCAGGAGAATGTAGCAGTTATAGGCATGTCAACAGCAAAAAACTTCCACCAGTGATGATTCAAGCATACACACTTTATTTGAATATGCAAATGATATATTGCCAAAATGTGTTTAGTCATCATGAGAATTAATTGAAGGTGGTCTGGTTAACCCAATAATAAACATCTGACTCTCTGACTTACAGCAGCAATAAAAAATGATCCAATCTTTGTTTGCACAGTTTTTTTCCTGGGAGACCTTCTGGGACAAACACCAGTCAGTTTAATGGGAATACAATAGAAAAGGTGCAGTGAGTGAAAGAGATGGCTGCTAAGTAGCATAAAGCAAAGGGTGTCATGCATATGCATCATTTACGACATGGGGGCAGGACTAATTTACCCATACCCCACCCCCATGAACCCTGGCATTGACAAATCTATCCCATATGGTGTCTTGCTAATTCATGACTTCATGCTAGCACTTGTCAGATAACAGTTAGCACAATTGGTCAAGCTATTCATTTAACACACTTTACTGCTGTTAAGTTATTCACGCAACTGCAAAATAAAGACAGAATAGCACAGAGGAACCTTTGGAATATTCAAGGTTTTCAGATTTCTGTGGAATATAAATACATATCTGTAATATTTAGATGATTATTTATCTGGACAATCAGGCTTGAACTGCTGCATGTATTGCAATGCAAATATTATTGCATTGTTTTGAAAACAATAAGATAAAATTACTGAAACAGCAATCACACTTTTTTCTGGTATCTAGGTGGATCCAGCCAAGAAAACTCGTTAGTCACTCTTTAGGCCTTATCAGTATAATAAGGAAATGACAATGACAAACTAATCATGTTTTGATTTATGATAGGGGGGACTAATTTTTTTTAACCCTTCACTTAACCCTTCACATAAAAAGTGTATAAGCTGTAGACTTTCCAGGTTTCAGAAAGATATCAGAAATAGAGAACAGATTTGGCATCCCTGTGCAGGGCCCTTTACTGAAAGTCTCACTGTAAAACTATTGTATACTAGCTGAAATATTGTCTGTTAAAAACTTGCAATAGAACACAGATTATCTTTTACAAAATTCAAATGAATGTGTGTAATCTTGAAAGGTTCAAAAATCTCCATGATAATTGTTGTTAGCTTGGGACTGACATACTACTATGATTCAACAGGAATGTTAATAGAAATAGAATCATTTTCATCTGGTTGTTGACCTCTATGGCCAAGGCGAAAGTCAAGAGTGTATAGTGTGAATCAATTAGGACAGTATAGTATGAACTGGCAGTATTGCGGTATTGGATGTTCTGAATATGTAGAAATTCTAAACTGTATGATAATAAATAGGCATTACATGACATTAAAATATCCCTTACTCACACTGAAAAATTAACTACTAGCAACCCAAGAGTCAGAATTTCAAAACCCAAGGGTCAGAATTTGGTCTCTTGTCAGTTCATCAGCAACAGCTTAAGTGAAACTGCTATCTCAAGAGCCCTTTAGTTCCTCTTTGAGCTGCAGGGCTTATTTCACTGATTGGTGAGTCCCCTTTGGAATGGAATGTTGTGTTATCATTAATCAGTTCAAATCAATACAAATTGTATGAAATGAGAAATTAGTGTGACAGCACAACCACATGGGCCAAAAAAGAACTTTCCAAATTAATAAATTAATAAAATGATAAATTAATGTTTCACTTGCCTACAGTATTCCGCAAAAGCCCAGTTGTTGTTCTGTGCTGGAAATGGAGCAGTAGCGGATAAATCCATCTTTCATCATTCTGACATGGGGTGTGCATTGCTATGGCTGAATGGACAGATTACGTCTCTCCAGCTTGGTCCAATGTATAATTGAGTGTTATTAGCATACTAACATACATGCAATCACAAGGTCATGGGTTCTAATCCCAGGACTGCTAGTGGCACCACTGAGGTACCCGTAAACAAGGTACCATCCTCCACACTGCGAACTAGGCACTGCAGTAATGGCTGCCCACTGTTTCACTTGGTGAATGCGTTAAATGCAGAGGAAGAATTTCACACTGTTCACACTGTACTGTAGTGTGTTCACTTGTGAATATAAGGGGGCGCTTTGCTTTAATTATTACTGTAATAAGGCATCAGTGCCTGGTAATACAGAGGCAGACAACAGTTGCATATAAACTGCATATAAGCTACAATTTTGATGCCCTCAGACTGACATTCTTTTACATATTTTCTCTTATGTCTGTACAGTTCTATGTAAATCATGTACTGTACCTGCATTTTTGAAGTCTTGTATCCATTTCTTGCCACAGAGGTGCTCTCAAAGGTCCAATTCACCTTGGCTAATGAAGTGCATCCTTATAAGTATCCAACCGGTCAGTCAGAGAGAGCACTTTGATGTGGACCGGGCAATGTATGGCCAATATAAACCGCATACAAAGAGAAAAACATCCTGAGAATGATAAGAAATTCTAGCATATACACCCAAGCAGAACACTACGTCCGCAAATCACACACACAAGAGCTGTAGTGTTTTGCTCCACTGCATTGCTGCTTTTTAGTGCATGCATGGTGTCATGACAGTATGTGGCAGCATGTGAGCTGTCTGTTATAGGCCTACTGAGGAGTCACTGATTGAAATGATGGTGCTAACAGTGTAATTTCTTTACCCCTCTCTCTAGCACAACAATGGCATGCTTTTTGAGCTCAGCCACCCACAAAGGCTAAAAATAAAAGCTGTTATCAGCCGCAAAAAAAGAGAAAACAACAGCAAAAGCAAAGTCCGAAGCTGTTCTTTATAATTTACCTTGTTCCTAACATAGGCTAACCTGTTTCTGTGTCTTTTTTGGGAAGAGTGACCCAAAGTAAAA
>JBBPDE010000134.1:22854041-22870707 GCA_037974605.1 Nannopetersius ansorgii
CCGATCAAGCTATTTTTAGCCAATATCGGCCGATCAATCGGAGCATCACTAGTAAAGACAAGCTCAGATTTTTTTGCTGGAATTTAGCTTCAGGTGATGCGCTGCTTTCCAAGGGGAAAGTTAATCATACACACAAAGATCCGGGCTGAATATTTTTTTATGTCACTTGGAGGAAAGGAGAGGATGAGTTGAACGTCATCAGCATAAAATTAGTAGGTAAAACCTGTGAGGATATCAACAGAGTGAGTGTATTAGGAAAAGAGAATGGGGCCAAACACTAATCCCAGAAGAACATCAGTGGTTAGTACTCCAGGGGCAGATATCGATCCATGACACCAGATCCATGACACCAGATATAGATCCAGGACACTAACCAATGCCAGGCAGAAACACGGCTTCGGCATCAAATACTGGTCTGTAGCTGTTTACATCATAGGCTTTTTGAGGACTGGTGTGTCTATAGCAGCTGAAACATGTCCTGTTGGCATGGAGCCATTTTTAACATGAGCACCATAAGGGAGAAGATCTGAGGACATGGTCAGAAGAGAGGGTGATGGTGTCAAGGAGGAAGGTAATCATCAGAGGAAAATCATCAGAGGAAGGTAGGCTAAAGGTAGGCTATCAGAGGAAGGTGGAGACTAGTTGGCAGTAGGGTATTGTTTGAATTTTTTTCGCCTCCACTTCTGCTTAATCAATTCTGGTTCTTATAAATTCCCTATTTCGATTCCACAAAGGTAAAATGAATAACAATAAAATGTAATAACAATAAAATAAGACAACTGTTTAAATAACAAAACAAACCTTATTCAGAATTATTCAAACTGAACAGGCAACTGATTTGTTAACAATAAAACAGTTTTACATTAAATAAATAACTGAAGAAAGAAAGTGTATTTGGGCTTAACTTTTTCTTTTTTAAACAAACCTAGCAAACTAAAACAGGTCCTGGCAGATAACCCCACACATCCTAGCTGAAATTAGGTTCTTATTTGGAACCTATTTTCGGTTCCCATCTCTAGTTGGCAGGGCTGAGAGTAGGTGAGAGTATTGATGACTGGAGGGAAGGATCATCTGATCTTATCAATTTTTCCATCGAAGAGAAGAGGAATGTGGCAAATGGTTTGCATGGGTGACGGTGACGCAATGGAATTCAAAGAACAAAAAGTTGAGGTATGAACAGGGAGGTGTGTGACTCCTTTTGCTAGAGAGAAAACTGATTTCAGACCATGGGATGTCTTCCTAAATACTTTGCCCATACTTTTTTTTTTTTACATTTTCACACATTTTTAGTATTATTATATTACTGTACACCGTGCAGAAAACTCTTCAGAAGTAAGGTGCCTAAATGTTCACATACACACTTAAAAACTAAAATATGTGTGTGAAAGTCAGTCTATTTTGATAACTTCAATTTAACTCCACCCACTGATATTGATGTGATAAGCAGCATTTCAACTGGGACTGCTTTTTAATTGGGGCACAATAGAGAAGCTGTCAACCAGAATAAGGGTATTTATGTATGTCAGTCTTACAGGCACAGTAACAAAAACGGAATGTTTGATTCTAAGAGATAAAGATAGACTGGAAAATGTTAATAAAGAAATTACTTTTTGGCACATAAAACCACATTAATACGTAGATGCCAGGAAAAAATAAAACACTCGAAAAATTAATGTAGGATAGAGACCCTTCAAATGAGTCTGGTTTGATGAAGTTTTTTTATGGAAGAATGTTTAGAGGGCAATCTTGTTGTGTGGATTTTCAGTTCTACAAATGGATTTGAAGAAGCGTTTTTGTAGCCTCTTGGCTTTTCTAAAACAGAAGAAAGATGTCTTCTTTTTCTCACTGAACGCGCTGGTGTGTCCACTGCCCCTAAGGCCAGAAGGCAGAAAGCTAGAAGTAGTGAATGGGATCAATACTCTGACCTTGAATGTCAAAATGCTCCTCTGTGTTCACAACACAGCAATTATGTTCTCTCAGAGAGACCCTAATGTTTCAGTGTCATTGTGGCTGCAAAAAGGTTAGAGTGAAACACAGCTGGACTCAAAAAGGCAGAGGGGGACAGGGTGGAGAGCTTACACCAAATACATGAGACACAGCCTGAAGAATTTATATATCACATTTCAGTGTGTGTGTGTACCCATGTGTGCATGCGAATCTATATTTCTGATTATGATTATTTGTGGCAGGCTAGACTTTTAACCTTAATCTGTCCATATAAAATGATCTAACTTCAAGAACGGATTCTGGAGCAGTCCTGGACAGACTTCTGCATTAGTTTATCGTCGGAAAGCATGTCATGCATCAAAGCCCCTGGATGGCCTAGTGATTAGGGAGTTGGCCCTGCAATCAGAGGGTTGGGGTTCGAATCACAAAGGCTAGTGTCACCACTGAGGTACCCTTGAGCAAGGTACAGTTTCCCCCACACTGCTCCCCGGCCTTGTTGGCAGCAGCCCACTGCTTCACTTTGACACTGTGTGTTGTACTTGTATGACTATGCATGTGTCAAAGAACCTTCTTTAGACTGAATGGTGATCAGTGATGTATTTTAGTGAAATTTTCATGTAAAATAATCACTGGGAGCAACACCACGCTTTCAGTAGGGCCTAATCTGGGTTGGAATTATTCAATAATTTGCTTTTCTGTCAGCCTGAATTAAACTCAGCAGTTGCTGCAGCACCTGTGTACCATTTCTCCTCATCACTTTCCATCGCCCGAAACAAAGCGCTATATGGGCTCGGACCTATGTGTCAGACCGACTCAATTGGCAAATGCCTACAGGACCTCGTAAGTGTGGAAAAGGCCATATGGGAACTTTAATTCTCACAGAAGATGTATGAAGATCTAAATTGAAAGAGTAATGGCAATGTGACGTCAGGGCTGAAGCTCAAGGCAGGAGAACTCAGCCTCGATTTATCAACAGTAATTCCCCCAGCATTAGCTTTAGGGTTTAAAAGGCTGTGCGGCGTCAGCCTGCCACGCTTCCCACCCTTTTTGCCTCTGCCACTGCTGTGCTTGTTGGCACGCATCAACGAGCCGGGGGCCGGTCACAATTAACACACACGGGGTACTTTGGCAGTATGTGGTGACTTAGCTTTTGATTAGCATTTTTCTCCAGCATGGTTCAACACTCTGAGGCAGCATACTAATTTACCAAGGGGCCGCCACCCACCCAATCCAGAAATGATTACAAAAATTCGCCGCCCACCTTTACATCTTCAGAATCAGAATCAGATTCTGGGGATCATGTTTGTGTTAGTCTCATTGATTATCCAGTGAACAATGCTGGTAAGAAGTAAATTTCCTGATAATTTTGGAAATATTTATTTGAAAATATATATGTTATTAAGCATTGTCATATTGCTTATAAGCTACCTTTTGGTAAAACTCTAATATATTAATAAAACATGAATCATAAATACTACCCCTTCACACACATACACACAGACACACACACGCACATGCATACACGGACACATACATACAGACAAAAACAGACGCGCACACGCAGTTTTCCCCTGCCCTCCCCCTCCCAACATTTTTACCAGGGCTTACTGTCACTTTTTAGTCAGTGCTAAATGAATCCGCTGGCTCATTTCATAATTCCTAGCACATTTATTTCTGACCTGCTGAGTCAAGTCAAGCCAATACCCAACCCAGCCCCACCACAGAATTGGCCCTGATGGCGGCCTTCACGGCAAGACGAAATCTGAATGACCACGGAGTTGGAAAAATGCTTAGAGTAAATATTACATTATTTTAATGTAATTTGATCAGCCTAGTTCAATCACATTTGACTTTCTATTTGTTTTTAGACCACCACAATGAGACCCCCTTTGTTTAGTACATATATGTGTCTATTTCTAGGAGTGAAACCGGAGTTAGTTAGCGATTTCATTAAATTTCGACATTTCATTTTGAGCCACCCAATGGGATTGGACAGGGATGTCAGCATGTAATGAAAAGTGTGAGGTTAGAATTAACATGGCAAACGTGCTCTGAGGTGAAGCTGACTGACATTAAGAGTGGAAAAAAAGAGAAAAATAATCAAATTTAATAGCACATATTCACATCTTAGGTACTCAAAGTATAATGCTGCAAGACAGCGAACGGCACTCTCTCTTAACCTTTACACTTAAGCTACTCCCTAAAGAATTTTCGTTTTGCGTCTTCATTGTGACTGACATTAAGTAGAAAGAAAAGAAAAGCAGCTTTCAAGTCCAATTTGCAATGGAAATCAGCGACTTCATCAGGAATTATGTTATATTAAATAACATTTAACATAACATTACATTACACTGTAATGAACAGGTGCATACATAATAATCAATATGGGGCTTTTATTCCTCTTTACAGCCAGATATTACACTACATAAATGTATGTAACTGCATGGCACTACACTCTTACAACGTGA
Organism: Nannopetersius ansorgii; assembly: GCA_037974605.1. Lineage (NCBI taxonomy): Eukaryota > Metazoa > Chordata > Actinopteri > Characiformes > Alestidae > Nannopetersius > Nannopetersius ansorgii. Next base: position 22,858,457 of record JBBPDE010000134.1, read on the forward strand.
AGGATGCAGGATTCAAGTCGTGTCCTTTTTGTTTACAGAATGCATTTTCTTTGGTAGATCTGTTCCAAATGAATCATACATTCAGATGAGACTCAACAGAAAAGCCACATTCACTGCAAATACAGCACTTCAATTCAATCTGGCTATTAATATAGCCCTTTTTACGTTGTTTTAGAAATCCAGGTTCAAGCCCCTAGTGAGCAAACCAAAGGCATTGTTATGTGCTTTAGGTACAACAAAAATGAAACAAACACAGCTGTAGTCAGACAAAACTAGGATTGATGCTCACGAAGCATTCAGAAGAGGACTAAAGAGATTTGTCTGCTGGTAAATTAAATTAGATTCTAGATCAGCTCACTTACTCCTAGTCTGTGAAACAGGTCCTGTTGTCTAAAATGTGCTCAGTGTTCAGCTACGCAGGGAAGATTCATTAAATTTTTTTTTGGATGTATTTATGGGTGACTATTGATTTCATGTTTATCAGTTATAGGAGCCTCATAGTGCCACTGCAGAACTGTAGAAGCAAAATTTGGGTATACTTCTTGGCCGATCAACTACAGCTGGCGATCATTGCTCTGTCTAAAGTTTTGGTGGGACCACCACCTCATCCTACACCCTTTTGGTTGGCATCTATGGATACATACAAACCCTCTAAAAAAGAAGAAGCAAACAAGCAAATAATGTCTTACATATCATGCGAGGCTTGTTTGCTTGTATCCATGTCTGTATGGCTAAACAATTGTTAGAAACCCCTCAATCAAGTTCTGTCATATCACAATGCTCTGGTTGCTCTCTGTGCATCTTGAGGATGATGACTTCATTCCAGTAAATGGCTCAATATTCTCATTCCAGCACTATTGCACCAAATCTATTACTGGTTCAAAGGCTCTGTAAACCTGGACTAATTTTATGCTTTGCTCCACAAGTGGCCTGACTGTGATCGAAATACTTAAGAGTACGTCTGACAGGTCATCTCAGTGTTTATACAAGATGCTCAGTACCAGGGTCCTTCATCCCTAGTCCATTTCCAGTAATTGCACCACGCAGAGCAAGAAAGGGAGGATATATGACAAAGTCATAGCACAGCTAATGAGCTGCTGCTCCAACATCCTTTCTGCTTGTTAACTTCGCTGCCTCTGGCTCATGGTAAGGAAAAGGGAAAAGCTTGTAGAGAATGATTTTCTGTTTCTCTAGCAAAGGTGACGCATTTGAGCTCTGTTTTCCTAGAGAAATATCTGAATACGCTTAGTCAAACCGTAATTACGTTTCACAGACTACTTTATGTTCATTATGTGAGTATTCCGTATCTCTTAACGTCAGCGCGTGCTTTTACGTTCATCTTTTCGAGCTTTTGAGCCAGCAGTTCTTTAAGATGAGATGTGTCATTGCGGCGACAGTTTTAATGGGTTGTTTCACAGTCACAGAGCTTGTTATTCATTTCATAAGAGACACAAATGACATAATATCATCCACAGGAAACAGATAAAAGGCCTTTACATTCACACTTATGCCATTAAACAGATGCTCTCGTCTGAAGTGACATGCAGAAGCAGTTTTTTATCCGAAAACTAATGCAAATATACCCTCATACGAAAGTGAAAAAAACAGGCAGCAGCAGAAATCAACCAAACCATTCAAGCAGATATATTTGCAAGTGAAAGGTCAATCAACACAAGGGTGCATTACAAGAATGAAGATAATGTTCAGAAAGTGGTGAGGAATAAATCATTCACACTGAAAAGTCCTAAATTGCACAAATGTGTTTGTTCCGACTGTTGCAAGATTGGACAAGATTTTTTGGGAAAAAAAATTAGAATGCATTACTAATCACAATTAATATATACAGGGGTATACATTTGGGTATCAACATTTGTGACATACAACATACAATTTTGAGTTTACGCCGCTCACTCCCATCACTAGTTTGGTTGCACGTGGCAGAAGAATACACAGTATATGCAGAATACACAGAAACGTGGTGTATCAGCGAGTGGGTTGGCAGTATCAGTGAGAGGGTTACCTACACCATTTTGGACCAACACCAATAGTAATAGTAATAGTCCCATTTTCTATTACTGTAGTACAGTGTACAAGTACAGTGTATTTATGTCCTTTTCCTTTTTCTGTGGCTTAGTTGCGTTTTTATGTTCTAGATTAATATTTTACTACTGTGTTAGGATTGGTAGTTACTTGGCCTAGGATGTGTTACACCAAAATTTGAGTTACATGACTGTCGTATGGACTGATCTCGAGGACCCCCTGTAATCAGACTAAAAGGTGCAAAGTCCTCAACTATGGTTCCATTGTGCAAAGGCTCCAGCTCAGTTTTACTCTGTTACCACCAAACATTACCCAGTCATTGGATAAACCATACACCCTTAAAAAAGGGGTGGTGGTTCATAGCTTTTCGTAAAGACCACACTTTTGTATAGAACCGCAAAAACTATGTTAGAACAGACTTGAACATTCCTCATCGAACACTCTAAATTGCTTTATTTGTCTTAATTCAGATATGCAGATTTAAGAGTTGGTGGAATTTCCCTTTCAAATGGTTCCTCTCTGTGATGAGGAGACATATATAGCACCAACAGGTTTAACTATGCCTGCACATCAAGGAACCTTTTTTTGGTTCTTTATAGGACCCCCTATCCTGAAAGTCTGTCTAACTTTAAGAAGTAATAATGTCTTGAAATCAGAAATTCAACTTAATATTTCTACAAGTAATGGTGGAAAACCTTAAAATATACTTTAGTGTGTGAACTTTCAAATAACATTAGTAAGAGTTTAACTGGACTGAAGGCTGGAATAGTTTACCATACAGAAGTGGAAACAGGTGTCCAATATCAGACTGAATTCTGACACACAAAACCGCGTCATGTGTAGGAGTCACAGGGTAATGGCATAGGAAGAGTATGTCCCATGTCCCCTTATAGCCTCATCATAAGGCCTCTGTCCCTCCTCTTGATGTAGCCCCCGCTGCACTTGACGAGGTCTCTATGGTTACAGGCGTCCCGCACCCCTTCTTCATGTCTGTGACATCTAATTTTCTCCTAGATCGGCTCAGGGAGGAGAGCACAGCAGGATAATGATATGCTTTTACCCAGCGCTGACTAGCAAAACAATCACGGCCCAACACACCAGGCATCGTTAGTGCCTGCATGAGTATCTATTTCTTCCACAACTAGTCACCTGTTCAGCTCCTCCTTTTTTTTTAGAGGGATACTCACGGAACCCTTGGTTTGACCAAAGACGATGTAGTACATTTCAGCTCAGTGCAAAAGCACCCAAAAGTACATTTCACTGAATGGCTCTTTAAATAATGTTTTTTTTGCAAATAACTGCCTTTTGCTTCCTAAATAAAATGTCAGTCAAAGTGATTCCAAACTTTTGATTGACGTTTGTATGGCGCCACTGGTGTAGGGGCAGGGAGGTATCCCCACAAGGACTGGATGTAAAACATGCACATAATAAAATGTGTGCAGTTAGGTAGTAAGCATCAGTAAATACTCACTTCAATTCTGAAATCTTGCAGATTTATTTCTAAGTACGAGAAAGGTACAGTTGTACCCTCTTAAAAATGCAGTTGTGGTATCTAATCTCCATCTAGATTGTGGGCTGTTTCAATGAGCACCTAGTTTGAGCTGTTTAAAATATTTCAGTGGTGTACAACACAGGGTCAGTCGAGGGTGTGCCTGCAACCAGCATTGTGGGTTTGGCAGACATTGTGAGAAGACTCGTCCAGAAAATGTAATCAGAAAGGGTCGTTTTGGTCATTGTTTTAATATAAAATTACATGAAATAGAAAAGCATCTGGAGACAGGGTATTGACGATATTCCCATGGCTAACACATAAAACAATCATGAAATACAACATACAACATAAATCATTTCAGTAGTGCAGCACTACTCAGCTAATCAGAATTTAAAATTGGGGCAAGAAGCCATGAAATCACAGAACAGAGATTTTTCTGTGCTACCACTAACGGCCACAGCACACCCATGTTCCGGCCACACTAAGGGCCCTGACCCTCACTGTTGGTGAGACAGGGGGAGTTTAGTGCTAAACCACTACACGGTACTGTAGATTGTTGTTACTTTATGAAGTATGTCTCATAAATTAGATGGCATAAATAGTGAAACAGTCTACTTATTTATTGTCTCCTATCATTCATTATGTAGTTCACAGCAGGTTTTCAAGCATTGGCTCCCGATAGTTCGTGAAGCGATATTATGTTCATGTATAATTCATAAATAGAAATTGCAAAAAAACAAAAAGCATGACATGCTTGAGTTACTTCGACTCTTAATGTCACTCTGCCATGATATAAACTTCCCACTTGCTTTGTGCCCACTTATCACTCTCAGAGAAGACTTTCGTGTGAGCCGAAGCAAGCCTAAAAATTGTAAGGACATGCTGTTCTTGAGGAGAATGATATGTTTTTAGCACAATGACTCAGATATAATAAATACACCCAATATGGACTCTTTGTTTCTTAGAAGTGCCCCTCATCACGCAACCCCCTTATTTGACATTTTATTTTCCGTCTCACTTTGTTTCCTTTTGCGCTTGCTCTCAACTACTCCCCCTTATGTTTGCGCAATACGCTCCACTCCACCTCTTCTCAAATGTCACCAATGAAACAAATCGGGCTTGACTAACTAGGATAGATAAAGCCCCTCAGGACTATACGCTGCCATCGACACACTGTCAGCGCAGACCTAATGCAGTGTGAGTGTCCTCGGATGCACTTGCTCGGATGGTATGGATATCTTTTGCTACACTCCAAGTGCAAACGTATCCAGGCAGTTGTATCCTTGCTGGGACACAAACCCATTAATATGTAATTGTATCTGTTAACTGTAATGTTTGACAGAAAGAAAGTATCTTCATGGGCAGATAGCCAGTGGTTTTGCCTAAAAAGAAGCAGATCCAGTAAAAATGGCTCGGCCAGAGAGCAGGGAGAGAAACGGAGAGATAGAACAACAGATCAAAATACATTCAAGACCAATACCAGGGATGCTCTATCCTGTCTTCACTAGAACAGAAAACATTTAGGCACAGCAAGAGAATGATAAAAATAAAAAGAGCTTATATACTTAATGTAAAATGTGACTATTTGTGCCCCCTGATTTGAAAAACCTAGATCCATCCATCCATTATCTGAGTATAACCCAACACTCATAGGGCAAATGGCACAAAAACACCCTGGACAAGTTAAACTCTTATTTCCACACCTGGAATGCACAATGATACTGGAATGATATTGTGATGGGATTGCCATCATTTTAAATATTATTGGTAAATGTTTGCTCAAACCATATTGGCACAGAACAGATGTTTACATCTGAAGAGTATTTAAGAGATATCTGATGATATATTAATTGTGCTCCACAGTTTTCCCCCTCTACAAAAAAGCATGGCATTTCTCTAGAATTTCTATTTCTACATTTTATAAATATTTATGTACAACATCAGCATGTATTTGAGTTAAAAATATCAGATATTGTCATCAAACCACTGGGTAGCACTTGGCTGTGGAGCAGCGGAACTGCATTCTCTTCATCTAATACTTTTGAGGGCAGTTTTAGTGATCATCCAACATCAGTAATCAGTACCTCAATAAACCTTATGTCACTGAATACAATCGAATGTAAATAGCAATGTTCAAACATCTTCCAAAAGAGTGGTGGTTTTTACTGCACTAAAGGGAGTCAGACCTTTTATTAATACTCTTGATTTCATAAGAAACACTGGAAGAGCAGGTGTCTACCAAGTTTTGGGAATTTCTAATTGCATGTTTATTCAGAACTGTAACATTGGTCAGCTCTTGCCTGAAGACGAATACAAACAGTCTTTCGATTTACACCCCAGCCCCACTGTCTCAAAGCGCATTACGCCTGACAACAAATCAGAACAAAACAAATGCCCAATCTTTTGAAAATGTAACTGTGTGTCCTTTTGACGTCCTTCGCCATCACCTTCCATTTGTCACCTATGAGGTAATTTCCTCTCACTTACACAGTGATATTGCGGCTGGGGAGAACACAAGCATCATAATAAATGAGCCGCCTCTGGTCATGCCCTGCCTTTTCACACGTTTCCTTGAAGGAAAAGGTTTCAAAAATGAGGTGTGAATTTCCGTTGTCTCAAATTTACCCAAGGCCAACATAGGAGCGAGCTTGGCATTTGCTCATCTAGAGGAACAGACTGTGTGCGCACGATCTAAACAGGAAAAAACACTGAGGTGAAGCTTGAAAGCTGAGGAGCTGTTCAAACAATCCCCACTGTTTCTGACAGCCGTTTAAGAAGGATTCTAAACTCAGTTAGTCTCACTTCTGTTAAGACAACACTCAACTAAATACAGACTGACCTATATACAACTCTATATAATTCATTTCAAATACATTTTTATGTTTTGGTGTTTTAATACAGTACACTGTGAATATATAATGTTTCAGTCTGTGTGTACACACACAATGTATGCAACTTTTGCACATATATAAATATATTTTATATACATGCACTCTGTTGATGCTATATACATATATATGCTGCAAATATTTTATGTATTTTTGTTTGAATATATGAATACAATCTTAAAAGGTCCCATGATGTTTCTTTGTGTGATGCCAAAGAAAACCAAAATCAAAGTTCAGCTCCCTTAAAAAAATCGATGGTCCTTTCATCTTTCGATGGTCCTTTCATCTTTACAGGGCCTTCTCTGTAAATATATGTTAATCTGAAGAAACATTTTAAAGTTTTTGAGCCTTATAAAGATTCTTCAGTAAAAATACGTATCAAATATTGGGAACCACAAGTGGTTCTTCGATGGCATCGGCCAAAGAAAGTTTTGTGGTACGTTTTTGTACATAATGCATATGTTTGTTGAGTTCACTGTAAAAATAGTCACTGTCACAACTGAAACTTTCTAATGGTAAAACGTGATGATGAATGATCTAAACAGAATTTGAAATATCAGATGATGTTGATGTTTTGATCTTTATGAAAAATGTTAGATGTGAAGTGATCATCATTCACAAAGCATAAAGCTGATTACCTGAAGTCTTTAAGAGCAAATAAGATCAAGCAGAAGTTGAGATCTTTATGTGGGTCACTGACTTTTGCATCGCGTTCTAGATGCGGAATGAATGAATCATGAGATTACTGCTCAGAATATTTCTCTTTAGAAACCTTTATTCTCACTAGTGAGAGAAATTCCAGACATTACTTTGTGTGGGGAGAGGGAAGCCAATACTCTTCCCTAAACTAAACACGGCAGACATTACATATGAATTTCAAATTCACGCAAAGGTAGCAGCACGGCTCCACATCAAAGGAAAGCCAATCAGAATGCTTTGGTTACAGGCAGCAGCTTTGATGTGCTTTTAGTATGCACTCATTGTTGCTCAGGGCACTTGTGTAGCGGACAGCGTTTTCTCCACCACACACAGCACTTTTAGATTAATAACCAAAAAAAGTCATTCATCGGAATCATTCAGACAGAATCTACCACATCGGAGACGGACCAGAGGAGCCGTGCTGAAAATGGACGGCTCCCTTCAGCCACGTCATGCTATACACCCTGACTGACCTCCGCTTTAACACAGCGATGGAGTGAACAGTTTGGACAGTCCCACATTGTTTTCGACATGTTCAGTCCTCTGTTAGGATTATTTCCCTTTGATTTATTGCTTAACATGACTGGTCCTTTCTCCACAGAGAAAATTTGACTGGACAGTCACATGACTGTAACAACAGAGGCTTCATTCAACGTGTGCTTTCAAAAATCGTCTAACAATAGCAGGTTAATGATCTCTTGGAGGGTTCCGGGTTCGAGGACAAATTCCTGCATGGTTTATTTTTTCATTCCACCCAGGATACGTGCCTTAATTAGGGCAACAATTATGGAGGATGCATGGTCTTGTTAGAGCCTAAAGGATATTTCCACTAAAAAGAAGCATTTGAACCTGGTTCTGAAGTGCTGAATTTGCTTTGTGAATGTTAAGTGTAGCATTGAGGCTGCTTCATAATGATAATAGTATAAAACCTTTAAGCGCCCCATTCTTAGAGGTGTGTTAAAAATGTAGTATTGCTCCTAACTTACACTATGTTCAATTTCCACATCTTACTGATTCCATCTGTCAATTTCCATCTGTACAGAAGTTAATGAGGCCCCAGATTTCAAAGTAATAACTGTAAAATCTGTGGGACTGTTTGCACTGTGCATTCACTGAAAAAGCTTTCAAATAATTTAGTGTAGCACATTTTGCATGTCTGTGCATCATCCAAAAGATTTATGTATATGCAATATATCTTCCATCATATTAAAATCTTGGGTCGTTTTCCTTAATGAAAGTCTTATTTACATTCATTAATATCCACAACTGTAATATTACTCAAAATTATTATTTTTAATATGATTCAAATGTTATGAATTCACACATTTCAATATATTTTATGTGCTGATTTTTTAAAACTTTGTTAAACTCATACCTATAAACCTACTCTGAAATTACATTCAACAAAGACTATTAAATGTACTAAAGAACTATTATTACTTACATATGGTTAATCATATAATTAAGGATGCCAATATTAGTCATTCCTGACATGAAATGATTCATAAAAATGTGTGTGATGAGCTTGATCGCACACTAAGAATCTAACTAAAAACCTTGACCTTTAACTGAAGTAAATTTAGACCAAGAGAGAAAAAAACCTTCATTGATAAATATTTTAACAAAAACACTGTCACAATTATTGCCATGGCTAGAAACTTGTATGTGACTGAAAAATGTTCCCATTTATATTTCACCTTTTGAAATCGAATTAAATTCTATTTTATTTCTGTATATTTTTTTTATTTCTTTTTACAACCAATGTTGTCACAAAGCAGTTTTACAGAATCCAGTTTCAAGTTCATACTGAAGAAGCTTGAGGAAGAAACCTCTAGGGGTATCAAGACCCAGAAGGGGATCCTCTGGTTGCCCCAGAAAGAGAGGGAGACAGTATCTATGGAGACAAATAACAATAGAAGTCCTTTGTGTACAAATGTAATCACTGCTGAACAGATTGACTGTCTATGGCTTATAAAGTAGGTACAGTTAAGAGTCAATAGAGGCAAGGGAGTTTGAAAGTCTCTAGTCCACAGCAAGTCCACAGCAACAAGAGCAACAACCTCTGCCAGAGCTTTTCAAGAGCAGTTGCCCTTGAATGGGAGCGTGGTATGTGTGAAGTCAAAAGCAGTCAAAGGAGTCAAGGTCCCAAACCAGCTCCCAGTACATTTCCATTAGGATGAAGCTTTGCTTACACAAAAGAAGCATTTGTTTCCAGTCTCATAAAAATAAGGTACTTCACCAAAATACAAATTGCCCACGAAATATGACCTAATGGAAGAAAGAGGACCGAACAAAAGTAAGAGCAGCAAAAGAAACTGTAGAACAAAGCTATAAGTCAAGTCAAAGTCAAAGTGAACTATATTGTCATTTCACCGTATACAAGTATACAGGGAAACGAAATGGCGAGAGCTCTGGATCAGCAGTGTATATACAAATACTTAGAAGAATAAGATTTAGAATAAAAAAATTTGAAATAATTTAGACAGACAAGACAAAACATTGTGCAAGACAAACAGTGCAATCAGACAGTATATATATATATGAACAGTAGAGTATAAAAACACAGCATGCAAATAATACGAAAATATTAATATAGACATTTTGTGTAGCAAAAATATATATTTAATTATCAACATATGTCACTATATGTCTGTATGTATGTAAACACAGGATAGCAGCAGGTGTGGACAGAAACAACAGTTGTAAGCAACAGTAAAAGTAAAAATCAGTAACATTTGTTCCAGACAAATTACACATTGCTCATAGTAATACTACACTTCTGAAATTGCACCTTAGATGACTTTAGTCTCCTGTCCCACTCTGTTGGTTGTGCTATTCTATGGGGATTAATGTACAAGCAAGAGGTGTGCAGCAACAGGTTCACCGTTAAATAGTTGAATTTGGTAATTAACAAAGTGGCCGTTATAGATGTGTGTGAACACACCACAGTACAGCACAGCACAGAGTGTGAACAGTGTGAAATGGTTTTCTGCATTTAACCCATTCACCAAGTAAAGCAGTGGGCAGCCATAGACACAGCACCCAGGGAGCAGCGTGTGTATGGACAGTACCTTGCTGAAGGGAACCTCAGTGGTACCACTAGCAGTCCTGGGATTGAAATCCATGGCCTTCAGATTACAGGGGCAACTCTCTAACCACTAGGCCACCAGCTGCCTGCCCCCAACTAGGACAGGAAATATAATGTGTAATATAATATATACAAGTTAATATATACTTTTTTGAAAATGTATGTATTTAAAAATGTATTAATAATTCTGAAAGAGAAAATATGATGGTAATATTATGTCAGTAATAATCTGTTGAGGTCTATGATTAGTGCTAATATTTTCAATATTAGAGAGAAAGGAACAAAGACAGTTATTGCTGGAATCCAGGCAGAAGGCAGGGAGTATCAGAATGATCTTGTGAGGTGGAAAGGGAGCAGCAGGTGGAATGAGTTGCAGACAGAACGGTTTATTAGCTCCAGGTGAGCAGCTGTTATGTGGTCATTAATTCACTGAGGGTTGTCTCCACACAGAGAGAGGTTTATGAAGTTGAGCGGCTTATACCGCGCTCAGGTCCCTCTTCAGAGACCCACAGAATATTCACTGCAACCAAGTGTCAGCAAAAAGAAACTGATTGTGTTAATAATGATTGAGGCTTCATATTGCCTTCATATGTGGATACTCCATCTAAAACAATAACAGTATATCATTACTAAAGGCAATAGAGAGATATTATAAAATATATAATAAATACATGGGTGTAGTGTGTGATGAAGTGGTATTTTGTAAAACATATACACCTTTACAAACATGCCTCCTGAAAAGACAATGCACCTCACTGATTATACGTTCATTTTCCCATTGAGACATTTTGTTCCTGCATTCCCAAAAATAAAAGGTGCCAAAAGGGTTTTAAAATTACTTTTGTGTCCTTACAGAACCTTTCAGTGAATGGATCTTAAAAAAAGTCACTTTTATGCTGATTTAAAATGTATTTAAGTAACTGCAATGGTTCTTTCATGGCACATTTGGAACAGAAATATTTCGTTTTGGATTACTAATAGGTCAAGTGGAATCTGTCTGAAAGCAAATGCTTCCAAATTATCCAACTTATTGACTTGAATGTACAACTGCAAAAAATAAATAAAATAAATGTTTGTTTACATATGAGGCAGCTGGTGGCCTGGTGGTTAGGGATCTGCCCCTGCAGTCAGAGGGTTAAATGCAGTAAACAATTTGTGTTGCTGGGCTGTGGTGTGTTCATGTATGACAAATTTACACTTAATATGGAAAAAGAGTTAGTTGGGGGTGAGGCCTGAAGGTCTAAGACCACACTGATTTTGTTTATTAATGAAACATGGAAATTACCAAAAGGAAATACTTGTTTTAATTCAAGATTCTGTCTGGTCACTATTTAAGTTCAAGCCAATTTGTGACATTGACCTTTTGCACAAAGGTGATTTTGGTGAATATGGTCCACTCCTCAGAAGCTTGTCTAAGTTAATCCACTTGCAGCTAAAGGGGGACAAAACAAACTCTAAAAAAACATGTTACATTTCTATTTTTACTCAGATTGTTAGTCTGAAAACATGTATTGACTTCATGTTAAATTAGAAAATATGCTCTAAATTTATAATACAGGTACACATACTACTATTTACACAAAATAGAAATTCAATTCATGTTGAAATGTATATGTAACAAGAAAATTGCATGTACATAGATATTTCCTCATATGCAAAATATTTGTTAAGTGAGTTATTGGTTAAATGGTGGTTAAGGGTGTTGTTCCATAGCTGTGTCAATTTTCAGTATTTAAGTATATGATGATATATAAAGGCTTTCATTCCAAAAGGCTGACACAATTTTCAGTATATGCTTTTAAAAAGAATAACAGCCGATGTCAAATGAACATCATATATTTATGTCACTAAAAAGGTATTAATCATAATACAGAATTGATATTTGTTTTATGTGTACCACTAACAACAACAACATATGCATATATTGTGTGTTATAATGTCCTTTTTTGATACTTGTGTAAATATAGACATATAATGAAAAATAGTACATGCAATCTGTATGTATAAGAGAACCCTCACATGTCCAGAATAGAACTATGATAAA
>JBBPDE010000134.1:22888811-22904002 GCA_037974605.1 Nannopetersius ansorgii
GAATAATGGGCTAAAATGGACAGGAATTATCGATACATAAGTGGTTATTAGAGAATAATTGATGCATTTGACATTTTTTTGGAGAGTTGACCTATGCCAATCACAGTACAGATCCTTCGCCGTACAGATACACACACAAAAGCAAAGCAGCACAGCCAAAAAAGGGCTCACCGTTTTTTGGCAATCTCATTCTGTCGCTTGACTTTCTCCTCCTCAAACTCTCGAATGTTTCTTACCCCGATCTCTTTGCAGAATTCAACAAATACCTCATCCTCCACCTGGAAAACACAACCATTAGTGACACTGCACAGTTTACATCTACTGAGTACGACTATCAGAGCTCGTACCAGGTTCATGCGGTCTCTCAGCTCTGTGATGTCTCTTTCACGTGACTGGATGATTCTCCTGATGTCATTGATACGTGGACCAAAATTTGCCAGTTCACTCTCCAGTTTTGATTTCTCCTAAAAGTACAGCCAGTGGTCAGTTTGGAGCCACTTATTGTGTCATTATTGTGTTAAGAACTGTTGTTATTTTACCTGCATGTTGAGGGACAGGTGGCGAGTCTTGGTCTGTTCCAGGTCACTCTGAGAGTACTTCAGTCTCATCTGCAGCCCATGGGCCTGAGACTGCACCTGCCTCAGCTCTGCCTCCTTCCTCTTAGCCTTCATCTGCTCCTAAACAGAGTCAATCGTAAAGAAAAAGACGGAGTGAGACAAACTTGGATAACTATCTGTAACTACACAGCTACCATCATACATTTTATTAGTCCCTACTCATATTCAGCTCGATTCATCATATCAATAATTTGAGATCTCAGCAAATGAAAGGAAATCAGTAATATAATGTTTCACCTTTCTGTCCCACCACTCCCACCTGTCATCAGGCTCTGCTAGCTCAGAGACCCTCCCTGATACCAAGTTTGCTTGGAAATTTGTAGAGTGAATAAGAAGTCACATTCTTACTTACTTTCTTACTTACTTTAAATTCAATTTAGTTACAATTCTAGCGGTTACCTTCAGTTCCTCTGTTAGTTTCTCTTTCTTATCTTTGAGTTTGTCCACAGCTTTCTCGTCCCAGCGGCGAGCCTTTGCTTTCAGATCGCTCGCTCCTCCAGAGATCACCCCAGACTTTTGAAAAAGAGTACCATCCAAGGCCACAGTCTTTGGAAGATAAAAACGATATAAAAAGAGTCCTCATGTGAAGTACCATAAATCTCCCTATGCATTTTTATACTATTTCTATTGGCATAATTGTCCTGTCACGAGTAAAGGGCAATTGGCACTATAGCGTAACCCACACAAACCCCGTCCCACAAAAAAATTCATCTTGAGTGATGACTCACCTTATGTCGGTAAGGTCCTCCAAAAGCAATCCTGCGTGCGTCCTCCACATTTTCACACACTAAAGCATTCCCACAGGCATACTGCAGCGCTTTCTTAATGTGGGGAGGCTCATAGCGGATCACGTCAATCACCAGCTTGGCCCCTCGCAGCTCCCTCAGTTTCTCATCTGTAGGCTTGACCTTCAAGAACAAATACAAGATAAAAGAGCTCAAATACTGAAAAATGATGGACAGGTCTCTATTGCTCTTTCTTTCTAAAAGTAGTCCAGGTTATACCTCCAGGTAGTCCAGGGGCAAGAAGGTCTCTGGTTCTCCTCTCTGCTCTTTGATGTACTGGATACAGTCTCGGCCTGTTTTCTCGGAGTCCACAATGATGGCATCCATGTTCTTTCCCAACACCTTGGTCACAGCGATCTGATACTTCTTCTGTGTGGGCTGGCACAGGTCAATTAGCCTGCCATACTGATTGGATAAGGAGGATGGAAGGTTTTAATTAACACAAACACTTTGAGACAGATATTAGGAATAAAATAAAGCACTGTATAAGCACTGCCCCTATCATTAGAGATTAAACTCCAGTGAACAGACAGCTGTGACCTGGAGCATAAGAGAGCAAAATTATCAGGTAGGATGGTTCTCTCTTTTCCCAAATCACTCAGGACAATGCTACGCAACACAGGTGTTAACTGAAATAATAGTGTTAGCATTTTCTTCTAAAAATTTTGAGCTTTCCTGTGGTGTTGTGGCCTCTGAAAAGATGTCATGGGGGTTCACATGTCAGGCACTCTCAGTTGTAGTGGCATGGTTTGATACTGGGTGACCTAACTAGCTTTTGGGAACTGGCAATAACTAAAACTGAGGAAAAACTGGACAAAACTCCATCAAAAAGAAAGAATATCCTTTGCTTACAACAGAGCCGGGGTACAGTCTCTTAATGCTCTCCATGATCTCAGCTTTGCGCTGTTGACGACTGTTCTCCTGCCGGTCAATTCTGGCATCTCCAAGCTGCTCCATCACCTGCAGCCAGCATCACAATGAAACAAAATGTGTTTACAGAAGCATGGTAACATAACAAACATTTTTGTGTTTTTGTAATGTATCATCCACACTTCTCAGTGTGGCTCTGACCTCTCTGCCTTTTTTCAACTGCAGTCTCCAGTAGTATTCAGATGTGTAAGACTATCCCTATAAAAATGGTCTAACCTGATTTAACTCCATATTTATTTCATCAATTCTTCTTTTGGCAAGCTCCACTTCTTCAGTCAACTCCTCCTCCATTCGCCTTTGTTCATCTAGAGACTGCCTGGTGAATAAAAATATTCAGCATCATCATTTATGAACGAAGGGCGCCTATGAAGCTGTGTGAAAATGGTCAGACCTGCTAGTGGAAATGTAATCCTCCAGTTTCTCAATGCGTTTCTGGTTTTCCTCTATCTCCCGGATTTTCTGCTTTATTTTGGCCTGCAATTCACAATAACACAAAAACAAAATGGTAAAATGGTAAGGCAGTGGTTAAATGGGACCTCTAATCGATGCATAAAATGATGCTCACAATCCTAGATTCAACAGGTTAAAGATTTTTAATAGATGTAACAGGGAGTAGACTGACCATTAATAATGAATCATTTTGTAAATAACTATAGGTTGGTTTAATTGTAATGGGGATGGGGTTAGGTAACATCAGTTAAAGGAAGTTAATTCTAGAAAGATTCGGAAAAGATGAGTAAACAGTGAAAGGAATCTGTTTCAAAAACTTATTTTTGACCACAACTTCAACTCAGTGAAGTGAAAATATATTATGCTTTAGACGAATCATACATTAAAATTGACCAAATGTATAGATAGGATAGATATGGAATTCTCTCATTGTTTACTTTAGGAAGCCCAAAAGTAAGCCTGCTTTACAACTAACCTACCGTGTTGAGGCTGTATCCATCCATTCATCCATCCATCCATTTATAGATCTATCTATCTAGCTATGTCTGTGACATTGGGTGGCCACAAGAGGTCACTCTTGGTTAAGGCCTGTATGTTAAGTTTTGTTAGAGCTCTTATAATGAAGTGGTGGAGGGTTTTGATTTACTCAGTATGTACAGCTGTGTGTAGTTTTTTGGTCCACCGTCCAATTACTATAGAAGTTATTTTGTTAACGTCTCCTATCTCCATTCAGTTTTAGAGAAACCTATAGTTTTGTATCTGACCCACGAGTCAGTTTTTGTCTTAACTTGTTTTTGAAAATAAAGTACACTTTGAACATGGATGTCTGCCTCAGCGCCCGCAATCTGTGTGAGGAGAGAGGGAAATATGACAGTGTGATGTCTGGGACTTATACACACAGCTTGGTAATAGAAAAATACTTATGGCCACAGCTATGAGCCCCATGAACCCGTATTTTGTTTTTGCTTTCTTGTGAGAGTCCACCTCTGTCTCCACTTTCTTTCTCTCCTCCAGGTCCAGTCTGTCCTGGTCAGCCTTCTGATCACGGTTAAACTTCTCCAGCTCCTGTGCCAGAGTGGCTGCGCGCTTACTGGCCTCTTCTTTCAGCCTGTGGTACTGCTTCACCTGTAGACCAAGGGCAATGACATAATCATTCAAATATGCCAATGCAGTGTATAGACTGTGTTACTGCAATATATTAAAATGCATTAGTGAACTTCTGATGTGATTATGCAATATTGCTAAATATTGTTTAAATGTCTCTACTCATTAGTGATGCAACTAAAACCACACAGAAACACATTTAGTGGTTGACTGGTTAGAGGCTTGACTGCATATTGCAAACTTGTTGAAAATCAGTATTGCGAGGGCAGATACTGCACTAATGATCAATGAGTGATATTACTCTTTATTGGATCTCAGAATGAAAAACACCACTCAAACTGATAGTACAGTTTGACTGTTATGAACTAGTAATCAATGTTTAAACACAGCGTAATAAGGCTGGATCTTTCAGAAGCTAAGCTGACCTGGTTCTCCTCCAGAGTGAGGTCCTGACCCTGGCTCTGAGCCTCCTCCTCCATGCGCTCCTCGAACTCCTGTCGGGCCATCTCCACAGCCCCTTGCTCTCGGTCCAGCTCCTCCATGTCTGCCTTACGCTTCTTATACATCTTCTGAGCATTCTGCAGAGACTTGCGGGCCGCCTCCAGCTTCTTTATCTTGTGGGAGGTGTTCTCCTTGGCCTTGATGTACAGAGGCCGTTTCTGGTTCAGCTCTGCATCCTTCTCTCTGTATTGAGGAGATATTTGCAGAGTGGCAAAAGATTCAGAATATTCAGGAGAGCAACCCTAGCCCATGAGTCAAGATTTTTGAGGTCATTTGCTTTCAGCACACTGAGAAGATGAGTTGCTACGCACTTTATCTCTTTCTCCACGTTCTGCTGATCCCTCATCATCCTTCCAAGTTCTTTCTTCTTCTCTTTCAACTCCTCTTCAATATGATCCATCTTCTTTCGGTCTTTCTCACTCTCTCGGTTGCGCTGCGACAGCTCTCGGTTCAGCTTCTCAATCTCTGCCTCATTGTGGTAGAGCTTAAAGAGCTGCAACTGTACATGAGCCCTGACCACCTCATCCTTCAGCCTCTGATACCGCTCAGCCTGGAGACACATACAAGGTTCACACTGACACACTTAAAAAAAGGGTGCCAAGGGGTTTGATATGGAGAAATACTGTACATTAGACAAACTTTTCAGGTGATGGTTAAAAACACATTGTTTGAGGTGTGGGTGTATAAAGTAAAAGGTTGTTAAAAGGTAAAAAGGTTATTTTTACATTCATCATGATCTGAATCAGGTATGTGATTAAGATCTGTTGGGTGATAGATCTCCAGGACTGGGCCCCGTTCTATACTAATTAACCCTTACAGTCCTGCGTGGGTTCACTTACATTTGTCTTTGAGATGCTGTATGATACACTAGAATTATATGACAAGTTGTTTTTCATAAGGAGAACTTCAATGAGTGAAATCTTTTGAAACATGACATGCAAAAATGCTAACAGGTCTTGGAGCACTTATTCTATTTCCCATAACAATACGTATCCTTATTAACCAAAGAAATCCATGTATCTCACGTATCCTGACAGCCACCCTTTTCATTGTGTGAAACTGTCATGATGAATGAAGCAACAAAACTAATCTTATTCAGTGCTCTGTTTCATCCTAGAACCCTGCATTCAAATCAATTAGAAATGAAGATGATAAGCTTTGTATTTGTGGTGTCATGCCCCACTCTCCTCACTGTTACAGGAGGTATAGCAGCACCTTTGATATGGAATAGGACTTCCTGTGTGAGGGCCATTAATTTAATTCATTTCATTATAACTCTTAAGAAGTTTTATTCGAACATAGTGAATTATTGCCTCTCAAGTTGTACTATACATTCTCGTTATCTTGCTGTTTTGGATCTAGTGTTGCCACCTTGTTTGCTTATGTCTCCTGCCCTATGATACTTGCATTACTGGTTTTTGACTGATTGACTGTTCTCGGCCTTGCCCTTATGCTTCTGCTTCTGCTTGTTTATGGCTGACTTGGCATGTACTATGGATCACATTCTTAGTATTTTGACATTCACATTGACTTTCCTAATAAATTCAGGTCTGCACTTTAGTCTTCTGCCTACAGATACTTTAGTCTTCATTACAGATATATTTGTAAGAAAAAAGAAAGCTCTGTATTAACATATTTCCAGAAAGTTTTTTTTAGAAACACATAAGAATAATTACTTTGGACTCCCATTCAGAACCTGTCAACTGGTGGGTCTTTAAAGGATTCTTTTTGTAAATGTGAAGGTGTAGGGGACGTTTTTAGAGTGTAAAGACAAGATAAGACAAGGTTCGATATCAGTTAAGGAGTTTTCCTAGGAGTGTACATCCAAACCTGGTACCATTTGGCCAATGCTGTTTTATGTGTCTCTCAAGCTGTAACACTTTTTCTTGATTTTGGTAATATATCTTCAGCTGTCAGCACCTCCTCTTTCTCTTGTTTGGCCTCTTTGCGCTCAGCTGCAATGTTCTTCTTCCGATGATAGTTGAACTGTGTGTCCTCCTCTGCCTTCACCATCTCTTTCTTCCTGCGGTCGTACTCTTGAGCTAGTTCCCCAGAACGGGAAATCTCCTCAAACAGAGCCGTCCTCTCCTTCGGGTTCTTCATAGCTATGGACTCAACAGCACCCTGACAGATGCAGAGATGGAATCAAACATTTCGACAAGAACAGCTTTAATCTGATTTTACCAGAAATCTGTACCTGAAAAACTAGAAAGTTCCTGGCCTTGATGAGGATACCCAGTTTTTCCAGTTCCTCACTGTAGTCAGAGAGTCCAACAACCTTGCTGTCAATCCGATATTCTGAAGAAGAGCCTGAAGAACATGCACACATCAGTCACTTCAGGAATCTGCTTAATCAACCAGCACTTTGATTAAGCAAATTATTCCAGTTGCAACAAATTATTCCAATTGCAACGACTTATTCCAATTGCAACATTTAGCACAGAGATGGGAAACTAATATGTAATCATTTTACGTGAAACTCGGGGCCCATGCAACGTTGTTGTGGGTCGCAAACAAAATTTGTGATGGTAATTTTTCACTGTAAAACATAATTTAAACTCGATTTTCTATGCACTTTTATAGATGGGGTCATGATTTAAACAGACTGTTGTTACTGTGTTTTTAAAACATGCAAATGAACGCATTCCTGTATTTAGCTTTATTCAAGAATTTGTTGTGGGTGAAACTCTCCATCTAACTTTATTGCGAATCAGTACACAAGTGTTCTGAGAATGATTTACCACACAAATACCACCTGCTCACTGGAGGTCGTACAGGGGTCCTAAGGAACAGAGTAAAGGGGCCTAAAATCATGCAGAGAAACAGATGAGCTACAGGACATAATTGTAAACTACAAAGTGCACCTGTCCCATAAGTGGAACTGATCAAATGTAATGGAAGCTACATTGTTCCTAATATCTTTCTATATTTGGGCCATATGGACTAGGGACTAGGGAGTCAACTGTACATTTTAACTGTTTATGTACTACATTAAAATGTATTATTAAAAAACGGGAGGGATGTTTTTTCTCCTTCAGAGTAGTTCAGAGTAGGCCTGTGCAATAGTGTAACGTAATTGGACATCAGTGATGACTGAAAAGCAACCCAATGACAGTGTTTTAAACTCATCATCTTGGGAAACAGAGTTGGCAGAGATCGTAGAGATGACTAAATGAATTTAAACTGCTTGTAAAGATTTAACAGCTTGATAAAATTGTTTTTAAAAAATCAAATGACATGTACATTTAATTTTTCATTGCCTTTTACTGTGAATTTGAATAATTTCTTCAGGGCATTAATTGGAAACTGTTCCCCACTGTACTAAAACTGCTGTGAAGATCATATTAAACTCATATTAAACCCACAACAACCACAAAAAGAATGTAACATCCTGGTGGGTAAAACTAGTGTGAACTATTAGAAACAGCTTCCCAGACTCATATTAGGTCTGTACCAATTATGACCCGTGTGAATGTGCGCTCATCGCCGTTGTCCTCGCAGTACACCATGCTCACAAAGGCACGATTAGCTGCTGGCTTCCCCACCGGCGCGCCATGGATCAGGTCCTTCAGGGTCTTAACACGGAGGTTACTGGTCTTCTCAGCTAGAACAAAGCTGATTGCGTCCATCAGGTTTGACTTCCCTAAACAACAAAGTTTAAATGAGATGATGCAAAAAGCAATCACACAAAAATATTTAAGAACCTTAAATATTTGCACACATGCACAAATCAGTAAAATGTACTTCGATAACATTTTGATGGATTAGGAGCATTTCCAAATTATAATAACCTATTTTACTTACCCTCAAGTATATTTATGAGCAAGGATCTACTTTTAACTCCACTTTAGATCTTTCTTTTCTGGGTTTAAGTGAATTCTGTTCTTTTGGGTGGTTGTTCCGATGCTCCCACCTCCAACTGCTTTATTGTTTTATTTGAACAGAGAGGTGCTGGATCCACTGAGAAGGTTTTAAACGTGGTTTTGCTCATTATTTTATTAAGACAATGTTTTACTAAGAAGATTTGTTACAGGCTGGCTACCCTGTCCACCTCTGCAACAAGCACTCCATAAGAAGCTTTGCCTTGTTACCGAGCCAGACAGGGGGCGTGACTCAAAAACACATTGAGACAAAGACAGAAAAGCTCTGACATGTTAATGGGCATTTGTGCCGATAATGCAGATCAATACAGGAAGCAATTCGGATGACATGCACCGTGAGCCTATAAACGTGTTGCCATGCACAGCAAACATCAGAAAGATGAGATTCTCACTACACGGCCGTCAGACCTGCATGATGATGCGCCACAGCGTGGCAGGGACAGACTCATCTCCACTCACCTGATCCATTTGGTCCAATAATTGCTGTAAATTTGTGAAAAGGTCCAATTATTTGTCGACCTTTGTAGGATTTGAAATTTTCAATCTCGATTAGTTTTAAGTAGCCCATGTTGACGACAGACAAGCCCAGTTCAGTTCTCTGTATGCTGTTTCCCTTTACTGTCTTCTGCAGTCCTGCTGCTTTATTTGTATATTAATTTATATAATGTTATTTTTATGTCAAATTTTCATAACGTGCAAATATAACGTTTGACATCCCAGCCTTTCAATCTCCCACCCCTGCACACGCCCCCCACTGTTACTGCAGGCTGCAGCACCAGGCTATAATAAAAGTCTCCCCTCTTTTTTTGGAGGGAGTCATTTGAAACTCATGAATCATGAAAATGACTGAACTGATCAACACTGAAAAATACTGAAAAATACAGGTTATATATATATATATATATATATACATATAGTAGCGTTTATAGAGTTTTCTTGTCCTTGATAGTAGATATTCTAATCATTTTCAAACCTATTTGAAATACAGGGCATATTACACACGCATGTGTATTTTTATTACAAGGTTATTACGTTTTTTTTTTTACTTATTATAGTTATGTTTACTACTACAAATAATTCAGTTACTACAACTATGAAAGTTATGTTTACATACCTGAAGTATGGATCCACAAACAAGGGTTGAGTAAGTTAACAGAAATGTACATCTTCAGGCAATTTCTGTTAATTAACAGTCTATTTCTGTAAGTTACTGTATATATAGTAGACTGTTTATGTAGCTTCGTGTATTTAAAACGGTCACCAACCATCAGCTGCAGTGGGAGCTCTCCGAGGTACTGAATAAAGACACTTCGAAGTAGGTAAAATTAGAAGCTTACTACGTCTCATGATGAAATACTCCGATATATAATAAAGAAAATTTGTTGTATTAACACCAGTACTGAAAGGGGTCCCATCCTGGTCCCACTCAGAGACACACTAAATGGGCAAAGTTATGTGGGGCCCAGGTCCAGTGAATCTTAATGCTTCAGCACACAAAGACATTTTTGGACAACGTCATGATTCTAGCTTCTATTCATGATTCTAGCATGATTGTGTCCGAATGCGGAAACAATGTTCATAAAGGTTGGATGCGCCATTACACGATTGTTACATTTACATTTGCAGCATTTAGCTGACGCTCTTATCCAGACATACATCAGTGCTTACGTAGTCTTCAACTGTTCCTTAAATATGTAAAGCAGCTTAAATCCTCCAACATATGCTTTAATGCATTGAAATACTTACGAATTTAAGGTCAGGGCTCTGTCTGGGTGTGAAAGACCTTGACTGACCCGCACAGTCCCTGATCTTAAAATCTAGTATTTGAATGCACTAAAGTATATTTTGGTGGATTTAAGCTGCTTTACAGGTTTAAGGAACAGTTGTAGACTACTTAAGCACCGATGTATGTCGCTCTGGATAAGAGCGTCAGCTAAATGCTGCAAATGTAAATGTAACAATCGTGTAATGGCGTCCCAATACTTTTGTCCAAATCGTGCATTTATTCACGTTCCTACACGTTTTCTGTAAGTTTACTGCGCAGGTCCGGTTACCATGGCTACACAGACACTTACAAGCAAACATCTTGGGCCACAAATTCACTGGTAAGATTTCCTCGCTCTGCCTCACACTTTCTCCATTTTTCAATTACAGTCACCACTTTTTGTTTCAGTATATTCACCATATGAGCTGAAATAACAGAAATACGTCATTAATAAATAATGTTTTTCTTTAAAACGGAGCCACTATAGAGGAGCTCTTCACTCTTAGCAACGGAGAGCTGTACTGGAGGACATACTGTTGATTCCAGTGTTAATCCTTAGTGGTAAAATGTCAATAAACTGTAAACAAACTCATTTTAATATCACATATTAAAATACGAGTTAACTGTTACTCTGAAGTTTTTACTTCAGATAGAGGGAGAGAGAGAGGTTTGGTTTTCTGCCACCTTACTCACATAATGTTCTGCAATCTTTTTTTAATGGTAGTCTTTTCATGATCAGTGTTTTTAACATTCAATGTACTCCTAAACACTTTCCTTTTAACTCCTTTAAACTACACGTGTATTGTAAAAGTCTGAAACGCAGGCTTTGACAATACGCGTGTAGCTCAGGAAAGCATCCTGAACTCATCTGAACTGAGAGAAAGACGGAGAAAAAGAGAAATAGAGAGTGAGACAAAGAGACAGAAAGAGAGAGAGAAAGTGAGAGAGAGAAGAGTGGGACAACGTGAGTTAAGAGTTTCTTTTGTACATAGTCACAGTGTGAAAGACTTGGAGGTTGTAATGAGGCCGTGTGTGTGTATGTGTGTGTGCGTGTGTGTGTGTGTGTGTGTCAAGAGAGATGTTTGGGCAGGATGTAATGGTGGACTCTCACGAACTGGAGGCCGTGGAGCGGAGGCGAGCTGCTGAGGTCACGCGCCGCAGGAGAATCTTAAACACGAAGGAGCGCGTGCTTGGGGTGGACGTGCACGCACTGGCACAGCAGGTGACAGAGCGGCGCGAGCGGGAGGAAACAGAGAAGCAGCAGGACATGGCCCACGGTAATGTCCACACAGAACCATAACAACAAAATCACATGTTAACCGAGAAATGAGACTCACGTCGTTTCACCCACATCCAAGTATACACGATATGGACAGAAGTATTGAGAAAGTCCATCCATCCATCCATCCATCCATCCATCCATCCATCCACTGTCTTCCGCTTAACCGGAGTCGGGTCACAGGAGCAACAGCCTAAGTATTCCAACATGCCCTTTGGTATTTCAACATGCCTGTGCCACCGTGCCCAAACCAAGCTCCATAAGAACATGGCTGGATGAGTTCGGTATTAAAGAACTTGAGCCCTGACCTCAACCCCAACAAACACCTTTGGATGAACTGGAACAGAGATTGCAAGCTAGAGCTTCTCGTCCAACATCAGTGCCTGACTATATAAATGGTCTATTGAATGATTAGGCACAAATTCTGTTTCTTTGGGGGGAGGGATGTGCAACTTCATATTGAAGTCTGTGTATTTGAATGCAATGTCATTAAAGTACCTATTGGTGTATCAGTCTACTTCACCATTAACTTTTTATTGCTTTACTTTTTTATTAATAGTATTTAAATCCACAGCACATCATGTAGTATATACAGCATATAATGTGTATTGTACACAATATTATCTGGAGACTTTTGTTTTTATTTGGATTTTAAGTTTATATTTTAGATTTTTTCTTTTCTTTTCTTTGGGTGAAGGTGCAGTCATAGCACAATCAAGTTCCTCTGGAATCAGTAAAGTTTCAGATTCTGACTTCAGGGCATGCCTGGTTTGTGGATGCGTGTACAAGGATAATACATCAGAACCAGAAAAATCAGAGGTGACATATAGCATATAGGTGACATATAGCAAAATAAATAAGCATACACCAGGCACCAAATATGTCCTGGCCACATTTGGGGTAAGGGGGGAAACAGCTGGAGGCCTTATGTGAGCAGAAGATCATGGGTTTGAATTCTAGGACTGCTAGTGGCACCAGTGAGGTACTCTTGAGCAAGGTACTGTCCTCACACACTGCTATTGGGTGCTGTGTTTCTGGCTGCCTGCTTCTTCACTTGGTGAATGGGTCAAACACAGAAGAAAAACTTCGTATTGTTCACACTGTGTGCTGTGTTGTATTCACAAATGACAAACGGACACTTTAGACTTTACACTGGTGATCTGGTTCTTGAAACATTCTTTGAAGTTCATGTTTTTTTCCTATTTTATGCAGCGAAGTTGTGTGATTCTATTGACCGAATGGTCCTTGAGCAACAAAGAGTTGAGGAGCAAAAGAGGAGAGAGCTAGCCCAGGAACTTGAGCAGTATCGAGCATTGCACCAGCGTGCCGAGGACTCTCGGGATGCAGATATTAACTACAATCGCCAGGGGGCGTCAGAGGTCAATTTGTCCACTCCTCAGTCATTTGGACCTGCCAGTATGCAAGTTTTTCAGGTACTCATACACTCCATTTCTAATAGCAGTATAGTAAAGTAAGAGAATATATAATACACTACATAAATATATTATTATATCATATTACAACATAATTAGTGTAATATAATGTAGTATTGGAAGTAACTTCGGTTTGTGAACAAATCTACCCCATAACTTTAGTGGGTTAATGGTCATGGCTACAGTGAGTAACACTGAACTCCTTCCAAACCCCAAACCCCTATACATAACTGCATTTTTTATGAGTGACTATTTATTAATATGTATAACTATTTATTAACTATTTATTAACTATTTATTATTTATTAACTATTTATTAATATGTATAACACTTATAAAAATGTGTAAACTGGCAACTTTATGCACTCTTCCTCCAACGCATCCCTCCGTGTGTTCACGTATGACAAATGGTCACTTTCACTTATACAAAAATAGACTTAAATAGACAGTTGTAAGTACCACAAATGTTTCTCCTGTACCCCATGTCCCACCAAGACATGCTTGGTATATGAAATTTACTTTAGATTTGCACTGGAGCTTCAAAGCTAATGTAGGTAATAGTGTTATTGTTCTGCTAATTGCCCAAAGAAGTGACCATCTGGCACAAAACATGTCTTGATTTATCAGCAATGTTTGAAAAATGCACATTTTTTCAATAAACTGTTCCTTTAATGCAACATGCCTTTGACTGATTGCTGTGATATAAACTGATGTGCATGCTTTTGCCATTGTGTGTGTGTTCAGGGAGAAGGAGTTGGGGAGGCTGAGAGGAAGAGGGTTCAGATGGAGCTGAATGAGAGAAATCTTCGAGCTCAAACTGAAGAGCGGGAGAGGCAAAAGAAAGAGCAGAAACACAAAGGTGAACTCAAACAAACATACACAGCCTGGACTGTGCTTGAAAGCTTCCACCAATAGCTAGGCTGCGATACATCTGCACTCCTGCTGTATCTCTGTGGTGTCTTACCATTTGTATTTTTTATTGATTTTCACTTTCAGACTATTAATGTACAAACCTTCATTTATCCCTGGTTGTAAATTGTGGCATTACAATGTTTTTGTGGGATTTAAAATCCTTTGATGCATGGTGCCTGGAGCTGGGGAGTGTACATGTGCAGTTACACACATTTTTGTATAGGCTTGCGTGTTTTATGTCTGTTTGCAGAACTGTTGAGAGGCAAAGAATTAGTTCAGCAGGACCTAAGAGGAGTCTGGCTGGATGCGTTGGAGGAAGAGTGCAAACGGGCTGCCTGCATCGCTCTGAAAAGCTACAACCAGGCTCAGGTAGAGAGACTATGGGGAGGGGTGTTAGCCAGTGATAAAGAGAGAGAAAAAGACAGAGACAGAGAGAGTGAGCAGAAGAAATACCCAGGGAGTGAAACAGCAAGAGAAGTTGAGGTGTTGTGTAAAAGAGCCAGAGAGGGGAAAGGAATAGAGAATGAGATACAGAGACAGAGACTAAGCTGCCAGCATCACTCAGAAAAGCTGCAGCCAGGCTCAGAAAGAGGGCCAGAGAAACTAACTGTGGAGAAGGATAATAGACTTAAACAGGCAATTGTAAGAAACACAAACGTTTCTCCTGTACCCCGTGTCCCACCAAGACATGCTTGGTATATGACGTTTTCTTTAGTTTTGCACTGGAGCTTCAAAGCTAATATACGTGATAAGAAGTCTGTTATAGACCCCTGTCATAGTGTCATTGTTCTGCAAAGAAGCGAAAGAGCCAGAGAGGGGAAAGGAATAGAGAATGAGATACAGAGACAGAGACTAAGCAGCCAGTATCACTCAGAAAAGCTGCAGCCAGGCTCAGAAAGAGGGACAGGAGTGGAGAAGGAGGTTAGTCAGTGTCAAAGAGAGAAAGAGACAGAAAGTGAGCAGAACAAAGAACCAGACAGGGAGACTGCAAGCGAAGGAGGGCAAAGGAGCCAGAGAGAGAGTGAATGAGAGACAGACAGAATATTAGAGAAAGCTGGTGAGACACAAAGAGAGAAAGAAGTCTCTGTGAAACTGTTCACTTGAATATTCAGACAGTGAGTCTGTTCCTGTGAGTGTTCACTCTAAGGTGAAGGAGCTTGTTTAAAATATGAAGTGTGTACCTGTTTGCTCAGAATGTTAGCCACATGTTGCTGCTTGTTTTGCGTAGGATGTTCCACATTATTTACTGTATTAAATCACCTTAAACCTTTTCTGTTATTCAGTGTCACTTGTGGTCGATAGGTATTGACTTTCAGGGCCCACAGGTTTAAGGTCAAAGCCCATCCTGCCCTCTGACTCTGAGTGACCTTTTGCAGGCGGACGAGAGGCAAGAGAGGGAGAGGCAGGAGAAGCTGAAGTGGGAAGGTGAGGAGATGGTAGAGGTGCAGCACATGATGACCTCTGACCTGCTAACCGAGTCTCCAGAGGCTGCCAAAAGAGAAGGTGAGGGGTCAGCAGAGGCCCCACGAGTGCT
>JBBPDE010000134.1:22925822-22937518 GCA_037974605.1 Nannopetersius ansorgii
TATATATAATAGCACTGAAAACAGCACAAAATCTGTTATGTCCAGAACAGTTCCTCACTGACTGAGTGCACCCAGTGACCCTGTGTACCAGACAAAAAAAATCTAATGCGAGTGCATTATTGATTGCATTGGCCACATCTATCGATACGCTCAAAGGTCACTAAATTAAAAAATCAAGAGATACACTGACCTTTATAATGGCACTTTCACATAAGCACCCCCCACACATACTCAAAGCATCACCTCATTCTGACTAAAATCGGTAAGTTCCTATACAGTACGCCACATCACAGCAAAACACAGCGGAAGATCCAGTGACCGAATTATGCAGAAAGCCATTTTGAATTCCTCTTTAAATGTGCGTGAAACAGGAAGCCACTGCTCTGAATTTAATCAGTGATACATGGCTGCTAGTGCTGAAAGTGCAGAGTAACAACACTAGGCCACTGAAACATCAAAGAATCCAGTCCAGGAATGTGCAGCCGACTCATGTTCCTGCAGTCTGACTTGTGCTGAGCATGTGTGATTAAGTTACTCCCCCAATCAGGAACACATCTGCACTGAGGAAGCCAGATCAATGACAATCAATGGTGCAATTAAACACACCTAGAACCACAAACTCCACAGCTCCAGTCTTACCCAAGCCTACCTTTACAACGGGGCCCAATACCTACACTTCCTTTGGTTTAATTTAGTAACCTTCGGTATGATCCAGCGATTGTTACAATTATTACTTTTCATTGCATACTATTAATAGCAGGCTACAGTAACAGTCTTTACTATGTGACACAGAATACCACATTAAACAGTAAGTTTCAGACATTTCATTGCTTTAACTGGATATGTGTAAACACAGTTTCTTAAATCTACAACAAGAACTACCGTATTATACAAAAAGCTTTTAAACCGTACCAAGCTTATCTGTACCACCCAGTACCAGCATTGTTCTTGGTATGGTTTAGTCCCCTTTGATATGATTATGTGGTTCTCACACCAGATTTAAGAATTCATATGTTTACGACAAGTTAATTGTGTTTTGTTTAAGTAATAAGTTTGAAGTCATTTATATCACATGGTAAAGGCTGTTACTGTAGCCTGTTATTAAAAGGATGTTCTTCTACTCACTCCCTTTCTGTAACTGCTTAATCCTCACTAGGGTCATGGGTACATGGAGTCTATCCCAGGGCCAGTGGGTGCGAGGCAGGGAGGCACCCTGGGCGGGGCACCAGGCCACTGCAGGATGCACACACCATTCACTCACACATCATCAGAGGGATTTTGTTTTTAATAACTTTGCTGTACATTTTTAAGCCATTGTTCATGATTCATAGGCAAAGGCACATGTTCGGAAAAGATAAAAAATGAAAACATTAAAAAATAAATAAACCAACTTTACCTAAAGGTTTTTAAATTCTAGTATTATCCTCACATTGGCACTTTTAGGTTAAAGGGCTACTGTTATCAAGTGCCTTGCTTTATGTTATGTTGTTCCACAAGGAATAGATTTGTTACCCAGATGACTGAATGTGTTTTTTCTGATCCAGACTTTTCCTGTAGTGTGTATCAAATCAGTATAATGGATTTTCAGCATTAGTGCCATTTTATTTGTATTTAACATTTGCAGAAAAAAAAACATCTGGACCATTTTGGTGGTCATTATAAATGAACCCTTTCTCTGGTTTTCCAACGTCACTAGAACACACACACACACACACACACACACACACACACACACACACACACACACACACACACAATGGAATGTGTGATAAAATCTTATACTCACAGTTGTCTGGAATGTGGATGGCAGCATGGCCTGGTCCAGGAGTGAGGGTCAGCTGGAGGAGGAGGACACAGAGGGAAGGAAGTGGAGGAGGCATACGGCGCCCCCTGCTGCCCACCTGCTGTTGTGACGTGGTAGGCATTGCTCAGTGTCCCATCAAAGCTGCACCTGCTTCCAGGCTCAATCACACTGTGAGCACAGCCTCTGACCGGCAGCCCACACACTGACAGGCAACTCCCTTCTCTCTCTCTCTCGTCCTTCTGTTTCACCGGCCCTGTTTATCCTCTCAGTGTCCTCTCAGCTTCTCTCTCCCTCACGGGCTCTGTTTCTTCTTTCTGCCCTCTCTCTCTCTCTCACTCTCTCTCTCTCTTCCTTGCTTGCTTGTTCACAGGTCCACGCCCTCCTGCTGTCTTCTCACTGCAAAAAAAAAGGGGAGGGGGGGTGTGAAAGGTGGAGAAAAAATAGAGGCTTGCCACACGTGTCAGAGGAAGAGAAAAATGACTCGGACCACCACATGGTCCAGGAGAGAGCCAGCAAGAAGACAAAGAGCAGGAGGAGATCATGCCAACAGGACATGTGGTCATTAGGCCTCAGCAGAGTCAAAGTAGGTCAGAATATAATTTCTATAACAGTTTTTAATCAGCACTAATAAAGCCAGACGTGCGGTTCAGGTTAAAGGTGGTTAATATGGAAAACAAATAGCATCACAACTCATATGCATATGTACCACAATATTTAATTTTTTCTGATTAATGACTCACTATGAGACTATGAGTACACATTTTATTTCAACATAATAATAATCAACTAAACCATTCTTAAATGTTCCCAAAGCATAAAACATAAAATAAAGAAATATCATAATGGATGTAATTTTATTTTTGTAATTTAGCTAATAAATGTAATGAAATTAAACAAAATAAGTACTTGACTGATATTTAGTCAGTGACTTGTTCAGTACATTCACTTACTACAGAGGTTTGCAGAATGTTTGCAAAAATAAAAGTTGGCCGATCTCCTGGGTGGATAACTTGCTTCTAGTGGGTGGCTGAAGAAGCTCATGTTAGGCAATGGTGAATAAAAACAGACTGACCCAAACCATTGGGAATAACGGTGTATTGTTGTCGTGTTAGTAATGTCAAAAGTACATAATGGTTTAGGTTCTTGTTTTCCAGTTTTCCCCATAAATAGCAGTTAACCCAAGGAGCTAAAGTACAATGAGGTACAGCAGATTAGCCCAAACTGATCATTCCAGTGTTGGCAGAAATCATCATTATAACAGTGGATAAACAAATGCTGTTTATAAAGTGAGGGTTTCTTCATCAAAGTATATCCACTTAAAAGCAAGGACCAATAATGTCCCAGTAGGACACTGTCCAGAGCGTCACACTGCCTCCTCTGCCTTAACTTTTCCGATAATACATGCTGGTGGAATCTCTTTGCTGGGTGAGCGACTCACACACAACCAGCTGTCCACACGATGTAAAAGAAAACTGATCTCTTCATACTCAAACAACCCTTGCTTCACTTGCTGCCAAATATATTCCACACCTTGAAAAGTGCCACAATAATGTATGTTACACAATAATGAATGTTATGAATGAAATAATTAATGTTATTCTCCTCATCTGTCAATGATTTTAATATTAAAGTTGTTTGGTGCCATAAAAAAAGTATTTCCTCTATTTCTTGAATGTTTGGCAGATCCTAATAATAAATGATTAAATGTTTCTCCAGAACAATGGACTATTAGTCCATAGAACATCATTCCAAAAGACTTGGAACTATGTTTTGTCGAAGTGAAATGAGGCTTTGTGGTTTTTGTTAGTTAGTTTAAATTGTTTTTGCCTCGCAACTCTCTCTTGCATGCTATTGTGCCAGGTCTCTTTTCAATGGTGGAATCATTTATGTTGACCTCTTCTGACGAAAATGAGGTTTGCAGTTTGTTTATCTGGGTTCATAACTTGCTGGACTTGCTGGAAGGACTGCTGTTATACTCTATAACTTTTGGCAGGCCCCCACCACTATTCCATGTTTCTCCATTAGGAGATAAAGGCACTGTTTGTGGTTCAAATGGAGTATCAGAGCCTTAGAAATGACTTAGCAACCTTTTCCATATATTTCATTATCATCTCCTTCGTTCCCGTAATGATCAAGAAGCAGTACTGTGCTGCTTCTTGAGACCTTCTAGACTACTTTGCATTGCTAAAGATAGATTCTAAAGGTTTAGATTCTACAGGGCTGGTAGTAATCAAGCCTTGATGTGTTTTGTCTTACGGATTCCCGATAATTCTAAATTTGGTTAATTGGTTGACTGAGAAAGGGGCCATTCATTTGGTGTTAACTGGTGTTAAATAACGCATTCAACAGGTGACATGATAATTAAAAGCTGTGTTTTATTTATTTATTTATTTATTTATTTGCCATTTATTCAGTTTTGTGTGAAAACCTAAAACAAGTAAGTTGACACATACCACAAAAATAGAATAAAACAGGGCAAATACTGTTTTATGGCACTGATTTTCTGAAGAGGGATTAAGTCTAGTCCTGGATTCACAACATTTCGAATGTAGGCAGGGTGGGGGTGGGGTGGGGTGGGGAGAGTGGTTCTCCACTGAAAGGATAATATGGTCCAGGACTGGGTGCATTCTCTGTCCAGAAAACTGACCCATAGAGATTTTAGTCTTGAGTGTAAGATTGTGATAATCTTATAAACTGTGATGAAAGGTTAGGTAATCGTTTTGAAATTACATTTGAAGGTGAGAGCAAGCCCACAAAAATGCACCTCATCAAATAAACATAATCCCTCTGAGCGAAAGCTGAAGACATTCTCACTATAAAGATTGCTCAGTTAAACACAAAGTGACCACCGTCATTAAGGAGATAACATGAAGAAGAGAAATACAGGGAAAGGACTGAGCAGTGGCCTGGTCTGGAGTGTCTGAAGTGGGCTTTTATGAGTGTGAAGATAAGCACCTATTAGAGATGGTATCAGTCATGCTGCAGGGGTGAGGGCCCCTCTCCAGGAACAGTCTAGGCCTGCCAACTCACAGCAGACACACACAGACACACACACACACACACACACACACACACACACCACATGTTCACGCTGAATGTACTGCTCTCTTTATTGACGTTATCATGCCAGCTAACGCTCGTCTTTCTTCTCCAGCCTTGATCACAAATACACACAAAAGAAGCTCCCCTGAGGAACACATACACAAACAGAGAGAGAGAGAGAGAGAGAGAGGGAAAGAGAGTACATTGGGAAAAAGCAAGACGGCAAACAGAACATAGGAAGAGAGAGAGACAGAGACACACAAACAGACACAGGAAGGAAAGACAGAAAAAAGAAAGGAGACAGAGAGAGAGAGACAGAGAGGAGAGAGAGAGGGGAAAGAAAATAGTAAAAATAGTAAAGAAGAGGAGAGCAAGAGGGAGACCGGCAGAGGGAGATGGAGAAAGGGGGAGTGTTGAATGGAAGGAGGGGCAGGGGTGGGATGGTTTCTGGCAGGTGGGCTGCAGATCTGAAGCAGCAGGAATCTAAGGGAACTCCGCTGTAACCTGGCAGTGTCAGGCACCAGGCAACAGAGCCGAGCGACCTTGGAGAGCAGCGGAAGGTTGAGAGTACAGAAGAGCTGCGCAAACACAGCAAGACAAAAAAAGAAGGACACATTCCTTTTTTTTCTGCCAGAGTTACCCAGACTGCTGTTCTTGTGAGGTCGACACTCTGAGCCATGCACGATTCATTAGCGCTGTTTTGACACTGTTTGGAACAGCATGTGTGAGACACACCAGAGGATGTGATAATGCTGAAGGAAGGTCACGTCTCAAAGATGATAGAAATTAGTTGGGTCACCGAGCACATCTTGGTCCTGCACCCCCCCCCCACCCGCCTCCACCACCCAGCCCAGAAATTACAGAGGGGGTTATGGATAAAAGACAAAGACAATGACAATGAGTGAGAGGGGGGGCTGAATGAGTGGAAAAGAGAATGGCAGTAAGAAAAGAGAGAAGAAAAAAGGAGAAATGAGCAAGTGAGAGAGAGAGGGTTATAGAGAGAGAGAGAGTCAGAGAAGAGAAAGTGAGCTGGATCTGGTGCACTGTTGCTGACTGATCAGAGAACTGCTCACAGAGGGGAGGCGGCAGCCAATTACAGGCCGGCCAAGCCTCTTCTGGCCTTTAACAAATGCCACTGAAAGAGGATGAATCGAGCCGCACTGTGCAGGGTATTTAGTGAGCTGCGGGGAAACAAGGGTGTGTGATAACGCACCGCTCCCCCGGCAGATTTCAGCAGTTTGAGAGTGTAGCTGGATTAGCCCAGTCACATACCACCCCAGAGAGAGCCACCTGCCAATCAAACCCTCGCCCAGCAACGCATGATCAAACAGCGGCCGGTAACTAGGTGACCAAACCAAGCGTGACATGCTCAAAGACACTGAGGGCAGTGAATGAAAACAGAATAATGAAGGTAAAGAGATGAGCAGAAAAACATGTAGGGGCAGGTTCCCGTGCAGTGAGAGAGTCATTCTATATTAAAGCTCTTTTTAAAACTGAACAGAATGAAACACACACCATTTAACATATATTGATGACTGATACATGTAAAATGTACCTTATTAAAAAATTTTTTTAAAAAAGCTATTCAGACCAAGTATGATCTAAACAAATGAGCACTTGGGCTGATCATTTATATTTGCAAATATAGCAATAATTTAAATGTGTCAGTATTAGGATACTTGTAAATTATTCATTTATTTATTTAAACCATTCCCTTTCTACAACCTAGAATCTATGATTAACTCAAAAATGTGTGCCTATTATAATTATTATAATTATTACAACACAATTAGACACTATACAAACTGATTTAATTCAACTGATGAGCTACACGCACACTATGAACATCAGTTGGAAGGATTACATAAAGATACATTAGAAGCTACCCAATTGGCTACTAAATGGCAATAATATTACCAACAAACTACAGGTTATAGGTCTACAGCAGTGAATCGTGGTTTCTGAATCTGAATCACAATATACATTTGTCTAATTTGATTTTTATTGTCCATTCCTTGCAAAAAGCTGCTAAAAACTGCCTTATACTTGTCCACCTTCTTTTAAATATATGTCCTTCCAGCACTCTTTTAATCTTCTTTTATTGGCTTTCTATATATTCTTTTATTTCTTTTATTATTTTTTGTATTTCCTACTATTGTTATGCTTAATTATTTTATTCTATTCCTGTATAGTGCATTTAACAACCTTTATTATAATGGGCTATATAAATAAATTTGACTTCATTGTGAAAGAAGAGGATGAAGCACTGAAGACTGAATGGATGGTTACATGTGTTTATGTGCATGATTTATAGCTATGAATATAAAATGGACTTAATTTGCTGCTTAGTTTCTATATATGGACTGGGGAGTGAGCAGCGTGTTTTGAAATAATGTTTAATCAACATGTCACACATGTTCAAAAAAAGCAGAGATGCCTATGATATGGAGCCTTTAAGTGAGAGGTACAGATAAGAGTGTGGTCAGGCTGTCACCAGCACTGATGGAGGAGATTGACACAATGATCAGGGCTTTAGAGCTCTTAGACCTGCCCCACAGTTGTCAGTAATAGCATCTAAAGCCTGTTTGCTGCCTCATTGGCTCAGGTCAGAGGACAAACAGGCACGGGCAGCTGCAGCTGTGTGGCTCCGTGGTCCACCCTGCACTTTGTACTGAGCAGAAGTCGCACATCTTACTCAGAGCAATGAACCACAGAACGGCAATCTGCTCACTCCTACACAACGACATTGAGTCATACGCCAAAACTGACTAGTATCAAGTTTCGGCACACACTGGAAGCGTTTAATTATCTCTGTGCAACAAAGCATGGCGTCAGCGACTCAGCCGTTCGCTTATCAATTAAAAGTGAATCACAGCATGTAGACATACAAACAAAGTATCACCAAGAGCCCAATTTGTAACACTGTTAATTTCGTCTGTATCGCGGATTCCTCAAGATCACAGTGACGTCCTTGATCCATCTCTGAAAAGGAGATGTAAATTAGCATTTAAGAACACTCAGTGTGAGCAAATTGTAGCCTCCGAAGGCTCAGTGGGACACGACAGGCTTTCAGAGATGCATTTTAATGACCCCCTCACTTTAGTCGGGGGAGAGAGACAGCAACAGGAGAGGCCCCTGCGGACACCACAACACTCTCCCACCATATCTCCCAGCTCCATCATATCAGTCGTTTTTCCATAATTACATCCCTATTCCTTGGCTTGACATTTGATTTCCCACTTTTACATTTCCACTGCATAAAACTGAGCTGCACAAATATGTAAGTACTTTTGAACCATTTCTATTGGCCTGTCCCTCAATAAATGTACACATTATGCATAAATATTTAAAAAATGATAAATAATTTAAAAAGAGGATATGCTATTCTGTTCCGACAGCATCAGAATTCTCATGTGAACAGTGATGTCTCTTTAACATTCCTGTCTTCCACATTTTCCCACCCACTATAGCTAGTGCTGGGTTATGCTGATATAATTCTAAACCTAATATAAAGCCAGTACAATTAAAAGCAAAACGGTCAGCAAAGACCCCCTCACACAGTATTGTATGTGTTTATCAGAAAGAAACCAAATTTCCAAAGCAATATTGTTTTGTGACATCAGTTGTTGCAGGCCAACAAAACAATATATTTCATCTATCCCTGCAGCTATCCATCCGCCAATATCATCAAGTTTTGGGTGTGGCCGTACAGCATCAAACAGCTTTACAGTTTTAACCCTGATGTTCCTGTGTTCGGGGGACGCGTGTCTGCGGGCTGTGTCCTGTCGTGCCTCCTCTTTAAATATTTACCACCTCCAGCTGTGAGGATGTGTGTCAAAGAGGAGGAGAGAGGGTAAAGATGGGGGGGGAAATAAATGAATATGTGTGTGCCCTCCACCCTTGGAGCCCTCCCTAAGGGTCTGTCTGTCTGGAAAAGCAAAAGAGAAGACAGAAAAGAGAGAGAGCGGGAGAGAGAGAGAGAGAGAGAGAGAGGTAGACATACAGATAGACACCCATAAGACAGACAGAAAAAGAGTGAGAGGCACAAATAGATAAATAGAGACAGAATGATAGAAAGCGAGATGGTGAGGGAGAGAGGGAGGAAGAAGTAAAGAGTGAAGAGGTGAAGAGAAAAATAGACAATTAGATGGCACTTACTGAGAGAGGAGGAGGAGGAGGAAAAGAGGTGGAGGAAGAAGTGATTGAAGGTAATGAGAAAAGGAGGAGTGGTGTCAGAGGACATGGCAACGTGGAGGGGGGGCTTGTAATTCACATAGACCCCCTACAGGGTAAATTATTTATAGCTTTCCCCTCTCTGTCTGTACGGTTTGCCCTGAATTTACCTAAATTCATAATTCATATTCCTGCGTTCACCATATATTTGGTTTGGTGCCAGACTGGCCTGCCTCGTGTCTGTGCAGTAGATTTAACTGTCTGTCTCCGTCTGTCTGAGCGTCTTCCTGGATGACACCATCTCTTATGCATAAGCCTGTGGCACTAAGATCCAAGTGAGGAGGATTAAAGCTTGTAATGAGAAGCAGAAATAAACACACCACAACCATGTAAAATTAAAGATGGGTAATAGGGTGCTTAAATGCATGTATATGGTGCATGAGAAATGTATCTCCAAATTCCATTTTTTATCCATAACCGGCAAAAATTAACAGCACAGGTAAAAAAAGACTATGATTTTTTACATTACAACATAAACCAAACAATTATTGCATAACAACATAGTAGCTTATACATAGTAACAAAACAGCTCTCGAGTTTATTTATACAGATCCCATTCAATCTAATGGTGAAACTACTGCACACACAGAGGCTCTTGAGACTCTTGAGTTAAAAATATTATTCTTCAGAGCACTGATAGAATCTAATAGAATCTAAGTAGGCTGGAAGCTTGGTGTGTGCAAGATGGTAATATTTATTGTCATCATGGTAGATTGTGTCAAAACAAGATTTTCTGAGCATAAATATATATTCATTATAATAGTCTCATTCATTTGAATCAAATTTTGGTTACATGCTGGAAAGCTTGTCCAACCTTAATTAACTAAAGAATGTGTTTGTAGCGAGAACATGACACATTAAGATAACATTAAAATGACTGGTAAGACCCATAACAGGCTCAAAAACAGCCCATTGTTACTGAATTTATCATGATAACATCTGGTCCCTCACGGGAAGAAATGACTTCCACTAATCTACTCCTAGAAGCCTCACTCTTACAACACAGTGTACTGGATTACATGAGGTCCATAACCATCTAGTTTATCTCATTATGTGGAGGCATTATGGGAGAAAGCAGCAAAGCAGCAATTATTGGGGCAGATAAAAAGTCAATATGCCATTGAAGCTTTTGCTACAGCCACCTTTAAAGCATGTGTGTGCATTACTGCGCCTACACTGTTGAGCTTTACAAAACAGTTATTTGAGCTGCTATTTCCCTTCATCTTTTTTACTCTACTCTACACTCTTAATCCCCCCGACATGTTGCACTTTAGGCAAAGCTTTTTTCACCTCACTCTCTCTCTCTTCCTTGTTCTCTTCTCTCCATTCTGCTCTCCGACGCAATAAAGTGCACCCTGATTGACAGCAGGCAATTTTTTTTCTGCCTTATTGACTGAACATCACATGTTGGATATCCCAGAGCTCGCTTTGTGTCTTCCTAAAGGCCTGTGATGTGGGCGGACAGCTTTGGAGCTCCTCCAACCCACCTGAGATCTGACCTGCATCAGGAGTGCCGGAACAATGCTCTAACAGAGCACATCAACAACTCTGAGAGCAGCCAGGGCTATTAGGGGTGTAACGATGCACAAATTTCAAGATGCAATATGTTTTGTTGATTTTAGATTGAGATATAATACATTGTCTATAAAGAAGAGAAAAGAAAAGGAAATTAGTTTTGTTTTTATTTTTTTTTCAGTTGAAGCCAAAACAAGTCAGTGTAATAAAAATGGCCCCTTACAGTCATAAGTGAACATACCCAAACCGGTCACATGACTGCAGCCATCACGACATAAAATATATTCAAACGTGCGATGGGGAAAGTCATACAACCCCCAGGATACTATGGTGTTTTTTTGTGAACAGTGCCTGATTCTCACTTCTGTTGTATTGAGTGAATGAAATATTGTGAAAATGTAGTAGGCTACATATTTCTTGCTAGAAGTGAAATAATAGCCTAAATTCACTCATTCATACAACCAGAGGTGGAAAGTAACGAATTTACTCATGTTACTGTTACTAAGTAGTTTTTGTGAGTAATTTGTAATTTTTAAGTACTTTTCAAAAATTGTACTTTTACTGAAGTACATCTTAACCCTAGTACTTTACATTGGAAAACCCCTCGTTACGTTCTTAGTGTGTGCTTAGTCATGCTCTTAGAGCCAATGCTTTATAGTGAAGCAGACAAGCCGATTCCCATCAAGTGAGAGCTGGCTCCCCACGTTTTATCCTTTTGCTGCTCAGCTCTTGCTCTCAGTGGCTCAGCTCTGCTCTGGACAAAACTTTGTTTAGATTGGCAACCTGGCAACAGGGCCTTTCAACCTGTTTAAACCGCTTTGCAAACAAAAACTATAAGGGATCAAATTTCCCTTTGGGATGAATAAAGTACCTACACTGCCCTCCATAATTATTGGCACTCCTGGTTAAGATGTGTTAAAAACCTTAATATAAAGTCAGTTTTTATTGCAGAAGCATACTCTCACACTGGAAATTGTAGAAAAATGTAACCTTAAACTTCAAGTGAATTTTAAGGGGGAAAAAAACTCCCTGACTAAGAAATAATTATTTTTCATACAATCACCTGTTACACAATTATTGGCACCCCTAACAATTCCTAGGA
>JBBPDE010000134.1:22980232-23001925 GCA_037974605.1 Nannopetersius ansorgii
TATCGGAATTATATCGTATCGACCAAAATTAAGAAATATATCGTGATATAAATTTTTGCCATATCGTCCAGCCCTAGGAGGCAGCATACTTTGTATTCATTATGTGATGGGTGCTCAATTTTTTTCAAAATAAAATTCACAATCCATTATCAAAACGTAAAGGAAGACTAAAAGTCTAGCATGGAACCAGCTGATGTGTTACATGGCTCACGCTGTATGGGAGAGCTTGCTTTTGCCTGGGGTTGGAGTGGGTGAGCAGTGTGTGCAATGTATAGGTCTAGTTAGTTAGCTAGCATCTGGTCACAGCAGAATTAATTTCTTGATGCTTGACCCCTGAACAGAGTTGTTTTAAAACGTGATGTTTGCCTTTTTATTGGCTACCACGTTCCTGAAATAAAATATACGGGAAACACTGCAAGAAATATAAAAGGACGAATACACAAATTGCCAGTGCTAAAATTAAACATTTTGTGTAGAAACGAGCAACTCTTTCCAAGTGAAGTCATCCCGTTGTCAAGCAGTTGCCGTGGGAAAGACAGTAGACTGTATAGTTATCTCCCAGATCTGGTGTGATCCTAAAACTATACAAACTACTACCTCATCCCACAACACGCAGCAGAACACTTTCCAGGCTCGCCGGTGCACCAACACATATGAGAGGAAAAAAAAAAATTGTAGTACCTGCTGAGTTCTCTCCAGCTCCATTGACAGTTCCTATTGTGGTGCCCTGTAGGGGACAAAGGGAGCACAACGGAATTCAGCCAACCTGGAATTATGTACATATCAGTTAGTTTGAGCTTGGGTGCTGACCATGCCCAGTCTGTGATTAAATATTGATCTCTTCTAACACTGTAGGTCATGCTCTGTCTAAGAGCCTATCTCCTATTTCTATCTACACTGCCCTCCTTTCTCCCTTTTATTTCCACTACCTGCAGTGTCTGCTCCCTGCTCTCCTCTCCAGCAGAGGTGCTCCTCTCATTCTGCTTTGCTTCCTCCTCCTCTGCTAGCTGCCTCCTCCTCTTTTCCCTCCGTTCTTCCAGCTCCTCATCACGAAGACTCTCCAGGTGCTGCAAAATGGGCACCTTCACCACTGACACACAGAAATAGTGAAAAGTTAGCAGGTACAACACATACTGTTTGCGTAAAAGTGGGGAAAAAAAGTTCTGGTTGGATCTCTTACCTGCAACACAATCATGCATGCTCTCTGCATCCAGCACTTTACACTCATCTGTCCATCTAGTTAAGGCTGTGGGAATACTTGAAAGGGTGCCTACAAACAATAATAAAATAAGGCAAAAGAGTGAGCCACTGTAGTGCACCTGCCTGTTTATGTTCAGATCCGATTAGCTCCAACTCACCAGCCTGACCTCCACTGCTGCTCTGTTCATGGAAGAAGTCATCTAATAGCTCATCATCAGAACGGGCTATGATGTGAACATCTTCGTTGCCAACCAGCAGCCGGGCACGGCCACGGGACTGCAGGGGCAGGGAGCTAGACAACTGCAGGATGTCTGCTGCTGCACTGGGCCCTAGCAGCCTGAGACACATAAGCCGAAATCCAGTCAGCAAAATGTAGCTTAAATTAGCACATGTAACGCAACACTACATGTGCTATGGCAGGTGAAAATGGGTCCTATGAAAGGTTTTATCTATAATAGAGAACTCCTCTTATGTGTTGCATCCAAGGTAACTAATTCTTCCAGTGATTTGGCGGTACAACATAAGAGGGTGCCTTTCCTTACAAGGTCTACTGCTGCCATTAACGTTTAAAATACTGAAGATAATATTCATAAAAACCTGGAGTAATATTTATTTAATTACACTTTTTATTATAATTTTATTGTTAATCATACACTTGTATATACACATTAGGGCTGTCAGTAGATTAAAATATTTAATCATGATAACCTCATATTTGCCATAGTTAACTCACGATTAATCCCACCTTTAAGTCTGTACTAAAAATACTGTTTTTAATACTCAACATATGAGGAGACAAATATGTTTGCTTTGTGCAGATTTATCTTTATTAATAACAAAAGTGGACCAACACTGTAAAAAAGACTGTAAACACAGTCACACAGCTGAAGTATTTCTGTAAAAAGATTAATGTAATCAAATCAAATATAAAACCAAAGCTATTTGCCACTGCAGGGCATTCAAGTTTTATCTAGGTTGTTATTGAAAAACAAGTTCCCAAAGCATGGGGGCGCAACCACTGTTATTGAAGTGTTATTAAAGTCACATTTGGTGGAGTGGTCACGATAACGCGTTAACTTTCCCAGCCCTAATACACATACATATGTAGTTTCATGTCACATATTGAATTATGCTGCATGCTCTCCTAGAAATGGACAATAGAAGAAAATACTATTACTACTATTACTTACCTCTGCTAAACCTACCAGTATGCATAAACTCACACATAAGATGTCTTACCTCTGTAAAATAAGTGGGGGATTGGGCTGGCGGTTGCCTGGGTAGTGTACATGGATTGTGTGGCCAGTGTTAGCAGTGAGCTGGCGCAGTGTGCGCTGGCTGCGACCCATGCTCTGGGCCAGCCGGCTGCTGGTCCCCGCTCCACCCAAGGTGAGAGAGCCATGGTCAGCATGGCGCACCATCAGAGGGTGGGAGCTAGGGATATTTCCTGGGGATGGAGGGATGTCGGCTGAAAGCGTATGACAGAAAGAATATCCATTTAATAATGTACAAAAGGCAAAATTCATTTTGTGCTGACTATTCTTCCTGTATGTGTGACAACGTTTGACAGACAAAATATTCAACCAATCAATTAATTACAGAAATTCAAGAACACCTGAATTCGAAAACATGTTGTCAAACTCTATAATAAGGTCATCATCTCGGTCAAATCTCTCAAATCGTATGTGTGGAGCAGCATTGATGTCAGGAAAATCTTCATCCAATTCCATCTCTGAGCCCTCATCATCATCATCCTCATCTCCCTCTTCGTCATCCTAAATATAAGAAAAAAAAGATTTGAAAAAACTGGCAGACAATGAATATACTAAATAAATCTTCATTTACAAATAAATTAAATTATAACTGCACTAATATACAGCAATTAAAATTCACACCTGATCTTCTTCCTCTTCTTCCTCCTCCTCCTCCTCCTCATCCTGACTGTCTTCATCTTCATTACTGCCACTGGAATCTTCCTCTTGAGTGTGCTCCTCATCCTCTGGCTCCAGGATGTTCATGGAGTCTAAAATGAGGAATAACACCAACTAGCCATGGATGCAATTACTAAATATGTAAACTGATTTTAAATAAAACAAACATATATACTTAGCATCCACAAGTTAAAGTTTACTGTATTCTTGAGAATTTGCCAAACCTTCTCTGTTGGCCTGCAATGTAGAAGCCTGACTCATGTTGGAAGGAGCTTCATCCATTAGCACATCTTCTTGAGACTCATCCTCTCCTGAGGGCCCAACTGTGGAAAGAGCAAAGCTCCATTTACCTGCAATCATTAAGTCAACCTACCCTCTCTTTACATGAAGCACAAAATATCTGGACAACTTACCGATGATGGTACTATTGACTGTTCCAGCATCTCCTTCTAAAAGTTCATCTATCAAATCCACCAACTCATTCTCCACCTACAAAAATGAATAAAAAATCATGCTCTGTGTCAAACACCAGTAGCCTTCTTATTTTTACATGCAGTGCTTTGTTTTTTACTAGCAGTTTTCATAAGCTCTGGGCTAAGCCCATGTCCTTACCTGCATAGCTTGTGTACTGAGCACTTCCGGCTGGCCAGCAATGACCACTGTGTCCCCTTCTGCCTCCCCATCCATTAGATCACCATCTGTGCCCTGGCCTCGGTGACGATTCTCCACAGGCTCTGTTTCACCTGCCTCCCCTGAGACAATGGAAATAATTACACATACCTTATCAACCTATAGCAACACAACACATGTTTCATAACCACAAGGCAATCTTCATATTATATTGAATCGATTCAAAAGAACAATTTAAAGCTCTATACTTAACATTGCTAAATACAAGCATTTGGATTGTTTCAAAACATACCAGCAGTAGATATGTTACCTTGGTCCTGTGTGTTGCTGTTGCTGTCCCTGGCTGTGCCCACAGGGTCATGTTCGGTCTTGTTCTTGCTTGATCCTCCTTTTCCCCCAAACAAGCTGCTGGGCTGGTTGACAATACGCGAAAGCGTCTCTAGAGGCTTGAGTGCTGCATTTACAGTGTTTGCCATGTTGGGACTACAATAAATTAAATAAAAAAGATCAAACAAACAGATGCACCTACTACTAGATCAAGGTTTGCAACCAAAGAACACAGTATTCAAATACAGTACAGTGTAATCATTTCCAGACCTCTCCTCTCAGAAGCACAGAATTACCTGTAGCCACCATCAAATATCTAGGTTGGCTCTTTGTACTTCATTGGATTGAATTAGGTGTGTTGCTAATGGAATTTTATAAATTCAAGGAATTACCAAACCTGTGTTGTTCTAACAAGTTCACAAAATAAAATACTTTATGCTGCTTTCTCATATTTTGCTTTTATTCTTATGTCATATTGTGTTTTTGAAGGTAGAAAGAAACCCACTGCTGATAAAAGGCTTAAAATTATTTGCATTGTTGCCCAACACTTTTACACAGTACTGTACATTGACTTGGTGAGGTAGTACCTAGACAAGTCAAGACTGTGTGGCACACGGGCAAGATCGTTGACAAGGCCCTTCTTCAGAAAGAGGCGGATGATGTTGTTCATGCCATTGTGCTGGGTTTTGGCAGTGGCTGTACTGTAGAAGCTGGAGGTAGAGGGACAGGACTCCATAATGGTACTGATGATGCACATCACTGCCTGCAACCTGGAAGTTGAAAGGCAAGTCAAGCTAAAGTAAATAAATTAACACTTTTTTGATTCACTGAAACATGTACTTCCGGCAGCATGTTTAATTTGATACCAGCTTCTTCAGTGCTGCTCAGGATAGCAATCTATTTGATGCTCGACTCACCTAGCATGTTTCTCTGCACCCTCTGACATAGCCAGTGCCCGGCTTAGAGCAGCCTTCACCTCATTTACCAGGGCCACTTGGGCATCAGTGCCCGTGCCAGCTGCTGCCAGACTGGCCAGGAATAGACGTGCCAGTGCAGGGGTGTCCTTGTCTTCTGAGTTCTGGGTGTGGGGAAGCAGGTGATCCAACACAAAG
Organism: Nannopetersius ansorgii; assembly: GCA_037974605.1. Classification (NCBI taxonomy): domain Eukaryota; kingdom Metazoa; phylum Chordata; class Actinopteri; order Characiformes; family Alestidae; genus Nannopetersius; species Nannopetersius ansorgii. Next base: position 22,985,433 of record JBBPDE010000134.1, read on the forward strand.
GCCAGCACACTGCAGTCCTGCGCATCACATACATTGATTAAAAGAAAAAGAAAGAGAGAAAAAAAAAACAATTACCATACCAGATAATGAAAAAAATGAAATACTTATGTAGTAAATAAGATACACGTGATTAATTTGTAGCAAAAGCACTGAACGCCAATTCATGCAGCACTGGCAGCAAGTCAGAGGCAGTGTCCCAATCTTGCTCACCTCCTTAATGAGCTCCGACTGGCCAGCTGTGTAGCTGTAGGAGGCTATGAGTGTAGCAATGCCCACGTAGGAGCGTACAAGCTCTGCCAAAAGCCGCAGGATAGTGGAGGTGGGCATCAGGGGCTTGCTGGCCTTGGCCTTTGCTGCCCTGCTCTCCTCCGAGGAGGCCCCCCTTTCACCCTCTTGCTCCTTCTTCTCCTCCCGCATCTCCTCAGGGGTTGAGGCTAGTAAAGGTAGTGGAAAAATTAGGGGAAAAATAGTTGAGAGAGAAGACAAAAATGGTTTAAGCCTGACACAGAGAGCAAGCATATGTAATATTATAGTGTGTGCGCGTGTGAGAGTATGAAGTTCCTACCTTCTCCCTGAGGCGTTCCTGACTGGGAAGACTCTGCAACAGCACCATCTGCAGCAAACACCTGAGTCTGTGGAAAGGGCATAATTAGAACTCAAGAACAGAAAATTGGAGAATTGTAGAAGCCCCATGTCGTGTGATTATTAAGACTCTCTCTGGTAACAGTGACGGTAAAAATTCATGTTGACATTCATTAAGCACAAACAGCGTTAGGCTAAGCTAAGCAGCAACAGACACCACAGTCTTATAATTTTTTGCAGTTCCATAGGCAAATGAAAGAAGTACCTCAAAATCTTTCACAGAACTGTATTATGTTCCACAAAGCTTTACTTAAGGGAAGTATTTTTTTTTTATTACATAGAACATACATCAGCCTTTTTAGGACATCACAGGCATATATGCAATTACACTATAAAAATTGAATTACTTATGCTTCCGTGTAGACTCACATTTATGTGAAAAGCAGATTGAGAGTCAAATTCGCTTCCTTGTCGTGTGAGTCTGTACTGCTGGTACACATAATCCCCTACGTCCTGCAAGATCTGGCACAGGTCCTGACTGCCAGGAACCGCCACTAGCCTCTCCTCTCCTCTATCTGCTGCATGAGGCATACACACAAAAGTGGAAAAAAGTAATGAGCAATGATAAAGAGGTGGAAGGCAAAAGGACAAATGTTAGGCATCATATGTTCGGTCAGCATCCCACACATGCGCATCCTCCAAAAATTCCCTAAATGAATAAGCATCTATGATCTTACCTTCCTCAGGAGCATGGTACGCTGCAAGGGCATTGAGCATATCATATATGACCTCTTTAATGGTGTCTGGGATCGGCGGCAGTGGAGATAGCTTCAGAGGTGTTGTCTTCACCAACTGTACTGCATTTGGACCCTTAATTCTGAAGTTCTCAAATTCATCATCAGAGGCTGGGGGAATATATTTTATTTAAATATGTAAATGTCACCATCTCATTAGAAATATTTTATTAGCAGAGGGAGGAGTAATTCTTTGTGAAAAATAATCCTTTACCTGTTCCAGCACCTCTTGGGGCTGGCAGGGCGATCCGGACACAGCTGTTCGCAGTTTCTGTGAAACACTCAGGATTACGGCAGGCTGCCGGGCCGAGCACACGCAGGATGTAGTTGATCTCTCGTGAGCCCAGACTACCTGACACCACCCCAGAAGTTGTGCTCCCTGCTCCACTGGTAACTGCAGAGCGCACCACCTGAGAAAGGATAAATATGAAGAGTGGCGAAGATATATAATGTAAAGCAATGTTTCAAAATAGAGAACACAGAAGGAAAACTCAGTGGCACTAATGACAAGAATAGTAGAATTGGAGGAAAAAATAAATTATATCTCGATTGAGGAAATTAGTCTGGCACCTTCTCCATGGTATGGCGCAGCGTGGCTGGGTCCTCAATGATGTGGCGGAAGAGAAGCGTGACGAGCGGGGTGAAGCCATTGAAGCCAGAACTCTGTGTGAGGCCCAGGATCATGCGCGTGCTCTTGAGTTCGGCGAACATCATGGCATAGTGATGTATGCGTGTAAGGCGCAAGCACAGTCGCAGCGTGGCATGCAGCGTGTCTGGATCCACAGGGACGCTGATCATGCTGACACAGGCACGGATCAGAACTGTGGTCATCTCCTCTGACAGTCCTTGAACCACAATGCCACCAGACCCAGAGGGTGAGTCCTGAGGAACAGCAGGGAGTGTGGAGGTTGATGAAGACTCCTTCTGGTCTGCCTCCTCTTTAGGGGGTGCCATTTCCACAGCAACAGATGTTGTGTCTGAGTTTGGGGGAAATTGACTCATCTTATGAAAATTGAAGTACAGTTAGAAGAGCTAACAAGTCTTCAGTGGTAAATAAACAGCTACATTACATGAAAAGCACTAGTGTAGAGCTTGCCCTCACCTGTATCAGTCTGGGTCTCCTCAGTCTTGGCTCTCTGCTCCCCCTCCTCCCGCTCAGAGTCAGCAGCACTTCCAGATTTGGTTGGCTTTGGTGTGCGAGGAACTCTCTGCACAGTCAGCATCACAGGTCTTCTGTTTCCTGTCTCTTCATTTACCTGCACAAAGCAGAGAAAATGGTTTAATTGCAGTCATACTCCATCTCATAAGTATACTAAATGTGAAGTGTTTAAGTGACCTGTATGAAATCTGTCCAGCTAATAAATATGTCCTTCAGAAACCAATCATAACCACCATTGGTACATTCATATGCACATCCATAAATGAATATTCAAGCAGGCATTGGCTTAAAATCAAGAAATCAGAAACGAAACAGAACTAAAGGCAGACCATTTGTATTAATATATACCTGCACCATAGTGTTGAACTGTACAGTGTATCTCCTTCGGCCTGCAGTGAAGCGGACGCTGGTCTCACCCGCCCTCCAGGCTGAGTCTATTGTGCTGTTATTACTAGCACTATAGCTGCACCAACGGCCTGAACGGTCATCAAACCAGCGCCAGTTATTCCCATTAGGCTGCAGGTACTGATATGGGTTGAAAAAAAAAGTTTAAGGTTCTCTTCACAGCCTCAGAATGCCACAAATATGTTAATTTATTCAAATAATGTTTATTTTATTTGTACAAACCTTGTTCATCTGAGCTCTTCGCTTGGAGGACACTGCCATTTTCTCATAGAAATCAATGAGCAGGAGCACTGGAGTGATCCATCTACACAGAAAAGAAAACCATAAATAGTAAAATTCCATCCACTAGATTTACAAAAGAACATTTTTGGGACGTTGTGGGGGTGTATCATTTGTAGTTATTTAAATGCATCTTTTGTTTTAAAAGGTTGAACTGGCAGTGTGTCCTATTTTTCTGTGACCAGTCTTAGCCACAGGCACATGGCGGCTGGCACTCACTTGGGAGTCTGGATGTCTTTCTGCTCCTTGGCAGCCTGCAGACAAGGCTGAACCACTTCCAGAAGCTTAATCAGCACAGTCAGAACACCACTGCTCTCCACGATCCGAGCACATGACAGCTTCAGCTCCTAAAAGACAAGGATTTCAATGCAGTACACCCACACAGTGGGAGGTAATGTGTATGTATTTATATTCCTGTGTGAGAAAGCAGTTTGAATGTTTACAGTCAAACACACTGAGCTTTTGTTGTTTCTATGACACTTGGATTAGCACAGGAGCATCCAATCTCATCAATAAAAGTCTGGTGAAACTACAAGTTTTCATTACAATCTAACCTGCTTCTACTTGTGTATTCAATGATCAGAATCAGAAAACTTTATTTATCCTGGAGGAAATTGTTCAATTATCCTTCTTTAACAAATAACTAATCAATGGTATGATTATCTGCAGTCACACTGGCCCTTCACAAATCAGGCTGGACAACCCTGGGCTATTAAAGACCTAGAACATGCAGCAACGCATACCTCAAACAGCAGCGTGAGAAGCAGAACACGAGTGGCCAAGTTTGAGGCCTGGGGCAAGGTCACCATCTGCCTTGTCCACTCAGACACTGTTTTAGTATCACTGGTCGTAAGTGGCACAGCAGCCTTTATCAGCACATCAGCAGCATCCCACACCTACAGAGAAACAGACATAAGAACACAACTTAAGTGAGAACAAACAGGGAACATAATTATTAACTAACAATTACACTAATATAATTGACTGACCTGGTTGACAACCTGACGAAGGATAAGGTCTCGGTACTCAGGACCGTTTCTCTTGATGGCAGTCATTAGCAGGTCACAGAGCCGGTAGACTGTGTCAGGCAACTCATCCAGCAAATGGAAGCAACCTGGTAGCATGGTGTCAGTGAAGGCATGAAGCTCAGAGCTGTCCAAGGGTTCAGCCTCCAGAAATCGCTCCAGACAACGAGCCTCCTCTTCTTCAGCTCGTTCTCGTGCTCTTCGCTCCTCCTCCTCACGCCTGCGCGCTGCCTCCTGAGACAACACATGCAAAGAAATTGGATAACTGATGAGACAACACATTTCTCATAAATGCCATGGAGCCTAATGTTGATATTACTGATTACTGATGGTGTTTTCACATGTGATTCTATGAGGCATGTGCACTGATATAATTACAGGAATTAGACTCCAATTTCAAGATACTAAATTATACTAAAAATGTAATTTGTCCTCTAAAGTGAGCAATGTACAGCTCAGTAGTGTGCATAAGTAGAAGTGCATGTCTGTGTGTGCCTATGTGCCCACCTCAGGAGAGTCTGAGCGTTGCTCCATGCTGACTTCTTGACCCAGAGACATGGCGATGGCCCTCATCATCTGGTCCTCTTCAGACATGGTGAATTCCTACAGTGACACAGCCCAAAATGACTAATCTTAATCCTTGTGTGCGTGTGTGCATGTTTGTGGGTGTATATAAATAAAATTGTTTCTTACCCTAACAGCTGCACTGAGAAGTGGTGGTGGGTGGGTAAGCAGGTATTCTGTGGCCTGCTCCATGGTGGTGGTGTTGAGTAATGCCTCCATGGCATGCTCTCTGGAAAAGCCCATGTCCATTAGCTGGACAAAAGGCAGACAGTTAGAACTGGGGAAAATGTTTTATACTAAACAACAAGAAGAATACCACAAATCAAAACTACTAACTACAAAAGAAAACTATATGACCATCACCTGTGTGAGCTGAGCCTGGTTGACCTGGGGTTCCCTGCGAGGTGTGGAATTGCTGCCCTCCTCTGCAGAGCCACTAGCTGTGCCAGCAGTACCAGCACCAGCCCCTGAGGCCCCCTCTCCAACTGCTGCACCAGCTCCTGGAGCAACACTAGCTCCTCCAGCCCCAGAAGCACCATCCTCATCAGTGCGAGCGGAACCCTCTCTCTCTTTAGCCAGTCGCTCCTGGATGATTGGTTCACCACGCAAAATGTGGCAAAGAATGGCAAGCATGGACTCCGCCATACGCCCGCCATAGACCTTCAGTGGTTTACGATTCCACAGGTTGCGGATGCAGCCAAATGCAGCCTGGGTGTTAGACAGTGAAAAATGAATTTCTCGTTGGGTTTCATGCATTACTATTAGGTGTTCATTAGGGGTTTAAACCATCACATTGTGATCCTTTTATTAAATGCAATCTCAAAATTAAAACTGAACACACAAAATAAGAATATTTACACAGTAGAACACAAACAAAAGCAAACAAAATTTTTTCTCCAGTTAGTTATTTTCTATTAATTCAATCACTCCAAACATCACTCCTGTTCATGTTACATTGTGTTTATACTTATTAAGAACTTATTATACTTATACTTATTCTGTTGCAAACGTGGACTCTCACCTTCTGGGTGACGATGAGGAAACGGAGGGCACTGAACTGTGGTGTGGTGGAGGTCGCTCCAGGCACTTTGGCAGGCAGAGAGTGTGGAGAGTCCAGAACCGTGCTGGGGTTCACCATCTTTTCCACCAGCATTAGCCAAGCATCAAGGAATTCACCGGTCCCATCAGGCAGCTCGGTGTGCTCTAGCCCCTCAGACACTGGAACCTTCCCTCCCATAGACAGAGCCCAGTTAAACGTGCTGAGAAGCAGAGGGGAAAACGAGAAGGAAACATTAGATTAATTATACTCATGAGTACATTGAAAATAAGTAGCGCTTGGACGAGCAGTTAGTTCCCCACTCACTCAAACAGGGCATCGTGGCCTCCAGAGCAAAAGAATTTCTGCAGCATCAGGTGGTAGGGATATTTCCTCTCATCAAATAGCATGGGTGAGGTGAAGCCCACAGAACAGATGAAAAATGTCAGCCTGAGCAGAAGGAGACACATACGTTTACTTAGTGCCTGTAAAAGACACTTGGAGTAGAAACATGAGATGTTTCTGAGGAGATGTGGCTGAGGATGGTGTACCTGAAGCGGGGAGTAGGTGTATATGGAGGAGGCTGCCAGCTCAGGCCCTTGGTGAGTAGTTTGGTAAGAGAGGATGCAGTGGAACGTGCTGCTGGTGTGGGAGCTGTGCCCGTGCTAGTGGTGTGGTGTGAGCGCCGCTGACGGACAGGTGAACCAACACACAGCTTCACCAACAGCCCAAACAGCTCTGCCAGAGCCCTGCCCAAACGGGACGACGCTGCAAGGAAGTAGTATTACAAAAATTCGGTTTAAGTGTTTTTACTGAAATTACACTTAAGCCGTTTACTTTCATTAACAAAAGCTTACTTTGTCAAAGGGAATTCATTTACAAAAAATTATAAAACCTGGCTGTATTTAAGCCTCTTATTCTTTGCTGACTCAAAATGGCAGAAAAACTGAATTACATGAAGCTAAGCTGAAAAAGTAGTTTTACACTAACGTAAGGACTGACCCGAGAGCAGAGGTTTGATCTGTTTGATGCGCGTTGCCATAGCAGGAGTAAGTTTGGATTTGGCCTTCGGGTCAGTAGACGAGGGCTCATCCGTCTCCATGGGAGCAAGGGAGTCTCCATCAAGGCCCATGCCCTCCAGAAGACCCTGTGCAGAAGGGTCCACACCCACAGACAGAGCCTCTGCCTCAGCTGGTGAAAAAAACAAAAAACAAAGACTAAACACGTTGAAAAATTTACCCCAGAAATGAGAGAAAAGGAAATAATACAGCTTATATCAATTTGGTTCATTTAACACAAATATAGCAGTCCTTTGAAACAAGGAGGTAGAAAAACAAAGAAATGGTCTTAGAGGTAAAGGGAAAGAATGATATAGATAAAAGGGGAGGTATTATGCAAAATCACCCTGGCGCAGTGTTTTACCGGTTCTCCTGCCTCCACTGGCTGCCGTACTGCCGGATGGTTTTTCTTCCTTAGGCACCAGTTTCTGCATGTCAGCCTGGCCAAACTCACAGCCAGGGGGTAGACTGCAAAGCAAACAAATAAGCAATTGAATACATAAACTTCTTCTACAGTGCATTGGAACAAAGGTTACATCTCATGCTTAAAGCCCTCAAGCAGATGTACCACTTAAAATCAATACCATAAGAACTTACATGAATTGGGAACAGTTAATGCACTGTTTATAAGACAAGCAAACATACGTTTTCTATTGTTTCTAAGAGAAACTCTAACATATATGAACAATCTAGAAGCAAGAACAATTTTAGGCCGCTTGGATATTGACTACAGGTCTTGAAAAAATGTCTAGAAAGTTATGCAGTACAGTTTGACCCCACATAATGACAGTTTGGTGCAGAAACTACATTCACTTGGTAAAGGCTATACAGCTAAGGACAGCTATTTGTACTGGATGGCAGAACAAGATGAGTGGAGAGCAGTACTAACCTGTTGGGTGTGCAGAGGGACAGGAGCACAGTGCTCTCCCACACTAGAGAGCAGTAGAGCTGACTCAGTTTATTGAGTACACTCAGACCCAGCTGGGATCCCCACTGATTCACTGAGATGGCCCGAATCTCACTCTGACAGGCCAAAAGGAAAAAGGAAAACGACTGTTACAAGAACCTTGCTCTCATGATCACTTCATCTGAAATTATCGTTGATTCTACTAAACAGTTTAAGTTTTGAGCTAAAAATCTCACCTGTCCAACTCTGCATGTGTGGACAAACATAAGTATATATGCATGTGCGGCGGTGAGTGCATGCAGGAGAGGTGTGGCACGAGCAGACAGTGTGGCGTCTGTGACATGGCCAGCATTGGCCAGTTCTCTTAGTAGAACTGAACCACCCGGCACTTCAATGGGCCGATGGAGCGGCTCCAGAGCTGACAGGATGCTGTCCAACTGACACAAGCCCTCCTGAAGAACCTTTGGCTCGTGGGACAGAGTCTGAACAAAGAAAACAGTGGTTTAAAAAGACATTATCTTAAATAAAAGAATTTAATGTGAATTTCCTTAGATGGCCAAGACAGTGCAGTTTTTTGTGTGAGATTAATCATTAACATGATTTCTACCATCTCACAGATTGTGTATCTCACCAAAATTGATTTGCACACGCCAGCTACAGCCTGACAAGCCGCAGATGTAGGGAAGTCGATGGGCAGGTTGGGCAGCCCCAAGATCGACACCAGGGGTAGGAGACCTTTCTGGTTCACAAACTCCTGACAGTGGTCGTCTGTTGTGTTGTTACTCAAAATTGACTCTACAAACTTCATCTTGAAGTAAGAAACAGACAAAACAATAAATCAGTCTATGTCAGGACATGGACATTGTCTGAACAAGCTGTCCTATGGAGTTGACCAGGTAATGCTACCCAGTCGACATGAGACAAGGGATGGGCACTCAAAGCAAAAGTAGTATTCAAATCATTATAAAATTATTCAGGTATTTAAGACAATTTGTAGCTGGTTTTTAGATGCATTATCAGAACATTGTCAGTAACAAGGTCGTACAATGGCCAGCCAAAATAAAGCTAACATAATAATTTTTTTTAAAACGTTCTCAGTAATGCCTTATATTCATAACTCATGACCTACCCATATATCAGACATAAATAAATTAGGTACTGATTTAAGATGCAGAGCATAATAAAAATGAAGTAGACCTAGGAAGCTGTAAGACCAATTCACCATTAGCTGACTCAGCACTTACCACATTGAGGATGTAATCCATAAGGGGAATGGGGATCCGTTCTTCTGTCCCAACCACTCTGCAAAAAAAGGGTCTATTATTTCCCATCCTACTCATCATGCAACACATTAAATAAAAACATTTTTAAAAAAACAAAACTCACTGCCTGTTGCTCTCTGGCTCCCCCTGCTGTTGGCTGAATGTATGCAATGCCTCTTCCTCCTCCTCATCCTCACTGGAGGCTTCTTCTGCTGCATGGTTCGATCGAGCTGGAGGCACTGTGACAGTTCCATCTGCTTTCTGTATAGAAGGCTTCTGGCAGATATACTCAGGAGCTCTACCCAAGTTACAGATCTCCTCCAGCAACTAATGAGCAAAAGGCATTACAAAGAAAATATTAAAATATTAAAAACGGCAAGTACAGATAACAACATTATGATCACCGGCAGCCCAACCTTGATTATGGCAGTTGTGGCATCAGTTTTCAGTGTGGGCTGGTGTCTCATGAGCTCATCCACAGCACTGCCTAAATTGGAGGCAGTGTCCCCTGCAATACAAACAGACCTTCGGCTTTGAACTAGTGAAAGCGAAAGTGACCATTCTGTCATACGTGAACACACCACACAGTGAGAACAGCACGAAATTCTTCCTCTGCATTTTAGCCATTCACCAAGTGAAGCAGCCGGCAGCCAGCAACACAGCACCCGGGGAACAGTGTGTGGGGTGGTATCTTGCTCAAGGACACCTCAGAGGTGCTTAGCAGTCTTGGGAACCAAACCCACAATTTCCCGATCGCAGGGCAAACGCCCTAACCACTACGCCACCAGCTGCCCCACTACTTTGTCTAACTCAATTTTAAAATATACACAAACAGATTTCACTAAAGGCTTGTTTTATCTAAAATGTCAGGATTACTTATTCTTAACTACAGCTTCTCTACAAATGCTACAGCTCATCTACAGTGACACATACCCAGTGGGTCCGAGCTGCGGCGGCGTCGCATGGCTGGCAGGTAGTCAGGTGACAGCAGCACTTTGAACAGGCGCTCAAAGGGCTGGCACTGGACAAACGAGTGCAGGCCACGGGCATTTAGGCACAGGGCACTGAAGACATTGGGCAGGGAACCCAGCACCTCTCGGGTGGCAGGGACCTGCAGAGAGAGAGACTGTGAGAGAGAATCGGAGCGGAGTTGGGAAGGAACGAGTGAGAAAAAGGAGTCAGGGAAGACGCCAGAAACAAAACTGGCCAACACATGGTGTGTAAGCAGCTAAGAAAGTGAGAAAATTGGAAGGTGTTGGCAATGGAAGAGTAAATGAGGCTGTGAAAACAACAAACAATAAAGGTTGGAGGGGGCATTGGGGACAACAATAACAAACAGTGGGATATCAAGAATGAGATGTGGGTGGTGTGACTAAATTTCTGTTTGCTGACAGCAGTAACAAGAGCACCCTGCAATCAAACATGCAGAACAAGTTCTAAATGAATGAAATGGGCTATTTAAAAAAAAAACAGAGCAAGAGAAAATGAAAGGAACAGCAAGAAGCAGAGTAATAGTATTAGGGTACTGAGAATGCAGACTCACATCTTTGATAAGTAGTGCATGTAGCATGACATCTGTGAGGCCATTGTCCTGCAAAGAGGAGAGCAAGGATGGCTCCTGGAAAACGAACACTGTAACAACCTCCGTCGCTGGGGACAAATATATGATGGTATGGTTAGATATCTTGCAATCAACACTATATAGGTTTATATAAATCAAGCTTCCATTTCAAGGAACCATTCTTAGAGCTTAATCTGAATGTGCTTAATCTTTGTACAATTATCAGAATCAGTCAAGCATGAGTAAACACATGCAAGGAATTTGAGTCCGTTCAAGGGTGTCTTTCAAGCACAACAGCATGTGAAGACACAATGAATATACTGAGCAAAGTAATATACAATAATCTACAATATGGATACATAATATGGATTCATATTTATAAGTATATATGTTAAATGATCACATTTAATATTTTCTGACTGTAAACTTGTCCAAACATAATTACAATTACAAATTCTGTTTATCAAGATATTGTTCCATGAATTCTGCTAACAGAATTTGCAAATTACACAGTAATTATGTCACGTTTCAAACATGGCTTCACAGAATTCATCTATTCAAACTAGCTTTAATAACATGTGTTTTAAGTTAAGAGATTAAAATAACTGTGCATGGTAGATTACTGTACAGTGCAGATGTAGCAAAAGGATGTTAGTCAACACTAAATATGCAAAGCAGAGCTTGTAACTATGTCATCTTTGTCATCGTCTGCCCTTGTCTGGTCAAGGTCCTTGAAGCCTGAGCTACAGAGAGCTGTGGACACATAGTGAAACTTTTAAACAAAGCAATGCCTTTGCTGTGTGCTCACCCAAGAGGAAGAGTGAAGGTCCATAATACTCTGCATTACTGATGATGTGCTTCAGCGAGGTAGGCAAGGACCCATCCATCACTGCAGAAAGATTGTAAGGAGTTACATACACCTTAAAGGCAAAAAGAATACTATATGCACATTTGCCTTAAATTCATACAAGTGACTGCATTTCTAAGCATTTTTTGTTTCTCTTACCATGGCGAATGCCATCTGAAAAGGCAGGGTCTTGAATGGCTTTCTTCAAAAAGTTCAACATTGATTTCAGGAGAGCTGCTCTCTGAGGGATACACTGCACACCTGTAATGTAAAACATAAGAAAACAACAATTTGTCCATTATGTGGGTACTGTGTACAAATAAATATTAAACTCAGCCTGCAGGGAAATTTAGTTTTTTCACCTGCTCTGGGCGCGCTCACTGTACTGCTCTGTACACGAGAGTCCGTCTCTGCTCTGGAGCCTGCGGAGGTGGAAGGCCCTGGACTGCTCTCCATGGCAACCTCAGACACTGCAGTAAAACCACCATTTAGAGAAGCGTGTTATTAGGAAAAATGTACTGGAGGACAGAAACCACTACTCACCATCAACTTTCAGATGCATACATTTTTCTATAAACAAAAATGGCCAGCAAATGTAAATGACAAATCTAGTGGGTATCTACATAAGTGTCTTTAAATGTGAGTACACATGGTGAAATTAACATAAAAAGCAAAAGGAACTGACTGTCCATGTCTGTGTCCATGTCCTCAGTTTCGGTAGCTGTGCTGGGCCTCTGGATCTTTGGCTTGATGACAAAAGGGCACTCTTTCCTGGACAGGTCCACCTCATGCTGCACAAACACATTACAGTCATGAGAAGACAGATCATTCCAGTAACAAAGAGCTAAGGGCTAGAACTGAATTAGCCATAGAAGAGCACATGACTGTTCTGGGAGGGGGAGATGAGCAGTACCTCTAGTCTGCAGATGAAGATGGAAAGGCCGCTGTGGGACTGAAAGGCAGCCATGTCCAGATTAGTGATGAGGTCCACAACACGCACTGCCCGTGTCACAAAGGTGATCTGGTCTTGCTCATCTCCCAAAAACTTGATCACCTAGATAAAGAGGCACATATATCATTTAAAAAATAAAAATAAGAGAGAGACAGACACTAAAGCCAACTGGGGGAAGGATGACAATAAGAAACATGGCAAAAATATAACAGACATTAATAAGACATATTTAAATTTTCATATATTTACATACAATTTGGAGATAATGAGCACAAACCTTCAACAAGGCCTCCATCATTCCACAAGAGACTAAGGCCTCCCCACCAGCATCATAACTGGCCAAATGATACAGAAAAGAAAAGAGAGCTGTAGCAAATTGGTGTGGGTACGGCTCCATCAGTGGGTCTGTTTTTGAAACAACAGCAAAAGGAATGTCATGTCAGATGAGGCATTATCATGAACTACAGCAGTGTACTGTACATATTTTATATGACAGCAGATAGATAAGATATCCCTTACCGATCATGGCTTGAATGCAGTTGCGGACCAGCACAGGCAAGAAGCCATGATAGGAAGCTGTACCGGTGCAGTCAATAATATTTGACAGTTTAGGAGTCCGCTCCAAGTGTACTATTGATGTCAAAGTGCGCAAGGAGGCGGCTTTTATGTCCTGTCAAAAACAGTATGTAAGAATATGTAACTTGCCAAAACAATCGCAGTGCCATGTGGTTAAAGTGAACTCATATGTCTAAGGTGTATTACAAATGTTTATTACGCATTGGGGGAAAAGGGTACCTTTGCATATGCCAAACAACCCTACAGATTTCCAGACACGTGTGACCATACACTATATTGCCAAAAGTATTCACTCACCCATCAAAATAATTAAATTCAGGTGTGTTCCAATCAGTTCCATGGCCACAGATGTATAACTTCAAGCACCTAGGCATGCAGAAGCACTTCTACAAACATTTGTGAAAGAATGGGTCGCTCTCAGGAGCTCAGTGAATTCCAGCGTGGTACCATGACAGGATGCCACCGTGAAATTTCCTCGCTACTAAACATTCCACAGTCAGCTGTCTGTGGTATTACAACAAAGTGGAAGTGATTGGGATCGGCAGCAACTCAGCTACGAAGTGGCAGGCCACGTAAACTGACGGAGTGTGGTCAGCGGATGCTGAGGCGCATAGTATGCAGAGGTCACCAACTTTCTGCAGTCTCAATCGCTACAGACCTCCAAACTTCATGTGGCCTTCAGATTAGAACAAGAACAGCGTGCTATTATTACGGGGTAGGGTTGTTTTTCAGGAGCTGGGCTTGGCCCCTTCAAAGACTGTGACCCAGTACACAAAGCAAGGCCCATACGGACATGAGACATAAGCAAGTTTGGTGTGGAAGAACTTGACTGACCTGCACCTCAACCTGGTAGAAAACACTTGAGATGAATTAGAGCAGAGACTGCGAGCCAGGCCTCGTCACCCAAAAATCAGTGTCTGACTTCACAAATGGGCTTCTGAAAGAAGCACACTCCTAAACCTCTGTTATAGCTGTAAAAGGTGGGCCACGGTCATATTAAGCCCTATGGATTAAGAATGGGATGTCAAGCTGCGTATAAAGGCAGGTGAGCCTTTGGCAATATAGTGTACATGTCCAAATTAGTCAGACCGGACATTAAATGGACTTTACCCAGTCAGCTAACTAGTGCCAAGTCTGTCTGAGTCCCTGGGTAAATGCAACAGAATGAGTATTAGGGCTGCACGATATTAGGAAAACATGCGATATGCGATAATGTAGTCGAGTGTTGCGATGGCGATATCACATGCGATAAGTAAGTAAAAACTTAGCCAATTGAATAATTTTAAATCTTAAATAAAATGTGAACATAATTTAAATTACAGTAAGTTCTTATCCAGAAAGAAAATAGCAAAAGGAACAACATATAACAGCAGCACAGAAGATGAAGAAACTGCCCAGTGATTTTTTGACCCTCTTCTCTGTGGCACTGGGTGAAGAGTTTTGGAAAAACACTATTTATTGCAATTCAGTCAATAAATGCGATATGGATATTTTTTCGCGATATGGATATTGTGCATGTTATCGCGATGATGGTAAATTTGCAATATATTTTGCAGCCTTATGAGTATTAAATTAGGGTCGAACAGGAGATATGACCAGATTCAGGACCCTCTGTGACTAAGAGCAGACTCTGCACTTAGAGAATCTGCCATTTGTGACTGAACTGGCTACACGACTGCATCACATCCAATCTCCTGCCCATTCTACCCAGGCACCAGCCCTCACCTAAACCACACAGTACATTCAGGAGGAGAGAATACATCCGACCCTGAACAGTTCTTCCGGCGCGCTTTAGACAATGTCAGGACCCAATTTTCTGGACCTTGTCCGGAGTTCATATATGAGAACGGCTCAGGTCACATTGGTACAATGATTGCTTAAGCATGAGTTAAGCACATAAGCACATCTGACACTTGTTTCAGGGCAGCTGGCATATTACAATTCAGGGTCATTCCTCACCACCAGCTGTTTGTCTGTGATCTGCAGTACATCCACCAGCTCTTCTATCAGCCCGTTGTAAAGTATACTGTTGGCCGACTCCTGGAGGGCATTGGAGTACACTACAAAAATATTAGCACAAAAAAATCCACCTCAGCAGATGTACAGCAAGGGCCCTGGCAGTTTGATGAAAATAAATGATAGCCTTATTTTGGTCAGAGTCTCAAAGGTCACTCACCCAGTATGGAGATGGCATGTAATCTGGCCTGCACAGCCTGAAGTCTCTTCTTGTGGTTTGAGAAGCCGTGTGCCAGGCGTATGTGTGTGAACAGCAGGGTTTGCTTGTCTTTTGGGATGTTGTACATGACGGTAAGAGACTCCATGATCTCAGAAGGACTCTCAGAGATCTGGGTATACAACCAAGAGAAGCCATGATTAAGTACAAGCGTGATCAATAAGGTCATTAAGATTCCTGCCACAATGACCAAGAATTATCATGGGAGCTCACCTTGTCAAGTTGTTCAATGTGGATGTAGTGTAGCGTGTTGCTGCTAGACTGTTGAAAAAAAAGAAAAATTACATTTACTTCATTTAGCAGATGCTCTTAGCAGTCTCCTAATGGGTTCGTATGTTGGCTTCAGTATACCACCACTGGGTTCCTGAACAAGACCCTTAACCCCAAGGGCCACCACCACCCCCAAATGTCTATGTATGCTTAGACCACAGGAAAAAAACAATAATAGAGGAGCTAATTTTGTCTAGCTCTTTATGAGTGAAGAATATTCCTTACCTTCTTCTCCACTTTGACCTCAGAGCTAGGCTCAGCATAGAATTCAAAGTGCAGAGTGGTGGCACTAGGTGGGTATTTCTGTACAGACAATGTGGAAATTATCAGAACAGGCAAAACCAACACAGTACGCTACATCTAGCAATTCATACTTCAAAAGGGCCTTGCTCAAACAGGCAGTCAAAATCCAATTTTTCTGCATGTATGAACAGCATGTATGAACCGCAGAAAGCCACTTGAAAACCAACTTATTAATTGTTTTTAAGTACCACTGGTAGGTGGTCTAAAATTGAAATTAAACCAGATCCTGAGTAGATGCGACAATCTGATATTCTGTATTGGCCCGATTCTAACCTAAATTACTGGATTGGAAATCGTGAGGGAATAAAAATATGTAATCAGATAGGGCTCGATGAAACCTTTCCAACGACACCTTGTTTGCCATAATAGAACGTTATATCGTTCACCTCGCCCAGATGTCCCATTACTTTTGCCTGAGGGGAACTCATATTTAAAATTTAGATTTAAGATCATTTAAGGCAAATCCTCCATGTTGGTGAGGGCATATCACAGGAGGCAGTACAGCACCCTGCTAAGTAAGAGCCAATTGTAATCACGGGGCATGGCCAATAAGCATATCAAAGCATAGCCCTTTGAAAAAGTGCAACATTTAGGCCTCGTTTACACTGTCAGTTAAATGTGACCCAATTCCGATTTTGTGCTCATATGTGACACAGATCAGATCTGTTCCATGACAGTGT
>JBBPDE010000134.1:23002025-23020336 GCA_037974605.1 Nannopetersius ansorgii
TAAAAACACATGTAAACAGAAGGTTTAAAAAATCGGATATAGGCATCAAATCAGAATTGAGCATCAAGACCTGCAGTATAAACGAAGCCTTAGATTGAGCTCAACATTTAGTTTAACACTTTTAGCTCTAAATGTGTGAAAATTGCACTAAATTTCACATCCAGCATTAAATTTAAAACTTAAGTAACTAATCAGATTTTTCTGGTAGTGTGAACAAAGTCTATACACATTGACTTACAGAGGTGTTCAACTCTGGTCCTGGAGGGCCAGAGCTGAAACTGGTCTAAGGGGCTTACCGTCATGGGCAGATCTCTGCAGCACTCGGCCAGACCAAATCCATTTTCCTTCCCTCCCCAGCTCTACATAGAAATAACGTACAAAAGACAAGCATGTAATGGATGAAAGAAAGCACCTTCAGCCCTAGAAAGTCAGTAAACTGAATCCATAGTACATGAACACATGAAAATGCTGCCACGACAAAACCATGTCAAGCTTCTACTAAAGTCACTGAAGCATGCAACCATAAACACCAAAATGCTCTCTTCCAAGGTAGCATGAAGTCCTGGTGAACAAAGATGATCTCAACCAATCCTACCTCAGCTAGGTGTTGTAAGCGAGCAAGCAAGGGACTCCTCTTGTCCGAGCCCAGCCTGGTGATGTAGTTGGAGCGCTTGCTGAACACATACAAGAGGTTCAGCACAGAGAGCACCACTTGCATGTCGCATGATGCTAAAAGGGTGGTCAAATGCTGCAGGGTGAGAAGAAAAAATTAGTCACTCAAAATGAAACAGCTAAAGCATAAACATGACGGTGGTATGTTTAATATTATATACACATCACACATTGCAAATAATCATGTTTAACAGAGCTAAAACAACAATAAAAAAATCTATATTATATGACACCAGCATCAGTTAAGGATGTACATCTATTCAAAACAATCTGCCAATTTACTGTTTTGATTCTAGCCATCCAGATCTGTATCAATTTGTCTAAGCATAAACACGCATGACAAATTGTGGTAAACAGTTAAAATCTAACATTTTATGTAATACTTTATTTGGGCCATGTCATTTAAAAAAAACGTTTTAAATTTATGTAAAGTTACAGTGACCATAATAATGCTTATATCAGCACTTTCATATTTTGCAGATTCTTTTAGCACAGTGTGTGCTTCAGCCTCAGAAAATTATATTTATAATAATTTGACTGGAAAAAAATTATCATAAAAGTCTAGGACCAATAAGGTCAAAAGATGAGACCATAAGCATGGCATTCATGTGGAATGAGAAGGCTTTACTATACCTCTATGGAGCTGTACAGATGCCGGGAGAAACTGTACTCTATTAACAGGGCTGTAAAGTTCAGCACAGCAAGCAGCAAGGCTTTGAGCTGTCCATTGTCTGGTCGATCACACACCAGCATCCAGGACATGTTCTCCACCGTCTGTCCCGCATCACACAGGATTCCATCAAAGCGGTCCAAAAGGTCTACCCAATGGTACAACTCACACTGTAAAAAAAATATACATTTTTTTTAAAGACATTCATTTAAAACAAACAGGAACAACTGTTCATATAAATCATTGGTTCTGAAAATCACCTTGCCAATGTTCCATGTCTTGATGTGCTGTAGCTCCAGCAGCAATTGCTCATCACTGCACCCTTTCAACTTCTCTATAAGCGTCCTGCAGTCAGCAGGCTAAAAGAAAAAAGGGTGTTTAGGACATCTTAATAGTGAAGAGACCATACACCACATTCACATATACATACTGGACAGAAATTGCCAATACTGACCGCTTCAGTGGGGGTTTTCTTTAACTTGCTTCTGTCAACCTTCATGGTTACTAGTTTCTACACTCTGGTCCTGTATGAACATAAACAAGCTTGTTAACCCATTTATGCATTAAAAAGCTCATCTCAATATTTCTGCAAACTATACTTTTAGCAAAAAGTGTTTGATATGGTACTAAATGCATTCCTTAATAACTACATACAAACAGAATCCTAACAGAGTAGAAGCATTAAGCAAACGGTTATTTGATTTAATATGCTCATATTGATAGCTGTTACCCATGTTAAAGAACCCTTGAAGAATCTCTAAGAGTGTAGTATTAAGCTATACATCCTCTACGAACAAAACAGAGCTTAAATCAACTTACAAATAACATCTTGCATGTACACAATTATATAATGCCACCAAGTAGAAAACACTTACGATAATTAATTTGGCAATTCCAACTTAACGGCATCTTTCACATATAATGCCTACAAGGAAAGAAACTGTTAGTGTGACCATCACCACCTGCCACATGGAAAAAAAGAAAATAACCCCTCTCTTTTTGTGTCTTTATAGATCTCAGTGGCGTAACCAGAAACAGAATTAGTGCAGTCCTCCAAACACAGGCACTTTTGCTGTTCAAAAGACTGTCAGTCTGAACTTATTTAACTTTTTAATACCATTCCAACACTTAAATCACTAATCACTAACAAGAGGTTCATTGAAAGTTCTGAATTAATGAATTGATAAGCTGTTCATTCAGAAATTCAGAATGCTCTGCAACGAGAGCAATCATAACACATCCCCAGTGCTCTTGTTGAAAGGATAGAGTACTCCAGAGAAGCCATTTCAAACGGTAGGCATGGTAACCAGTTATCACAGATACCGATTTTAAGTTGGGTGCAGATTTTGAGGTAGATTACCTTATTACTGGAATCATTTAACGCCTGCAAGTAACAGCAAAAGGCACAAAATTATTGCATCGGACAGGTGTTTTGACTCGAGATATTTTATGTATTAATTTTACTCCAGAAAAGTTAAACCTTTAGGTAAGGCTTGGCTACTGTGCTAAAATGTTCAGTTTTCCTTTTACTGCACATGTAACCTGACAGAAATAATTGTTAAAATTCTCCATGTTAATCTAGGTAGATGCACCCCAAGTTCCTACTTTTTAATGGTTGTAAATACATTGGTATTGTCATGTTTGTGTATCAGAAATACTGGAAAGAACATCGTCAATGAATTACTAAACTCAACTGACTGTTTTCCTTTTCTGTTAAAAGAGCTCAGCTCACAAATAAAGAAAACAAATTAAGCAATTTTAAAATTGAATCAAAACCATCCTTGGGCAATTTCTTAAAATGAAGGGATAAGTACATTGCTGCAGACACTACCAATACTTCTTTCCATGCCTTTACTGAAACGTGGTTATTAAAAATAACTTAAAAGCAATTAGCACAACAAAAATGGAAAAACTCTAGATTGTTTAAAGATGCTGAACCTGGTGCAACAGATAGGCAATCATAGTGAAGATAAAATCACACACATGCTATATACTACCAAAGCTCTTTCTGCTTGTTAAAGATGTACAAACTGCACAATTTCCCTGTAGAACAAATTATTCATTTCACATATGTATTTGTATGTCAATTACAGATGTTGACGTACAATCCTACATTTTATATATTAAAGAGAACAATTTTCCCAGTTGACTAAGCGGTTGATTCAACAACATAAAGGCAGCTACAGAATGGTAAGTATAAATTCAGTTGGTGCTGAATTCCACTGGGACGTAACTGGGAGATATTTCTGATGATTCAGCATCATCTGTACACATATGAATACAAACCATTACTTTACGTGTCCTCGGAGAGATTACAACCCTTAAACCCTTCAAAAACCTATGCACAGCAAACAAAAAGAGCAAAATTCCATTCAGTAAACATATCCTGTCCAAAAATAGATGCTGGCATGCAACATTAACCAGATAATAAGAACTAGAGATGGGCTGTTAGTCTGAATCTCGATGTAGTGTTTACACATAAAAAACTTTAGCTAGCAACAGCACTTCCGTCTCCAGCCAATTACAAGAAAACGTTGATGTAATTGGGTTGTGATGAATGGTACTGAATAAACAGAAGTAAAAAAGGTTTTATGAGTTTGTTAGCCTTCAAGCCAACACAATGGCCATTATGCTAACCATAGATCTCACTGCAGCCGAGTTAACTGCAGTGCAACGGCAGACACGGACTGACGTGCGTTTGAACGTTAGCTAGCTACAGTTAGCTAACCAGCCTGCCAACTAACGACAGTAACATACAAAGCAGATGGACATCTTTTCTAACGGAATAAAAGACAAAACACCAACCGGAAAAACAACCCGTAATTGAAATTAAATCACACTGTCTACTACCAACTCAAAAGAGTGACTGACGCGTTAATGTGCTAGCTACAGAATCCGGGGGCCACTTAGCAGCGGCTTGTTAGCTTTAATGGCTACCTCTCCCTCACAGGCTCCTAAAATTAACAAGGAAGGTTACTAGGAAAAACAACTCATGCCAGCACTAACGACGGCGAACTTCTCTTTAAACGTGTAAATTAGAGGATATAAAATGAGGCTATCCAGGAGTCGCCCTCAGCCAGGAATGTCATTAAGATCGTTAGCAGGCTAAAGCATTGCAAGCTAAAGAGCTAACGGTGAAAACTCTCCAGACAGGCTAGCAGCGTCAAAAAAAGCTCTGGCGGATGTCAACACAAACTTGCTCACTTACAAATATCTGAAACGTTTGTTTTAGTCAGAGATTCATTACATAGCTGGGGAATACATCGATTATGTCTTTAGCGTGTCAGAAGCTAAAGACACCGCTGGGCCGATGCTCACTGTAAAATCACCCCAGCTCCACATGCTCCTGTCTAATCTAGCACCAGGCTGCTGTGGGCCTGACGAAACTCCTCTCACATCACAAGCAAAAAGGAAACATTTCAGACAACATGCACGCAAAAAGCTACCCTCCATAACTGCCACATCCTACCACGACGCCTTACTCGAACGTACCCGGCGAAGAGAGCTCCGTCTCGGCCTAAATCCGTCTCTCCCCGCGGAGTTGCTGGGCGATGCTCCCTCACAGGCGGTCTGTCTGTTCAGCTAACTGAGAAACGCAGAAGATCTCGCTGAATCATTCCCCAAACAGGCCCGGCACAACACAAGAGTATGTCCTGGTGAAATTTCACCGCGTAACTACTCCAGCCACTGCGTAGCTCCCTAAAACCCCACTGCGGCCAGTCAGAAACACGCCTCGATGCATGTGGAGTTTATCGAGCCGTTTTACCAAAATGCCAGACTCTTACACTTCAGTTTAAGACCAGGGGAAGGGAAGACTATCGACCAGCCCAACCATTACACATTTACAGTCTTCCAATCCAAACTTTTATTTTAACTCACTAAAAATGTGTGTAACTTTTTTCTTTTCTCACAAATTTAAAAAGTTTCTATTAAATTCCAAGCCACATCATAACTCTACTAGGCACAGCAGTCTTCCCGGTGGCACATTTCAAATTTGTCACAATGTGGGAAATATTACTTCATGATTCATAAGCTCTTCCTATAATGAGTTAGTGCTCAAATCCTGGTGACATATACAACAAGCATATTGTTTATTATAAAATATAGCAAGATGACACGTAATATTGGTCACATCTATTTGTTATAATATTTGTTATAATAACGGATGGATAATATATAATAGATTAGATTCAACTTTGTCATTACACACGTACAAGTACAAGGCAACAAAATGCAATTATAATAATACGTTAAGACTACCTTTTGTGTGCGTGATACGAGTAATCAAATCTGTAAATGCATAATTTAGAACTTTTCAAACTGCATGGTGCATTTTACTTTCTTCATACCATGGCACCAATTAAATGGCAGAGACTTGTGTGGACAAAACTGGAGCAGGCAGGGAACAAGACACTGAGTTCCTGGCTGCCCACTGCTTCACTTGGTGAATGGGTTAAATGCAGAGAAAGAATTTCTCACACTGTGCATTAGATCTCTTACACTGACATTCAGACCATGAAATGAAACAGCAATTCTGTCTTTCTTCAGCACAAAATGATGCTAGAGATGCATTTTTTGCAACACCAGAAAATGGCTAATCAAATCTGGGCAGCCTGGAAGTAAATCCAAGATCAGAACAAGACCACCCCTTAAAAAATGAGCCCCAAATCAGAAGTTTCTTCAGAAAACTAGGTGTCCTTAAAGACACATTAGAAGAAGAGTTTCCTAGCTTTTAAAAAGAGGTTAAAAGCTAAATCTCACTTTACTCACAACTGCTCAAATGGGTATGAGAACATATTAAGTGTTTTGATCTCATTAAAAAGGAATACATTTGAAAGATGTTTCTGTTTTGAGTCAGGCTCACAGTTCATAATAGAAATATGCAGAATATGAACACATGAGAGCCAGACCGGGCAAGTTATGCCTCCCTCTTTGATTATCATTCCAGTCATATTAAAAGGGGGAGAGCGTGTCACAGTGACAGAGGCCAACACTGACAGTCCTCTACCGACACAATAGTTAGTTAAGTACAGTAATGTAAAGTGGTCCCTTATAGTCACTTAGGTTGTAATTATTTGCCTGTAGATCTTTTGCCGAATCAGCTGTTCAGACCAAACAACACTTCAGGGATCCCTTGTGTGTTGATCTATTTTTTATGATGTGTCCTGGTTATTATAGCAAGAGAACATTGAAGAATGAAAACATAAAAGCAATATAAAGTGGCCCCTTATAGTGAACATGCCACAGCATACAGTGTGAACAGTGTGAAATTCTTTCTCTGCATTAAACCCATTTACCAAGAGAAGCAGGGGCTGCCACCACATGGGGAGTGTATGGGGACGGTACCTTGCTCGAGGGTACCTCAGTGGTGCCACTTGCAGCCCTGGGATTCGAAACCACGTCCTTCTGATAGTAAAAGCAACTCCTAACTCCTGTACACGAGAGTGTGCTGACGGTGTAAAACAGTGCTGCTGTTTTATTAATGAGTGTAAAGTGAAGGTGGAATTCTGAATATCTGTGTATAACAAACCCAAAATGATGTTCCCCTTAGATTAATGTCCCTCTCACATGAGCACATGCTCAGAACTGACTGGCTACTGCTCCCTGATCATCTTTCCAGAGAGATGCATCGTCTCTGCGAAGCTACAACACGTATCACTTCTGTTTTTTTAAGCTCACAAGATTTTTATAAAGTCTATAAGAATGAGAGAAAACGGAGCCGTGTCGGGAGCGCGCACAACCGGGCGGAGCGCGTGCCCGCCACTACAAAAGCTGCTCACACATTAAAAATGGCGGTTTATACTGGAGCAACGTCCGGCCTTTTAGCCCATAAGTACCGCGTCTTTTGGACGCCTTCCGCCCACCCACGGCCCACAGAACCCGCGGTCCCCTGTTTTACGAGTCCTTACGAGCTGCTCGAAACAGTCTGCGATAGCTCTGAGGGGAAAGGAGAGGGAAAATAAACCGAACCGCTTACCTCGGGTCCTCTCAGTGTAACCTCTCCATTTTACAGCAGCCAGCGGGGCGGAAGTCTCGCGAGAGCTGGTGCCCGTTCCGTGCCGCGCGGACTCTAACGCGCCCAGGGCAAACAGCCCCCCCGGCATGGCGGACAGTATTAATACAGAGACTGGGAGATAGAGATTCATTCTGTCTTTATCTCTCTCTCTCTCACACACACGGAGTCCTCACATCCACACTCAAAATGGATAAACATTTAGAGACGAACCGAGCAATACAGGACAGAAGTATGCGCACGCCCTAACAATAAAAGCAACTAACGCGACTTCTACAGAATTTTAGTACAAGAAAGAATTAATAATACACACAGCGATTCCAGACATCCACATTCAATCTGTACAAACATTTACAGAGTGACAAACCGAACACTTCAAGCCAGAAGTTTGTTCAAACCTTAGGATAAAAAAATAACTAAGACATTTTATTAAATGGATGGCAGTTGGCATTCACTATGGTTCACACACACACACACACACACACACACACACACACACACACACACACACACACACACACAGATCCATGACGTGCACATTCAGTCTGTTCAAACATGTACAGAGTGACGAACCAGACACTGGAGGCTAGAGGTTTGTGCCCACCCTCGGGTAAAAAAAACAAACAACAAAAAAACTGAAACACATCTCCAATTTTTTATTAAAAAAAATCATAAAGTACCTAAAACCAATGTAACTGACTGGTTTCAGTATTATATACTCTATAGTAACACTATATTTAGACATGAAGGCTCAAACTACTGGTTTTGAAGAAGATATACAGTATCCAGTCTGTCTCTAGTGCTCTGACATTCACTTTGTGCTGGATCATGACAAAAGCAAAATATCAGTCAGTTCATCATCATTACACAATTCCTTCTGGTTTACGTGTTATTGGACAAAACATGAACAGAATAGTGATCCCAAGTTTTCTTCAAAATAGTAACATCATTAATAACCCAATTCAAGGCAACAAAGCGTATAGCATAGTACATACAATATAGTCTCCATATCTTCCCCTAAGATCTTTGAGCTATTTGTGAATATCTGGACCAATTTCAATTTTCAAAAGTTCAAAATGAGCATTTTTTCAAATGAGACAGAACTATTTCCATGCTTGTAATGATGCTGGGAGGGTTTGGAGACAAGTCATTTACAAAAACTGCTGGAAAGGATGGCGTGAATCTGTGCTGCCGTGATAAAGGAAAAGGGTGGCTGTTCTAGTAAAACTTGTACACAAGCTTTCACATCCATTTAATTACACTTAAAGTGTATATTGTTACATTACACTTCAAAACCAGTCAGTTACATTTGTTTCCCTGTTTGCTTGTAACAAAATATTGTTTATTTCATTTTTTTAACCGAGTTTTCATGTTCATCCATGAACACACCACAGCACACAGTGTGAACCGCACAAAAGTGAAGCACAAAGCAGTTTAGAACTCTGAGCCAAAGGAGCAGTGTGCAGGGGTGGTACCTCGCTCAAGGGAACCTAAGTAGTTCCACTAGCAGTCCTAGGATTCAAAGCCACAGTCTTCTGATTGCAAGGTCACTGCCCTTACCACTAGGCCACCAGCTATTAAATGATCTTCTTTTAATTAAAGTGTTAAGAGAATTCTTTGAGAATTCATGAATTCTTACCATTGAGAACTGAAATATTATATGTAAAAAAAATAAAATTTGAATTTTATTATTGCTAATTATAATTTGGTGTGTAATCACCACCAGACATTGAGAAGGAATTTTAGCACACAGTTCTTTGTAGATATGTGTAAATTCAGCCATGCTGGAGGGCTTTGCATATCAATGATCTATTTAAGGTCCTTGGCCTATAAATGATGTATTGCCTAATGGTGTAATCATGGACCTTATCTGAGGTGAGTGAGGTCTGCCGTTCTTTAGGCGAGTCTCTCCTAGTCCTGGCTCAGTTGTCACTGCATTCTTGGGAGATTTTTGGTAGACTGGCTGCTTCTGGGGAAATTCACCACCATTTCATGTTATTTTTCATTAGTAGATAAAGGCTCTGCTGGTGATTTGTGGGAGTCTTGGAGCCTCAGAGATGGGTTTGCATCCTTTTCCAGATGGATAACTTTCTTTTTCATTTCTTGCAAAGTTTCTTTTGATTAAGGAACACTGCTTGGCTGGTTGAGACCTCTTTAGCTGACCTCATACTGCTGCATCTTTCTAGTGATGTTTTGTTAAACAGGGCTTTGTTTTGAAAGTCATTTGAAGACTGTATCTTAGTGCACTTACATATAGATTAAAACAGTTCAGTTGTATTGCACAATTAAATAAAAAAAAAATCTAAATAAACAGACCAGCAAAAATAATGTGCTGTGTGGCAATATAGATGAGCTGGAGTCTCAGGCGCTATCTGTGCTATTTTCATTTGAAAGTATTTTTTACTTAAGATTAATTGTGCTGAGCTTCAAAATTACACAGTAAACACATATGCAAAAGTTATTTACAATGCATTTCAAGCACAATTGTTTGAAGTGATATCTCAAGTAAAATGTATCCTTGCAAACACTAGTTTCCCACTCTGATGAGGACAAGCATTTGTAGTTTACATAAAGTACTTTTGTGTTTAACAAAAGCTAATTCTTCTTGCATAACATAGATTCTTGTGCATATAAAACAGTACACACTATATGCTGACATAATGGTTTGTTATTAAACATTAACCTCTAATTAGAAATCATAATTCGGCAGATAAAACATCTGTTGCTATACCAACTTGTGATGTTCAGTGCTATAGTTAAATGTCATCATCAGCACAGACAGCAGAGGACGCTACAATCAAACTGAGAGCTCAGCATCTCTGAAACTTGGTAACATTGTACCACAACTAATAAAATGACTGATTACAGTACTAATATCTCAGTAACTGAATTGTCTTTTTATTAAATTTTGGATACCTTAAGGGGAATTTGGACACCAATTTTATTACACCAGTTTGTTTTCTTAAAACACCTTTTAAAATCTCATATTTTTGTAAAAGGGAAATTGTAAGTCTCTAACTAACAAATATGCAGAACAGAGAGCAAAGTGAGTGAGAGAGAGTTAAATAAAAACACAAGAGCAACAAAATGACAGGACAAGATGTATAACGTAAACGTAAGACAACATTTATTGAACAATCATTGAGCAATGTACCCAGGTTCTGTGTTCCTGGCTGGTCACTGCTTCACCTGGTGAATGGGTTAAATGTAGAGAAGAATTTCACACTGTGCTGTGCTGCGGTGTGTGACAAATGAACACTTTACACTTACAAAATGATTTTTTTTTTATTTGTACAGCAAATATTAGCAGCAGCAGGACCGAAAATGTACAATATATAATAAACCAAGAGGTAGTTGTGACAGTTGGGGTGTAAGTTGTTTGTTTATGTATTTTTTTTGTTAATGTATTTTAAATTAATCAGTCAGACATGACAGGATACACTGGATACACAGGATACACTGTACACTGTGAATGATTGTCTATGGAGTGGAAATGAGGATATTTTGGAAATTGGATTTACTGAAACATGGGCACTCAATACCAGGAAACACATAAAGGAGTCAAAAGTCAAAGTCAAAGTCAAAGTCAAAGTGAACTTTATTGTCATTTCACTGTATACAAGTATACAGGGAAACGAAATGGCGAGAGCTCTGGATCTGCAGTGTATATACAAATACTTAGAAGAAATACGATTTAGAATAAAAAAATTTGAAATAATCTAGACAGACAAGACAAAATATTGTGCAAGACAAACAGTGCAATCAGACAGTATATATCTATGGTATGTGCAAATGAGTAAGTTATATTAATATACTATACATATACAGTAAAGATCTGAGTTGCCAGAACATATTAAGCTAAACAAATTAAGCTAGAGGTTTTGGCAGCTTTTAACAAGCTTGCAGCCGCCTTACTGGTTTCTTGCACATGGCAGTGACCTAACAGGTAACAAAAGGCTGATGCAAAAGCCTAGTATACATTTCTGCTCTGCAAATTTAGAGAGAGACATCTCCTTCAGTCCAATCACAGCAAAGAACAGGATCCTCTCACATAGTGCTGGAATTACACTGAAATAATATATAGAGAAAAGAGAGAAATCACATAGAGATGGAGACAAAAATAAAGACTATAGATATTCTCTTATTCTGTGCCCTGCATGCCCCTATTGCATAACATGTCAGGTTGTCCTTTGCCAATGTACAGTTAATGACCTTTACATACTGCAAGAAACTTCGAGAAAGTCAAGAAAGTTTAGAAAAAATTTCTCAACACTGTTAATAATGAAGAAATGAATGTTCCCTTTAGTACATTAACTAAACATTTGCTATCAAAGCAGATCTTTTATTAGTTGCAGCAATAATGAAGACTTTAAAGGGCATGTCACCCAATGTTTAAAATGTTCTGCATACTTAAATATTGGTCACACTATTAGACATTTTAGCCTGAAATGCATTTTCTAAAATCTATTAGAAATTGATTTACAAGGCATTGTAAGGCAAAATAGTACCCAAAGAAAACTTTTTTTACAAGTGTAGGGTTCACTGGTCATTTTGACCAATAAATAAAAAGGTTGTGACATGCTTGCTATTGCAAACAATGTAAAGATATTTCAGTCTCTGCAATGAACTGTGTACAATTTCACATGAGAACACTTCCATTGACTATGATGATGGAAAAATCGGTAGAATTCCCACTTAATCACTACTGATGATGCATGGACCCAATTTCTCATCAAAGTCAAAGTTCTTTCAGTTGTTCCTGGTGGGAAAACCAGTTTTCTGTAATATGAAAATATTGGCCATTTGAGATTTTTTTCCAGCCTTTACAGACATTTGACATTACTAGTCAAATGTACACCATAATATAGTCAAAAGTATTGGGACACCTGTACATTACGCCAACAATAGTGAAAGTGACAATCTTGTCATACATGAACAGCACGAAACACATCCTCTGCATTTAACCCATTCACCAAGTGAAGCAGGGGGCAGCTACGAACACAGCACCCAGGGAGCAATGTGTGGTCAGGGTACCACAGAGGTGCCTAGCAGTCTTGGGAATTGAACCAACGACTTCCTGATCACAGGGTGAACGCCCGAACCACTAGACCACAGGGACTTTAATGAGATTGCGTTTATGTACAAAGACTTTTATATGGAGTTTCTCTTCTCTTTGCAGCTACAACAGCTTCCAGTGTTCTTTGAAGGCTTTTCAGGAGATTTGGGAGTTTCTGTGGGAATTTGTGCAAGAAGGCCTGGCTCACAATCTCCATTCCAGTTCATCCCAATGGTGTTGGATGGGGTTGAGATGAGGGCTCTGTGCAGTGTTCTTCCACACTGAACTCATACAACAATGTCTTTACGAACCTTGCTTTGAGCACTGGGGCACAGTCATGCTGGAATAGAAAAGGGACTTCACCAAACTGTGTCCACACAGTTGGAAGCATGGCGTTGTCCAAAAAGTTTTGCTATGCTGAAGCATGAAGATTGCCGTTCACTGGAAGTTAGCCCAAACCCCGAAAAACAGGTAAATACTGTTTTGTTTCTATAGTGTATCTCTCGGCTTCAAACATGCACATTTGAAGGGAGTCATTGAAACGAGTCTCTTTTCTGTTTTAGGGCGACTCCCTGTTTTAGCTACTGGGGGCGCTGCTGTCTTAGGAGTTTAGCGAGTTACCCCTAGCAACGAGAGAAGCCATTAGCACATGCTGCCGTCGAGGTTTTTTGACTAGTGATTTTTTTCAGTTTACCCACGCTGATGGGAATAAAGTGTAGTTTATTTGTTGCTGAGCAGATTGAGAATTGTTCATTGAAAGGCCAGGTTTCTAACTACATACATAGGTAGGTTATCTAATCACACATCGTCTGACATTAGCCTGCCAGCTAACGGCTATGTTATTGTTTCAGTCTGGCTAACCTGGCTAGTTTATATCCTAAGCTATAACCTAAAGACGCACGTTACGTTTATATTTAACAGTCATCCTTTTATTGTTTTCTGTAAACAAGACGCTTTTGTGCTTTACTACGCTATGTTTTAGAAAGTTTACAATCATATACAGTACTTTCTCTAGCTGAAATTAAGCAATCGTTAGGGGCTGTGATAACTTCTGTGTTTTCAGTCTTTGGCAAAGCTTTATGTAGGCTAATGTTATGGAGATAATTTGCTAGGAACTTTTTCTAATGTATTTTTATGCTTTTCAGTTCGATGTCGGGGATAAGCAGCCTCGTACCAGCTCGGTTCCTCACTCTTATTGCACATCTGGTCATCGTTATCACTATATTCTGGTCAAGGGTGAGACTTTCTTTCATTGCAAGTTTACCAGCAGCGGCGGCCTAGTGGTTAAGGAGTTATCCCTGCGATCAGAAAGTCGCTGGTTTGAATCCCAGGACTTCTAGTGGCACCATCGAGGTACCCTTGAGCTAGGTCCTGTCCCCAGACACTGCCCTCTGGGCGCTGTGTTCCTGCCCACTGTTTCACTTGGGATGAATTTTGTGCTGTTCACACTATGTGCTGTGGTGTGTTCACGTGTGGCACTTTAAACGCTTTCTGTAAACTTAGCTGCTTCAGTTCACTACATCTGCATGAAATGTCTGAACAAGAAGTGCTATCAGGGCTTTAAAATTGCTATCCTAGATATTGTGTTCTTGGCTTTTTCCCAGGAGAACAGCGTTAAAGCCTGTCTGCCACTGGACTATACTAATGAAGAATACAGTCTGGAAGACACACGGTAAGAGGTTATCAAGTCCACACAAACCAGTACCTTACAGACATGTAACCACACCAATTCTTTATAGATAAGTGTGTTGAATTATTTTAGTTTAATCTTTTTTCTCTACTTTCAGCTGCTCCTGTTTAAGTGGTTACCTCAGCGCATCAACAGTCTCTATTTCCTTCTATCTTCTACATTTTCCTCTCTCACACCATCTGCCTCACCACATCCATAATCATCCTACTAGACATTCCTCTTCTGACCTACAAAGGCAAAAGACCTTAACTTACAGAAACTGAGAAAAATTACCTTAACATTTTTTTTTTGTTGTCCAGGCAATTATATAATAGGTGGGACACTGAAAATTTCCCAGGTAGTTGTCATAATGGATACATTAATCTACATTTTAAAAAATGGGAAGTTCAAACTTGGCCATTGACCCTTATTTGGAAGTTACTGTATTCTGCTTTTGCAAAACAATAATGGGTAATACAAATGCAAAGTGCCTTAACTTATAATTTATTGACCATTTGGACTTTTATCACTTAATACAAACATTTCTATGATAACAGTTATAGCCTAAAAATAGCATTTAGTGAATTCTGTCTAGTAAGGCTTAATATTGCATGAATAGAATATTACAAAATAAAAAATATCGTTTTTAAACCTTACATTGTATTTTTAAAAACTGAAATAAAAGAATACTTTAAGAGGTCAAAGTAACTTCCCACCTATATTGCTTACATTTGAAAGGTTTGATTGAGACTTTCTCAAATACCATTTACCCTTTTCTGAGAAAACGAATATGCTTGTACCACATGCAGATGATGTACTGACTGTACAGTGCTCTCTCTCAAACTTGATGTGATTAAGATTATCTTGATATGGTCAGTTCATAATGGTTTAAAAACTGATTTTAAGTGTGTGTGTGTGTGTGTGTGTGTAAGTGCTGTACAAATAAAAATTAACTAAATTGAAAATTGGATTTTGTTTATGTGTGTGTGTGAGAGAGAGAGAGATAACTTTGCACCTTGATAGATTAGACTAACCGGCATATTTATATTGCGAATGGGCTTCCTGAAAACTCGTGATGGATTTAAACAATGAATGATCTTTTCAGTGGATGTTTTCCATGGATGTTGATCAGGTTTCAAGAGAAGGTAAGCAGCGATCTAGGTTATATCTGCTGGGTTGGTGTGTGTGTGTGTGTGTGTGGTGTAAATGTTTTCTCCTCACCAGGGATGTGTATCGTGAGGCGTCCCCAACGCAACTCGTGTTGTTTTCTGTCAGTAAGTGTAGTGTCAGATTGGCAGGCAGCTAGCCACCCTGTATGACACGACAAAACTTGTACTACTAGTTAATAGGATCCAGGCTTTGATTTATGGTGTCTTGCAGCTGGCACATCATCTATCATGTGTAGGCTATAGTTTGTGGGTCACAGGCACAGTTGTGTTTTGTGTGTCAAGTAACCTAGGTTAGCCCAAGTAGCTAGCTACCAAGGCTACCAGTATGCTAGCTGAATTTTACAAAATCTGAAGTAGATTGCATCTGAAAATGAATACATAGGCATAACACACTTCAATGTGGCAAACAGTTGGTAAAACAAAGGCAGAATGCCTTAACTTCATTGTAACTCCATAAATTCCATAAAACTGATGTCAATAGTTCCAAAAATGGTACTAACTCATTTTCACCCAAAATTGATTTTTTACGGTCATTTGCCTTTGTATGGCAGTCTTCTCCTTTTCCCTGGCAGACCTGATAATCTCATTCTTGATCCTGTCCATCCTCATCACTCCCAATGTACATTCAGTCTATTCTTTATCATTGTTTTGTTCCCGCTCTCTCTCTTGTTACAGCCTGGTTGTGGCGTTGTCTGTGTCTCTGGGTCTGTTTGCTGTTGAACTTGCTGGGTTCTTCTCTGGTGTCTCCATGTTCAACAACAATCAAGGCCTTTTATGTATCCTTACCTGTAATGTTTTTCAATCACTTATCAATTAAATCATTACTTAATCAGAAGCTAATTGCCTCATTTGCTGGATGCAAATAAGAGGCAAAGTTGGAGGGTTTGACTGTTTTTGTAATTTGAATGCTTTTGTAAGTACAAAAGAAATGTTAATACAACATTACATTTGTAATTTGTTTTTGTAGCTGTATATTTGTGTAGTAGTAAGACATTAATCAGTGTACTGCTGCTTTCTTGACTAATACTCTTCAGCCACAGCATGTCATGCATGTGGCTCTGTTGCTCTGCTCTTCTTTCTCTTTGAGCAGTGGACCTGTAGCATCTACTGGTGGATATTTGGCTTCTGTAGGTGAGTCAGTGATGAGCCTTCTTGGTGCGGTGCAACTCACATGTGGCATGCATATATTTGAAAGATGCTTGGACGTGTTTTGGCCTGTTTTAATTTTGATTCTCTCTGTCTCTCTCTCTGTCTCTCTCTCGTTCTCTCGCAGTGTAATTCCAGCACTCTACGAGATGGTCCTGCTTGTTGCTGTCTTTGGATTGAAGAAGAAGCCACTATGAATGCTTCAGTTTTTGCATGTCTAATAAATTCTTCTACATGATATAACAGAGAAGATTGAGTTGCCAAGCAACAGGAATATTGGTTGTCTGTCTACAATCATAGCATAAAAGGAATACTATTAACATTATTAATGTCATTATTAATTATATTATTATTAGTAGTATTATTATGGTTATTTGTTGTACTCCTCATCAAAAGCACACATCACTAAGTGGAGCTTTTATCAACATTGCTTTTATGTTTTTCTGTGATGTTATTTTGTTTTGCTACTTTTGAATAATATTTATTCTTGAATAAAGTGTTTTGTAGTTACATGTGAAATTGTACGTGGAGCGCGGACTGAATTCCACCTTAATGTCACCAATTCCATTCGTCAATCATTTTGAGTGTGGTTGTATGTGACATCATATTGTTGTCATATTAGTCTTTTCTATATACAGGAGCAATACATGTTTGTCTGAGCCTGTTATATATGGTAAAATCTTCCAAAGCAAATAACTAAATTCAAGTTAAAACTGAATACAACTAAATTCTGCAAGGAAACTGAAGCGTCTTGAATTAATCAGAATCAGAATCGCGTTGTGAGCGAGCACATACAAGGAATTTGACTCTGGCAGATGGTGTCTCTCAAGTACAATACAATTAATTAAAATAAGAGATAAACTGCAGAGGTGGACTTATTTTCACAGAGAAAATGAACAAATCATGTGTCTTATTTAGGCTGTCTAATGAGTTAATGATGCTATTGTTTCTGGCAGCCTGTCAGAATGGTGTGTGTGTTTGTGTGTGTTTGAGAGCAGGTGGGCTTTCTGACAGTGCACTAGACCTGACCCCGAAGATACCACATCACAGCTTCTCTTTTCACCTGCCACTGGGGACTGTTCCCAGGCACCTCTTGGTCAGAGCCATCTCCTCAGCCAGCCTCATCGCTGTCTGCACCCTCTCTGAGGAGCAGAGAGGACAGGTCAGGGAATGAAGAAAGGTGAGCGACTTCTTTAAAAACAAAATTAACAACGGAAACTGGTTCTTCAGTTGGTCATCCCAACTGTCAGGTGGAGCCCAGATGGTACAGGCTTGACCTTTCTCCCTTGCCCCAAGTTAACCCAGCATCGTAACAGTACAGGAGCAGGTAAAGGTTTAAGGTTAGGGCTTTTATTGGTTGATCAAACAGAGCAGCCAGAGTGTCAGTGCAGGCAGAGAGGCTGCGCTTTCACTACAAATGGGTTCTTCATCCCCTTAAGACTTGTATGGGTATAAACATAGTCTTTCTCATGGTTACAGTTGACGGAAAGAATGGATTTGGAAGAATAAGCAAACTGAAATATGTCTGCAGAATATCTAAGCTTTTCTTGCTTGTCTGTTTTAGAGATGGAAACTAACTTTATTCCATAGCTGAAACAATAGTTTGGGCAATAGTCTCAACAGACTTGTGGCTTACTGTCATCTATAAAAACAGACAAATGTACAGACAAAATACAGGCCTCATAATAGCATCTTAACATCTACTACTGATTTCTGCTATGCCACTATAACTTAGTCCATGTTTATAGATAACCAAAAGTCATACTGTGCCAGAAACCAATATACAAGTCCATTTGAACAAATTGAGGTGGTTTGAGCAGTGATGGGAATAACGGCGTTAAAGTAATTTTTCAGTAACGGGTAATCTAACCAGTTACTGTTTCCATCGTTACAACGCCGTTACCGTTACTGTCAAT
>JBBPDE010000134.1:23021370-23035772 GCA_037974605.1 Nannopetersius ansorgii
ATTATTTCCCGCTTCTGGGTATCCTTACAAGTTTTAAACCTCTCGCAGTTCAGCACTGTCCTTTGTACCATTTCATGCTATTCGTTGGACCTGAACTATTTGAAATTCAGTTAAATCAAGCTTGAAACATTGGGGTGTTCTAAAACTTTTGACTGGTAGTGTATATAAATATATAAATGTAATTGTGTTGGTCACAGATGTATATTATTATGTATATAATATACCAACCCTTTTAAAGAGCAATGTCAAATCTCCACTTGCTCTTGTGGCACCCGTTTATGTAACTTGATTTTTCTTGACTAGATCAATACTTCCATTTCAAGGATATCTTGCCTTCATATTCTCTGGATAGTGCAACCACTTGTCCCAACTTAAATAACCCATACAAATCAATAAGCCAACTTCAGCCGAGATGCGGCATGCTCGGCCCTTTAATGAACTCTAGTGAGTGTATATACACAGTCCCATTTCCTTTGCTTCTCGTGCACCTGTCCCCTCACATATTACCAGCACTCATTTCTCTCTCTCCATTGTTATTTCTGTCCTCCGCTCACCATGACCCACCTCCTATTCTGACCCCTCCTCTCTCGCTCTGTCTCACAGCGAGAGTTCTCTCCACCTTAGGCCAATTAGTGTCAACCAGACGCTAACAACATCAATGACCTCTGGCTTATAATTAAGGCCAACTGGAAGGAGCTAAGCATCCTGACAAAAATGGCACATTCTGTGACTGTCCAGGAGTGTTCAGCTGTCATCCATGGGAGTATTAATACACCGTGGGACATTTACTGACTGTTCTTTTGTAGATAGTGTTTATTTGATAGTAGTGTGACTATATATGGGCTTTGTAACATATAGGTTTGTAGCAGGGGAACTATTTTGTTTGTTCACTCATAAAATGAAAGACTCTGACTTTGGCTACATATCTAGACCGCTACCTCATTGCAGGCTGTTCCAGTCAGAAGAACCCTTTGAATACAGCCCACATTATAGCAATTTTCAAGAGTGTCCTTCGCAGCTTTTGTCACAAGTAACGCTTTGCAGTTTTCAGAGAAGTGCCAGTGGATGAAACCAGCTACTACATGCAGCCAGTATAATGTACCATAAAACACATTGTATTCCTTTAATTATGTTTTCATTCTAAATAAGCAGGAGCTCACCTCACACTACTTCTTTTATCAGAGCAACTCGCTCAGTCTTTCTTTTTGTGTATGTTTTCAGTGATTATGCAAAACTTTTGAGTATGTTATATTGATTGAGCTCATGGACTCCTGCTTCTCTGGAATGAAAATCTGCAGCTACAGCAGCACCCAAGTGGATAAAATCAAATAGCCCAGTGGTATCACTCTTTTTATCACCCTTATTTAGAAAAGGGTCATCTATGAATTTTAGATAGGTGTTTTGCAAGAACGCAAAGCATAATACATTTAAAATTACAATTATTATTATTATTATTATTATTATTAATAATAATATTAATAATAAAATAATAATAATAATAATAATAATACCACTACTATTACTACTACTAATAATAATAAAGTGATATTAGCACACCAATTTAAGGCAAGGGTTGATGGATGGTGCAACCAAAAATAGAGTATGGTGAAATCTGAAGTTGAATTAAATAGAGTAGGTACTGTGCTGAAGAGTGCTGGCAGTAAAGCAGGAAAATGTGCCCACTTTTAGAAATACTTATTAAAAAAAACTGACATTGACCTACAGATATTCCACATAATCCAAAACTATTCTTGGCTGTGTAGGAGGACCTGCATTTCCTTGCACATAGCTGTAGAGATCAGATTTTTTCTTGCGATACCACCCAATGAACAACAGGGTGCAGCAGTATGCATGTTTATCTTATGACATATCTCTGTGGATCATTTGCATTTACTTGACAAGAAGAAATCAATCTGTGTAACCCTAAATGTTAATCAGGACTGTGGATCATCTGCCACCAAAATGTTTCCTGATTAGAATACATAAGTCCTACATAATCTTCAGTCAGACCATTGACAAAATGCGCAAGTGTGCATAAATACTGAAAAATGAATTATTTTACACAAACATTTTATACTAAGACTGTTTTCTCCCTGGTCTGGGAGACCCAGTGCTTTTCACTGCTCTGAACAGACCTGATCCAGCTAATTAGCCCACAACATTCCCTTACAGAAATGAAATCAGTGTGTCAAAGCAGGGAAGCACTAAAACGTGCAGGGCAGGAATGCTACTGGAACCTAGGTTGAGAAGAACTGTACTAAGAGCACTAAATGTCATCCCAGTTTAGAATTTATGATTTGATTCTGACTGTTGAATACAAACAGTATTTATCCAAATGTATCCAGACAGACAGCTACTTTAAGGAGCACTCATTGCTGACACAGTTCTTTCACTCACAGCCTCTATTATGTCCATATTAAAGCATTGCCATAGATACTCTATGACAGTCACGCACAAGTCTAGGACCCTGACCAAGTGTGAGCTAGAGGGTGTGAAGCTACCTTCAGTGTAACTGTATTCTCTGGAGTGACAACAATTTATCTGTTACCTTTGGAATGAGCTGGTGTGGTGTTTGATTCAGAGCTAGTTTATGACTTTACTAATGCTCTCAATAGCTGAATGCTCAGCAATGTTCCTACATCCTTCAGAGTAGGACGTTGTGTATCATGCGCAATTAACAATATAATACAAATGTCATTCTTGTCACAAGGTACAGTTATATTCAAAGCAATATACAGCTGATATAAAAGCATTATTGCTTTGTTTTGTTTTCAGCTGTTTAATTTCACACATTCATCATATTTTCTATATTACTTTGCTTTAATTACATTTTTCTTTCTACTTGCCGGACTGCTGTATCAAATAAAAAACAATGGTTAATAATAGCTTGGCTTGTTTCATTTTTGAAAATGTTTACTCTTCTTTATCAGTTTATTCTATTTGATATCTTTACTTTTGTTCACTTTAAAGCTACTTTTAAACTTGATAACACTTTATTCAAGGCTGCGTACATAGGGACTTCAGAACACAAGCATAATCACTGAATAACATGTTCAATAAGCAAGATTTTATGAACAGATTATGTCAGTATATATAGGATGGCATGAGATATTTTATGGACAGATTAACTAGTATTATTCCTCCTTTTTCACGCTGTTATGAAGGCAGAGGCCTGGTCAAGAACACCGTTTACTGAATCCGTTCTTTGAAATATTCAAAACCCTTAAACTAAAATGACATTGGAAATTATGTATTGAACTGATCACACAGGCACTGTAACCTTCTTGAGGGCATTGAAATTTAATGCATGGTGTTTTAACAAGACCTTCTTAACCACAATAGAAAGTTCCATCCATTGTGAATAATGGTGTTATAAATGGGACAAATGTCCTCTATCAGTTCAGTTTAAAAGCTGTGAGGTCAACACAGTTCCATTTACATATTGCCTAAGCTGTTCATGAATACTAGAGTATTGATTTTTAAATGTGTAATTCAAAGCTTATGCATGTTTTATGAAGGTGTTACTATTTAACTTTACGGTAGATTTTCCTTTCAGTGAAATACTACGGCACATTCTTAAAGCTAAAACATTTGGGTGTACATTGTGAAACTTCATTCTTCTCCTCAGCGTGTTGTATGTGTTTGACCTTTGTTATAGGTTCTGTCATGCTATCCTTCAGACCTTGCAAATGCCCCCAATCGCCTGGCCCAAACTGAGCATGTGTGTATGGACTACATGGGGAATTGTTATTTCCTCAGTGGCGATGATGTATTATGGCTAGTGTGACTATTCTAATAAACACACTTGGGGTAATTAAGGCATGGAGAGGCAGCAGACAGTGGTGGTCCGGGGACAGCACCAAACTATAAATCACAAACTCCTGGTTCCGCCTTCTCGAGCGTGGCTGATCACACTCTCCGAGAAAGCAATTCTGCCAACCTGGGTTCGCACATTTGTCTTCATCAGCCACTGGTTGTTTATAGGGCCAGCCTGCATCTACTGGTTCCCATGGTAATCAAGCAGGCCAAAAATATCAAATGTGTCCATTTTAATGCAGCAATACCACAACATTTGCGACAAGTTTGCAAATTGACTTTTTGCCTTCATTGACATGAATATAAATAAGCAGGCATGGCTGACCAGATGGAAAGGTGATCCGGCGATACAAGGAGAACAGCAGATGAATGAAGTCATGGGCATCATGACAGTTTTTTGACAAAATGATACATGAGCATATTTTAGATTCTGATAACACAAATTCTCGTTCTAACATTAGAAATCATCTCTCTAATAAATTTGATAAAAAAGAAATGAATACTGAAAAAAATTATGAGCATTATGTGGAAGTTCATTGAGCTTTAAAAAGGCATGGACTTACACAAGTCATTTATCAAAATGTTCCTTTAAAGAACCCTCCACTGACAGGTTCTTTAAGAAGCTAAATGTATTTCTTCTACAGCACTCTGAGCTTGTATGCTCCAAAGTAAAAGAAAGAAAGGATCCCTTCAGCATGAGAGGATACAAAATGAAGGACATGGCCTCCTCAGAGCAGCACGCGTTTGCCCGACAGTTCAGCCATGTGGACATGTGTGATACAGACAGCTGTCGATCAGGCACACCTGAGCCCTGCTGAGGAGAAGAAGAAGGAGCCAGGAGGACAGGAGGGTGTGCCTGTTATACGTTTGGGTGTCGAAGGGAGAAATGCAGCAGGTCTGCGTGAAGAAGGATCCAGAGCGGCTCAGCCTCTGAGGGACAGAGAGGCAGCGGCAGCTGCTGGAGCAGGAGATGCAGTCAGACTGAACATGAAAGCCAGGAACGGCCATGACACTTGATGGACACTGAGAGGCCGGGAGAGGTTGTTTTCTTTTTCCTCCAGAATGTGTTATCTATTCTGATCCGGCAGCGCAGGATCTCACAGAGATGGTTAGGAGGCATTCACCAAGCAGGGCCAAGCACTAGAACTGACGCAGCAAGTCCAGCTGAGTAGACTTGGGCCTCCATATGATCCCCTCCGAGGCGGCTGAAAACTTCAGTGGGTTTGAATCCTAAGGGCCCCCCCAAAAATTGCAAAAAAATGAAACATTATTTCAAGATGAACGAAAGATATTCCATTCACAATTTTGTCTTTCAGTTTGCTTAATTATTTTCACAGTGTATTCCTTCATTTTTCTCTCTTCTCAACTATGTAACTCACTCATTAGTTTCCTAATGGTAACAGAATAATTTATAGTAGCTGCTGAATAACACTTTAAAGAGGCCTTACCTTATATTCTTGTGCTCAAAAGCAGTCATAATTCATTTTAATGTGGACATTTTACCACCTCTCTATATCCCTTAGAATGTTCTAGCACCTTTAAAGTCAGTCTGAAATAGACCTTGGTCATATTAAGAACTGTGTCAGATTATTCAAAAGGCAAAAATTATGTCTGTTCATATTCTTTGATAGAGGTATATTGTATTGACTTTTGCCTTCATCGACATTGGCAGCATTCTCATACTGTCCCCACTCCTCCCATGTTAGTGCAACTGAATCTGACTGGATGTACAGTTCATTTGGAAACATATCACATTAAGTAAGAAAAATGCATTTCCGATTTGACTTTAAGACTGATGTACTGTATATAAAAATGACCTCTGTTCTGATTAGCTGCTCTGTATTATGTCTCATTCAGAAAGCAGTCAGGCTGAAACACTCCTTATAACCTCCTAATATCTATTTTACTTAATCAAATAAAATATTTGCCCCCATAAATCTGTAACCAGAATAACTAGGACACTGTTGGACACTGTGAAATATTTTTAATCGTGTTGAGCTGCTAGCAAGCACAGAGAGGTGAAAGCGGTGTGTGAGAAACTCCTGCTGTGACAAATACAGTGACAAAGCAATCATGTAATACTGCACAATCAAAATAGCATTTATACACAGAGCATGGCAGCTATATACATAATAATGAAACTGTTTTGAAAGTACATTTTTATGTCTGACTAGTATGTTAGCATGTTAGCACTTCCCAGTGCTGTCTATTTTGGTCAGTTCTGTGACTTTTAATTTTTATATCCGAACTAAATGGTTGAGTCACATGTCTCATTTTCAAGTTGAGTCACATGTCGAAGCCAAGTCAAGTCTACAAATTTCCAATGTATTCATTAAATCAAAGGCAAAATTGCTATTCAACACTACTGAAGAAAAAGGGACCTTCAAATCAGGTGGAATTTCATGGCTGCTGGAAATCCCACTAAATAACCTTGGTCATCAAAATGGCTAAGAATGGCTTAGGCTCTGAATGATGCCTTTGCCATTCTTAGCTATTTGACTTCCCTTTTCAAATTAATTTACAAAGCATCTACTTTGCTTTAATGTTTTCTGTACTTATAAGTTTGACTGCAAAAACTGAACTCTGTAAAACCAGATAAAGCAGAACAAGTGGTCTGAAATCAAATGCACCGTGCATGCAAGCTCCAGGGAAGCAAATCATGAGAAATGAAAGAACACGTGCATGGAAAGGCAGCTAAATTGCCTGAGGAAACGATGAATCTATGTTTTTGAAATAAAAGTGTGGGTGGCAGGCTTTGACCTCTCAGGGCTCGGGGGCTGAAAACAGGGATTTATAAGAGACATCAACAGGCAGATATTCTTTACAGAAATGTAATTTTTTCATTTGATCATTTTTGGTTTATCACCTTGTTATTTGATTACAAATTTGGTGCACCTTTAAAAAAAGTACACAGAGAAAACAGATATGAATTAGACTAATTTCTCCTAGTTGTTTTTTTCACACAAAGCAGAAAAAGATACATTGCATAGGGGAAAGACATGCATGACAAGAAAACATATCAAGATTTGTTTTGTTTCTTGTCTATGGGACAAATGTTTTCATGACAGGGACTTTGAATTTCAAAGCTCTTCCTGGGAGTGATGGATTGCTTGTGGAACTGTGCTCCACAAACACACACTGCATATTTATCCATATTTGAAATACATGCTCACATTTACGCAGATTGACAAATTGTATGCCTATGCACATGCTATCTTATTGTCAGGAACAATGTGTGTGTGTGTGTGTGTTGCGTTTTTCCTATGTATTCACATACACATTCAGGGGTGTAAATAGGCAGGTTTAGCAAGTTTCTCCTTGCTTTTGTGTTGGGGGTGGTTGTTGGGGGGGGTGGTTGGGGGGAGGGATCTAGTTGATCATATGGTTATATGATATACAAACTTTTCTGTAAAAGTCAAGAACTGAAAGCTTAAATTTTTTTTGTATGTGCTTTTTTCCCCTAAAACTAAAAGAACGAAAACATTTCCATTTTGCAAATAAATCAGTTAATTGTTGCTAAATTGGTTCAATTGCTACTTAAATTGCAAATAACATTTTCTAGCATGCAACAAAAAGCTGACATTCGTGGGCTAGTAAGCGTAGTATCAAACATTTGTTTCCCTTCAGACTCCATGTGCTAATAATGTGCTAATTTATTGTGGTTATTTTTTAAATGAGCAAATTCCCTGAATATTTCAGCCACGGTCTAAAATGCAAAACATAACCCGCCCCCCTAACACACACACACACATACAAACACACACAATGAAGTTTTACAGTAACTGAACATAAAATCTAGAAATAAACCCCAGGTAAACTCACTTCTCTTATTGTAACTTTGCAATAACACTTTGACTATCAAAGTAGCCACCTTTTGCTTTGATGACAGCTTTGCACCCTCTTGGCATTTTTTTAATCAGATTCATTTGGTATTGACCAGGAATGATTTTCTAACAGTCTTGTGGGTGTACACAGAGATGCTTGTTGGATGCTTTCCCTTCACTATATGTAACTCATCCCAATCCATCTCAAATGGGTTTAGGTTGGGTGATTGTGGAGACCAGGTCATCCGACACAGCACTCCATCACTCTCCTTCATGGTCAAATGGCCCTTACCTAGCCTGGAGGTGTGTTTTGGGTCACTGTCCTGTTGAAAAACAAATGATAGTCCCTCTAAGTACAAGCCAGGTGGGATGGCATGTCGCTGTAGAATGTTGTGTTCTACCAACAGTGTTACCTGCAAAGCACCCCAAACCATCACATCCCTCCTACATGCTTCATCCGCTCAAATTTGACAAAAACATTGTGGATAGATCCAAAAATCTCACATTTGGACCAAAGTACAGATTTCCAACTGGTTTAATGTCCATTCATTGTGCTTCTTGGCCCAAGCAATTTTCTTTTTCTTGTTGTTCAGCTGTGCCTTTTTTACCCGCAACTCAACCATGAAGGCCTGATTCACTCAGTCTCCTCTGAACCGTTCATGTTGAGATGTGTCTGCTACTTGTGGGTTTTCATCTGAGGTGCTGTTAGTGTGCGGTTTCTGAGGCTGGAAACACTAATGAATTTATCCTCTGCAGATAGCTCTTGGTCTTGCTTTCCTGGGGTGGTCCTTGTGAGAGCCTGTTTCACCATAGC
The DNA here is from genome assembly GCA_037974605.1 of Nannopetersius ansorgii. Taxonomy (NCBI): domain Eukaryota; kingdom Metazoa; phylum Chordata; class Actinopteri; order Characiformes; family Alestidae; genus Nannopetersius; species Nannopetersius ansorgii. Next base: position 23,029,825 of record JBBPDE010000134.1, read on the forward strand.
GTTTGATGGTTTTCGTAACTGCACTTGAGGATACATTGAAAGTTCATCGAAAGTAATGTCTTTATGACAGCTGTCAGAGTGCTTCTTGGCACAATGTAGAGCAGAACAGTAGTTGATTCGGACTACATTTACATTTGCGGCATTTATCAGACGCTTTTATCCAAAGCAACTTCCAATTCCTAATTACAGGGGACAATCTCCCTGGAGCAACTCTGGGTTAAGGGTCTTGCTCAGGAACCCATTGGCAGTGTGCTGAAGGTAGGATTCGAACCCAGGACCTCTTGGTCTAGAGGCAAGTATCCTACCCACTACACCACCACCACTATTCACTGTGTTGGTATCAAACACATTAAGAAGGCAGGACATTTCACTAATTATCTCTTGGCAAGGCACCTGTTTTTTTAAAAACCATTCCAGGTCAATGCCTCATGAATCTGATGGAAAGAATGCTAAGAGTGTGCAAAGCTGTCATAAAAGCAAAAGGTGGCAACTTGAAGAATCTGAAATATAAAACATATTTTGGTTTGTTTAACTCTTTTTGTTTACTGCATAATTTACTGCATCTTTTTGTTTACTGCATAATTCTGTTCCTTCCTCATTTTGATATTTTCATGTGTGTGTGTGTGTGTGTGTGTGTGTGTGTGTGTGAGAGAGAGAGAGAGAGAGAGTGTGTGTGTGTGTGTGTGAGAGAGAGAGTGTGTGTGTGTGTGTGTGTATTTTGAAAGCTTTCTATTTTTGTTCCTATTGAACTGTGAGTAGATGTACTGTAAATTTTTTTCCCTGCATCCTGTTTGAACAAATTATAAAGGCATGCAGTCCTTTTTTATAAAGTGCATCTATGTGATGTTGTTGCTTTGAACGAGTAATTCAGATGGTGCATGGGTCTATCATTTTGTTGCAGACTTTGAAAAAGGATTGTTAGTGTTATTTTGACATAAAAGTGAATGTAGTGTCCAAGTGTTGTGTCTTCTTTGACCTGCGTGTAACACAATGAGCACAAGTCCACAGTGTAAAAGAATAATGGAGTAGCAATGCACCAAAATATTGTGAAACTGCAGTGAATTATAATATTTGCTTTATCTGCATTATTTATGGTGTTAACCCAGGATCAGTTAACAACCCAGAACCTAACACAGTCATCATTTTCTCATTTCATTCAAAATATTGTGATACATTTTCAGTTTTTCTTCCTTGAATATATCATGAGTGTATCAAACTGTGAGCCCAGAATCGTCTGATGATCTGAATCATAAGTTCACTGTATCGCTGTACAGTACTCCTAATAAGCAATCGTTAAAAAAAAAACATAATTCCACAAAGTAGAGTTTCAGATTCTACCACCAAGGTCTAAAGAAACTGTATTGCAAACAATTACTTTTATTATTATTGACTGTGGCTTTTTAGCTGCTTTTAACAGTACAATGGTTTTATATGTTGCATCTCAAAATCTGTTCATTTTGTTTTATTAAGACAACAGGCTGGTTTGGAAGGGTATCTAAATATGAAATATAAGAATGAATGTAATGTTACTCAATATGGGCTAAAAGTATAATGTGCCAATAAATAATAAAGAAACCTTTATTTTGAAGGGTGTTGGGTGCAGAATTGTGCGCGCCTGCTGTGTGGGTTTAAAATAATTTAAAGTATGATACAAGGCTAAGACATGAGCAGAATATGTAATAACTAATATTAGACATGATTTTAATATGGTAGATTGAAATTCTGTCAAGAATGGACATGCCAAAGTGCAGGCATGGCTCACTTAACCCTGGTCCTTGAGAGTAACAATGTCTTAAGCCTTTGCTCCGGCTAAAATCTAAGCCACAGAGTTCAATCAATATTCATTTAGGTATATGCCAACTCTCTATGTTCATCCAGTCTGGATGGCCCATGGACACATAGGTTTGTGAATTTGAAGCAGAGTGGGTGAGTGTTAAAGGGCCTATATGATAAATCTTTCTTCTATGTATCAGCTCTGCCTCCCTGCACTGAGCCCTGGTCGACAAATTGTTTTTGTGTTGGTGTATACACTTACACGAGGGTGCTTTGCCACACATAGAAAATCAATGCACCCCAAGAATTACAGCAATATCTTTTCCCCATGAGAGGCAGTCATGTGTGGGTTTATGTACCTAAATTTAAAATTACATGACCATTTTCTGGCTTCTCTTTATGTGTTAAAGGTTGTTTCAGTTACTTTATCTTTTAGACTGATAAATGTAAATAACCTGTTTTGACTGGCACTCCATAAAAAGCCCAGAATGAAACATTCCTTATAACTTTGGCTAACTGCAGTAGGCTGAATAGGAGGATATCATTAAAAGCGTTGGTTTTTGTGACATTACAAATACAATTAATTCACACATGCTGTTTAAATTCCATTTATATTACAATGTGTACATTATACATAGTGCTTTTATTTGAGAGTGGTCCCTAAAATGGGTCCTTCAAATATTGAGCTTGACAGGCTGCTTCCCCTTCTGCATTTAAGACTCACTGTCTTAAAATCCAGCAGCATTTGAAAGGCTTATATTCAGATGTGCTGTTGTACTCCCTCTCCACCCCATCAGCCTCACCTTTTCTCTGACAGTCTCAGCTGAAGCCCCAGGCGCATGCTGCCAGCTACAGCTGCTCCTTTCCTTCTTCTCCCTCTCTCAACTCTTCCCTTTCTTCACCCCCCACCTCACCCCCATCCCCCCACCCAAAGCCTCTCTGGTTCTCTTTCCTCCCTGTTTGTGGAGGCTGCAGACTGTGTCCAGCCGCCCACGGCTGGCTCCGTGCGTATGGAGGGATTAGAAGGGAGAGTGGGCCCTGATCGATTTCTTTAGCTGTGAGATGACAACTCGGGTATCAGCTCCGCCTGTTTACAGCTCATTCACAGCAAGCCTCCCTGCACTGAGCCCTGCTCAACAAATTGTTTGTGTGTTGGTGTGTACACTTGCACAAGTGTGTTTTGCCAGCTATAGAAAATCTTTTCACCTCTAGAATTTGTTGTTGTTAAGTAATCCAAGAAATATAGACAAAAGTACAGTGAATATTCAATATAATAGACTCTTATCCCCTTCATAGTTAACAGTGTATCGAGCAATGTTACCACAAAACCAAATCTACACATTTAACCTTTAAGGCCTTTTTTTCATACTGTGATTTTGCAGTGTTGTTGTGTTTATTTTGGCACATAAAAAATTATGTGCCAGTAAAAAATTCAGAGAGCCACAAATTTTGAACAAGAAAACACATGACTGGCCATATAAACCACATGCTTCATCGTTACTCTTAAACAACACACACACACACATGGTCATAAAAAATATAATACATCACACAACAGGAAGCCTTGTCCATATTTTATATAATGACACAAAACATGGCTCCACACGGAAGGAACAGCTTTCTTCTTTTTGGGCCCAGTATGGGATGCGTAGAGTTCATGCATGCACATATTCAAAAGTGTTGATCTAAGCATGCAGTAGACAACAGTACTAATGGGTGAACTATTAGCTTCTACTATTTGCTTCACAAGCCTTATAGCCCCACAACAAAACAAAGAAGCCGAATCTGGAAACCAGCACATGGACCACAATTGAGTAAATTAGATTTATTGCTAGACTACCCCTTTAAAACCCCCCTCTGTAAATGCATTCTGTGTTTTTTTTTGTTTCTGGTCAGTGATGATTCTTCATGTTGTTTCAGAGCAAAATCCCTGTGCGCCACTGATGGAGGGTGATTTGTACATTTGCACGCTGGTGGGCGTGCACATGTGTGTAGCTGGAGTGTGAAGGAGCGTCCTGCCAGATTAGATTGGGTGTGTGAGAGTGTGTGAGGGAGAGTGGTGGCAGAGGTGAGTGACACACTTCGGTGTGTGCATGGAACGGCCCCAGTGGAAGCTTCTAGAGACGCATCCGAGATGCAGCAGGTGGATCAGTTGTGGCAGTGCTGGGAGGGGTGGAGTAACTCACACATTGGTTCAACACACACAGTCCCTAGAGTGGCTTATGTCAGCTCCCCTGCACACACGCACACCTAAAGACGTATTACACACCTCTGGCAAAAACTGTGCTTCTGTTTTTAGCAGTTTCCAGATCATGTTTAAATCAAACGGAACGCTGCTGGCTTGTATTTGTTATTTGTACCTTCTTTAAAGTAAACTAAGAACTCATAAGAAAATGCACAGTTTTTTCAGACATAAACTAATGTTCATTCTTAAAATTCACTCTTAATGTTCACTTATGCCAACAGAGGTACTTTGGAAATATATAAAGGGGTGTCCATATTTTGCGGGGCTGAAGTGCAGTGTTTGAGGAAGGCTGAGAGCCAGATGTACAGCATTGTAATACATAATATTGCTGAGGCAGACATTGATAGACTAAGCAGTGATCAATTGCGCTCAGGAAGAATGTGCAAACTGGACAAAGCTGTGAGAGGTTAAATAATTTGCCCAAAAAGTACTTTGTGCCCCACTACACTTTAGGGGGTTGCTGGCGTGAAAAGACATGCTAACTTTGGGTTACAAATCTCTCATTGCGTATCAGCCACATGGGGCTACGATCTTGCCAAGTTTCATCAGGATAAGTGACATGAAAGTATATGAAATCATTGGCCAAAAATTGGTGAGACACGTAAGAATAAAAACAAAGCATTGATGAACTCTGTATACTCGACCTGAATGGCAGTCATAATTAAGAAGACAAGTGGGTTTAAAATCAAGTTTGAGAAAAGTTTTTAACAGAAAATAATCAATTGAAAAAATAACTTTTGCATAGTTGCAAAATGCTCAAGATATACACACCTTTGACTATCTCACATTACAATATCTACTACATGATCAGTTGTAAAACTGTAATAGAAGAAAGTAAAGAATGGCACCTGAAAATCATACATGAATAAAAAAAATTGAATATCCGATACTGACCTACTCCTCTGCAAGTTATGAGATTCTATACTCAAATACTACAGTGTTTCAGTCAGTCTGTAATTGTGCACATGTTTAAATCCCAAATTGTGATTTATTAGATATGTTATGCACTGTTTAGATGCAGGAGCCAGAGCAGCACGTAGCGAGTGGGGAGCTATTTGAGAGCAAGAGTGTGAGGAAAATGGATGGACAACACTGTTAGCTTGGTGCTAATATAAGACTGGGCCTTTGTAATTTGATGGGCAAAAACTACTTGTGTATGCTAAAATATATACTTTAGTATATGTTTTAATAACACACTATTAAATCATATAACTACTTTTACTACTTATTGATATCGTATTAAAGAGTGCTAATGTTACACTACAGTAAATGACTCAAAATATATTATTTGGAACGTTTTATATATGGAACGATTCATTGAAGAAAATGAAAATGTTTTCATCTATAGCCTCACTCCTTTCATCACCTTTAGATTGGCACCAAATTGCATAAATGGAGATTCTCCAGACCCCCTTTGAGGGTTTAAAAATATCTTACATTCAGAGGCTTGTTTTACCTGACAGCAGAGAACCATCATGTCAAAATGTCAAAAGGATAACATATCTGTGCTTTCCACAAGAAAATCTTTTGTCTTCATTTTCCTCATTGCTGTCCTTTTTCATTTTTCTTCATCTCTCTTCTCTTTTTCTGTCAGTCTCATTGGCATTCTCCCTTTGTCAGTCTTATTGGGAATATCTCTTTTGGTGCAATTAATTTTGCCAATTTCTGCCTTGCCTTTGTACAACAAACAGCCAAGCAAGTCCTGTCCCCCAAGAAGCTTTTATTCCACACCACATCTCACAGAACATACTCTTGCTCTTTCCTCTCTCCACTCACTTTCTCTCTGCTCTATTTCACATTCTCACAATCTCTTTGTTGCAGTCTTTCCACTGTCTTTCTTTCTCTATTTCACCTTCTCTCTCTCTCTCTCTCTCTCTCTCTCTCTCTCTCTCTCTCTCTCTCTCTCTCTCCCTCTCTCTCTCTCTCTCTC
>JBBPDE010000134.1:23096019-23106338 GCA_037974605.1 Nannopetersius ansorgii
ACACACACACACACACACACACACACACACACACACACACACACACACACACACACACACACACACACACACTTTTCGAAAGCCTCAATAATAAATACCTATTTTGATAAATACCCTCCAAAAATGCTCAATATTAAAGCAACACATTTTGCCATATGAACAAAAATGTTTTTATTTATAGCTGTATTTAATATTTATTTTTGACTGCATGTCTTTATGGCGTCAGTCAGCACTGGTTTGTCATATTGTTGGTTGCCAGTCACTGCTACCATTACTCATGAAGTATTTAATTTATTTATTGGAAATGTTTTGGGTTTATGTATTTTTGTCATTCTACACTGTATTTGTCAGTTTTGCAAAATGTTTTGTAAATATTTACCTGTTTCGCACTTAATAAAATAAATATTCTTATATTATATACAAATCCCTTGTTTGCCTGTCATTTACATTTTTTCTGGAAAAAGCAATTAGCTTGGATAGAGTCTGAAGGCCAGCTCAGCTATGGAGTGGAATGTCGTCAGTGGATATCATAAGAGGGTCGATTCACATTTGATTGTAGCTGAGCAATGCCACAATGTTCCACTGACCCTGAAAAAAAAGACTTCTATACAATCCAGCCCAGTCACTTTCTGTCAAAAAGTACTTTACGGTATTCATAAAATGTATTCAGGAAAGGATGATAATTCCTGTCTCTACCACCATTTGCTACGTTCCCTCTTAGCATATTGGTGTAAAAGCACAAGAAATTTCTTGTCTCTAAAAAAATATGCTTACTGTAGAAAGAAAAAAAACTGTTTTAAAACAACATGGATCATTTCTCCTGGTTCATTCTTTACAAATATTCACATTTTAGTGTAAATAGTGGTAAAAATGACAAATAAAATATAATTAAAATACAAATAAAAATACAATAAAAAGATACAATTTAAAAGAAGTTGCAAGAAGAAAAGATAGTGATGATATGACCATTCAAAACAAGGTAAATTATAGTGATGATAAAATTACTGTAATGCTCAGGTACGTTTGTTCATCATTCAGTGCTTTCAGAGAGAGTCCACAAAGTGCCAGAATAAAAGGAGCGGCACAGACCAGAATGTATGTGTGGTGGGAACGGAGTAGATTCGTGTGGAGCTGGAAGTCAGGTCATGGTGGCCTCAGGGAGCCATGGGAAACCAGGGCTGTGGAACAGGTGATTGTCACTGCAGCCCCTTTCACTCTCACTCATATTTTCCCAGCCTTCTTATGCCAAAAGCGTTACGCCCAAACAGCAAAACAAAAACACACAAAGCATGAGTGTCATATTCATACACTCTCAAAAATAAAGGGCTGCTAAATGGTTCTTCAGTGTTTTAGGAAAAACCTTTAATTAACAATTGAATCTTTATGTGAGGGTTCTAAGGTTCTTCACTGTCGTGCATCTCATTTGTAAAAATCCTTTATAAATACATCCACTGAGAGAAATGTCCTTCCATAGCATTGATTCAAAGAACCGTTTTGGCACATGCATTGTTAAGACCAACCAGGCTGAATATAAAGCCATTTCAACTAGCAGTCCAGTTTGTGGCGATGAAATGATGAATGCTTCTATAAAGTCTATATAATAAAGCTGCTAAAAAAGTGTGGTTATGCCAGAGCATAAAGTCCTGTGAATGAACTGTAAACAGTCAAAAGGTTCCTTATACGCTCTATTTATTTTTTCGCACATGGGTCTTCAGATATCCAAAAGTGGTTATTCTGTGGCATTTTTTAAAGACCATCTCTATATTTTTTTGGCCCCTATGTTTTACAGTTGAATAATGATGTTTCAGCAAAACCTGACCTTTTCATGCACCCAGACTGCAGAGTGTTATAAAACCCCACTGAAGTTCTACAGTGATCAAATAAAATCAAGAGCCAGAACTGAGTACAGCATTGTGCTGCTATTTGTCAACACTGAGCTTCTTCAGCCTTGAACAAGAAGGAAGGCGATGCAATGCGAAATTGGACTGGAAAGTGAGGAAACAAGTGTTTGTGTGTGTGTGTGTGTGTGTGTGTGTGTGTGTGTGTGTGTGTGTGTGGTTATTATTGGAGGCCTGGCTTAAAAAGTGGGGGGAAGACAGGCACATCAGGCTTGGGCTGTTGTGAATGAAGTGGACCCTGCTCAGCAACATCTCTGTAGGTTTGTCTTTTCCAGCCTCGGTGGAGCGAGAGAAGTGAGGGAGAAAAAAGGGAGTGATTGTTTTTAGCGGGCGCCACTGGTCCATTGTAAGTGCAGCCTGTTCTTTCTCTTGACCTCTGACCTGCATTGTTGTGAGGCTGCTCGTTCGGGGAGTTGAGACAGCTGGGGGACCGGCAGGGGGGCTGACAGACAGCTGAGGCAGAGAGAGAGAGAGAGAGAGAGAGAAAGAGAGCGAGAGAGAAAGAGAGTGAGCGAGAGAGAGAGAGGGAGGGAGAGAAAGAGAGCGAGAGAGAAAGAGAGTGAGCGAGAGAGAGAGAGAGGGAGGAAGAGAAAGAGAGAGAGAGGGAGAGAAAGAGAGAGAGAGATATCTGGGAAGCACAAAAAAATGCAAAAAAGGCAGCTGAATGAGGTCACTTCTTCCTCCTTTTTCCTCAGCAGCCCATTTTCCTCCTTGGTGACATAGCTTCACACAGCCACAGCGACTGAGAAACAGACAGGTGTGCAGATAAACAGAAGGGGGAGCAGCTAGCTGCTGGGATTGCGCTTTGTTTAGCTGCTATTAGGAATGTTTAGGTTTATAAAAGTGGAAGGGAGGGGGGGGGGGGGATTATGAAAAATGAAAATAGTAGAGAATCATGCTAAGCCAACAACCTCATAGAACTTTAACACTGAGATGGATATTAAGTGCTTTTGATGAAAAATGGTATGTGGAGGGGGGGGGGGGGGGCTCCGAACCTCCTAGCTTATCATTAGTTAAAATGATGTATAAATCCATAAAATGAGATTAGAAATAATTTTTAAATGCAAGTTTTAAATACATGTTCATAAATAAAAACATCATTATAATATTTACTCTATACTACTTACGGCATACTATTTTATCAACTTACTTTACTATATTTTTGAAAAGCAAACACTTTTTCTCCTCTCACAAATAAAAGGGTTCAAATTATTCTTTGTTCAATGGCATGGAAGAACCAATAGTGACACGCTGCTAATGTTACCTGGCTAGCTATCTAAGCAGTTATTATCAGTGGTTTCATATTTATTTATAGAGTTAGACATTTATAAAGGCCTGTACCAATGAATATTCAAAACTAATAAAAAAAACGTGAAATTCCATAAAATTGGATGAAAGTAACCCTTATGAAAATTGATGGTTGTTGGACTAAGCTTTAATAAAACCTTAGGCAAGTTTTCTTATGTCAGTTGTCACAAAAACCTTTTTTTAGGCATCATTGCAATGTGAAGACTCTTTTTGTTAAGCTTGTAAAAAGAATTTTGACTATTTATAGTACCGTTTTATATAATTTTTTTGTACCTTTGATACCGAGGTATTACTAATATCAGTTAAACATAATTTGGGGTGTTTTTCTCATTGACCGCTTGAACTTTCACTAGAGTAATTTTCATAAATGTATGCTGATGATATTGATGTATAACTTTTAGCTAAGTTATATCTCATTGAGAAAATGAAGGAAATCATGCCCAGCCTCTCAGCTCATGCTGACCTGACCGTTGGGAACAGAGGCGTTGTGGCATTGAGCACAGCCTCTAAGTGAGAGGTGGAGGGAGCAGAGGCCGCGTGCTCTGTCCCGTGGGGGACACTGCCATCACTGTGACCTCTGCCTTCCAGCACACTCACTCCAGAGACATTGTTTTATACCAGAGGAGGAATAGATATTATTTTTCATGTGTCTGTATCATGCAAAAGTATGATACAAATACATAACTTCAAAATGCTGCGTAAAGAATCCCCACAGATTGCAAAGGACTGTCTCCTGTTTGATTCCAAAAACTACTTAAGCAGCTTTATTTTAAGAAGGTAAATGAGCCAAGTGGAATAAATTCAGCACTGAAATAAAGAGCAATACACTTTAGGATCAGGCTCATGGCACTTAACTGGCTCCCTGTGGCCGTACGCATTAGGTTCAAGTCCTTAACACGTGCTTTCAGGGCCAAAACTGGACTTGCACCCTGATACATATCAGCATTGATCAAACAGTGTGTCAATTCTTGTCCTCTCAGGGCTTCAAGCACGGCTCGTCTTGAGCCTCCACTGCTCAAAAGAAGACGTCTCAGGTCTCATCTCAGTCATGGCCTCCCTGTGGTGGAATGAACCCCCTCTCCCGATCAGATCTGTCTTCAGAAGAACCACCTCTTTAAGGAGCACCTTGGTGACTAACTATGCTGCTCATTTCTGATCATTTACACCCCACCATTCAACCAACCAGTAACATGGTTGAATAGCAGAAATTGATTTAAGTTTAGCTTTACAGGTTTAAGGAACATATGTGACTACTTGAACATTGATGTACGTCCCTCTAGATAGGAGCATCGGCTAAATGACATAAATGTAAATGGGCTCAACTCATTAAACGTGAGGAGCACTGAAGAAAAATGATACTTGCAGCAAAAGTCATATGACACAGGGTAGCCACATGCTGACATAACAGGTATTGAAAATTACATTTATAAGAATTTTATTTATACCTTGCTTTTATTAGTCCTTTAATAAATATAGCTATTAATTGCTTTATTCTTATATAAAAACAATTAGCAGCTTTATTTGTTGCACATATTTATTCATACAAGCAGTCTGGTTGTTCAGGCAATCCTCCTCTTTGCTCTTTGTAGGATGTCCCAGTAGTGTAGCTGGTTGGACGCTCCTCTTGACCCTTTGATTAGAGTCCTTGCTGGCTGTTAGCAAGACCCAAATGATGTGAAAACTGCAACTGGTACAATTTTCATTAAAATTGATATGAACTGAACTGATATGAACTGAATAAAATTGATATTTGTTCCACCACATGCCTCTGTAAATAAATTTGCAGCACCACCATGAAAACATGGTTTATGCCATAACAGAGCACTTCAATATGACAACTTCTCATTAAATTGGTTCCTTTTCCGCAGCAAAGTGGCAGGAAAGGAGTTTGAAAAAGGGCGAGAGATGAAGAGAGGTTGATGAGACATTAAAGTGCAGTCTGAAACCTCTCTCTTTCTTTTTTTCCCCTTCGCTTTTTTGTCTCTCAGTGGCACTAATCCACTGGCCAAACAACACGAACTCCCACTAAATGAAAGGTCCTGATCCACAGGGGTGAGATGAGGGATAAAGCATTGTGATTAAGATTGTATTAATGGGGCCATAGGAGGCTGGAAGGCTTTAATCAGTGACTGTGCTGCCCTAATCCTTTGCCTTTAAGCTGCTGCTAACACTGTGATCCTCCCTCCTCCTGAGCCACGTCACACACACACACACATACACATACACACACACACACACGAAAAATAAGGGCCAAGGTGCCAGGGCAGGAGCCCAGTGAAATTGAGACAGAGTGAGTGAGACCCAGGGAGCAGCTGGGAGGAGAAACAAGAGAGCTGGGCCAGAGGGAAGAGGAGCTTTGGGGGGGAAAAAGGACAAAGAGGGTCTGAACTAAATGGACAAGAACAAGCCAAAGTGAAAGGGTAGAAAGAAAAAGATGGCTGTGTGGAAAAGAAAATGATTTCATATTCATAACTTTGCCCTGTTTGTTCATGTCTTATGTAAGCAACTTCTTAATGAAAATACATAAATTCTCACAAAAAAATTACAAAATTGATAGCATTGCTGCCAAGCAAAATAAAAACTATTTTGCATGTTATTGAGATATCATGTCATAATCAAGAAAAGCATATTTTGTAAGCAACTCTCAACTGATGTGATTCACATATTGACATCTCATAACAGGGATACTTTTTCAATCACGAGACAGAATCATGATTGACAGATCTCTTGTTTTACTCCATCCAGTTTATTCAAATTTCAAATGATGCTCTCACTTTAGAAGAAATTGCATAAACTGTCCATCAACTTTTGCATCAAACAATGAGAACTCTTGATTGGATGTCTAAGACAGTTATCAGATGGAGTTGACATCTTTTGCTCCACTATCCAATTAGAAAATGCACCAGTGGCCCTTAAACACAGAACACAAACAACTTGTCCTCATGCCACCAGTGGTACACTCACACCTACTCTAGTCTGGATCAGGTATAAACAGAAAGATGGAAAATATTCTACAAGCAAGTTGTGGAAGAGCACAAGCTCAGGAAGGGTTTAGAATTAACGGAGAAGAAAGAGCAGGCTGTGTGCTGTGATGTTGTCAGATGCGGGTTGTGGGGTTGAGGGGTTGAGTCTGGGCCCTCAACGCAGGGCTCCGTGAGAGTATTGGGGTGTCAGAGTTAAAGAGCTTCTAATGGGACGAGGATGCTGTCGTGTTTACCCTGGCTCCCCCCCCTCCACACGCCCACTGCTTTGTGGAGGTGGCCCAGCTTTGAGTCTCCACAATGGCTGGAGAGGAGGGACAGATGGGGGCCTCTATGGAAGGAGGCACAAAAAGAAGGCAAGGTAGGAGGGCCCGGCCGTGTGAGAGAAGGGAGCCCGAGGTCCCCTCGCACCGCTTGCCATGCAAAGTAATGGAGAGAAAAAGAGAAAGGGATGGAAAAAGAAAGAAAAGAACGCCAAAAGGGGTGGGAGAAAGGTCGTGGGGGATTTGGAGTCTATGCCTCCTGTGAAATACAGTATATTCCTAAACACCCTGGAGTGAATAAACTCAGCACTGGAATAATGAGCACTACAGTTTAGGATCAGGGTCATGGCACAAAAATCTTTTTGACCTTAACCGGGCTCATTAAACGTGAGGAACATTGAATAAAAGTGATACTTGCAGCAAAAATCATGATATATGGTACCCATATGTTGACATAACAGGTATTGACAATTATGTTCATAACGATTTTATTTGTTACACCATCTGTAAAGAACACATGTGGAGTAAATATACAAATGTGAGCATGTGAAAGTAAAGTGAATCCTAACTGACTTACACCCTGAAAACTCCTCACTTTAAAAACACTGTTCATATATTATGTCGAAACCTGTGCGGGACGATGAAGTCTGTTGCTAAATCTTTCTTAGATGCGCCATGTCATTCTGTGTACAGCTTTGAAAATTAATCTACATTGACGTTTGTCTGGCTATTCCGTTTTTAATCTACCCTGAAAGGTTGAGCTTAAGCAGACTTTTTGGATAAACATTTTAGTGCATCTTGCAGTGGGTGAGCTTAAAGACATTATCAGTGTGATTCAGAGGCAATGCATGTTGCAGTATATGGCACACAAACGTTTGACACATATGACTATTAATGTATTCTTTAAAAGAATCTAAAATCAACAAAAACATGACATGAGAATGTGTAACCATTTCTATTATCTACTGACAAAACTGGGACTTTAAATGGATTTATTCATTGCTTCTAATACACAAATACTTATGTGGTTCACATGTAGTTCATTTAACACTGCACTATTAAAGACGCACCATTTTCTTCTCTACTATTAAATCAAAATTAACAAAGATATGCATTTTCCCAACCATACCCTTATGGGCCCCATCTGATATAAACATGAAAAGAAGCCCCAAGCAATCCCTGAAAGAAAGAGATGATGGTCTACTGATGGAAGCTTTTAGATCAGGATCATGACTGAGTTAGGTTAAGGACTTATGACGGGCCCTTCTAAAAGGGAAATCATCACCCAAAAAGTCAGTCTCATGTGTTTTTGCCCTGCTGAGGCACAAGTGCATGGTCTTCATTGAGTGGCCTCCTGCGCTCTTGTGAGTTTAACCCCACACCTCCAGGTGAGGCCCTCATCATTAATTTGCTCAGCATGTAATAAGCTGTGAATAGCTTTAATTATGGGGTTGTAGCTGCTGTGGGTGACTGGGGGGTGCAGTAGAGGTGAGGGAAGGCCCCTCAGTGTAAGATGAGGATCGCTAAGGGACCAGGAGGGAGGAACCGCACACACAGCAACAGATGGGCCCCAATGGCGCTCTCTCAGGTTGTAAACTTTCTGTTAGGAACATCTGTCCGTTTTTCCATATGCCACACACTCGCAGGAGCTAAAACGAGTAACTAACCAGCCACAGTTCGGAGCAGGCCTACGGGCACCCGTCAAAGTCTGAGTGATGAGACAGAAAGCGATGGGCTATGAGCAAAATGGGGAACAGAGCCGATTATTGTTCTCCGCTCTTTATGCGATGTGTGGATGAAAATTAATAACAGCACTAGAGTGGACCGCTAATTGCCGATGCTAATTGCTTGATTAACATAAAGACTAAATACTGTACAAATCCCCAGCACCTGCTACAGTTGGCATATACACACGCAGCTGGTGCACCACACCGCATCCATGGATGAGGACTGGGCCATTTCAATTATGTGAAGCAATTAAAAATAAAGAAAAAGAAATGACTTTATAGTGAACGCAAGAGGACTCTTCTGAGCTCTTCCTCTTGACTGTTACATCATTTTTCTTTTTTTAAAATGTCTTATTTTTCTATTTGCTCCGTAGCGAGGGGATAAAAGAGAATTAAGCAGCTGATGGGGGCTCAGTGTCCAGAGCGCTGCATTAGACATTAATCCAGGACAGAGGAAGGGGGAGATGGGATAGTACCTCTAATCCTCCCTTCCATCTCTCTCCCCCTCACACACACCTTACAAAAGTGTCACAGTTCCTCCCCCAATAAAAACTGATGCAAAATATATAAACACACTATGCTACAAAAAATATAACATGTTACTGGGGGGATGGGGTTGAATATTTGATAGGTATGTCCTTGTAAAAATGCATTGGTGTGTAAAAAGTAAGCCTTAAACATCTATTTCTTACGTCTCATTGCTTGGATTTACCTGAACAAACCACAAATCTAAATGATAAACTTTGTCTTCTCCCCTTCCTCCCCAACACAGAGGTCTCCACAGTGACAGATGTTGCTGGGGCAACAGTTGGTATTGAGAAGGAGGGACTTAAGACCATCTGCCCAGGGTCAAGGTTTGGATGAGTGGGGGCTCCAACCCAACAAAAACAAAACAAAACAAAACAAAAAAATACAGCAGCTAGCTATACTGGTAACTTTAGCTAAATGAACTGTGGCAAACATTTCACGAATTCAGTTATGTTATGTAGCTGAAGCCCTGTGCTTAGATTGTGGAAAGGCGGAGCAAATATTCAAAGGAATCCGTTTTTTCTGGGCTTTTCTGCAGCTTGAACTGAGGCCTGTACGACACTGCCTCCTTGTGGTGAACTCATAACTACACACGCAAGGCAGGTAGAATTACTTCTTTTATTTAAACTAAAATGGTGCTTACAGGGGATTGTTAACTGAGGCACAGAACAAACAAAACATTTAAAAAACGACAATCACATTAAGGCACGATATCAAAAAGAACTTTGAGGTTTTTGCTGATACTCTCCACTTCATCTCGGAAATGTGCAATCTTCATGTGCCCCACTTTCCTCTTGAAGGACAAAAGATAGGGGTTGAGAGAAAGGGGCTCAAATTTGCAATTTTCCCAATATTAGTTTTAAATGCAACTTTTTAAAAGTACAGTTCTTCTTAGATCCATAGTCGTATGGAATACTTTGCATTGTCTAGAGCAGGGGTGCAGAGTTCTGGTCCTGGAGGGCCAGCACCCAGCATAGTTGGATAGTTCTTTTAACCAAATGCCCAGTAAAGTAACAAACAGATTAGTTGCAAACTTGCATTCCAGGACCAGGGCTCTGCACCCCTGATGTACAAGTTCAAAACGGTCCAATTATATAAAGAACTACCCACTGAAACCAAAAGAAGTTATTCCATGACATCACTTCAATGAACTTTTCTTAAAGGGTGCACTCCTACTTACAATGTAGTTGCGAATCCGCCCAAGTTCCAGATGGAAAAACTCAATAGCTGTGAGCTCATCCCAGGGCTTCATCTGAAGAAAAGCACAGTCCTGGGAGCGTTTGGCATGCTCAGACCTTTTTCAAACACACAGATCAATTTAAAAGAATGGCATGTTCCAGTAGGCATGTTGACTCTCTGTAGCATGCTGGAACTCTGGTAAAGTCAACTAAGATCTTTGTCATATCAGGACAATTCAAGAGATGTACAACATACAACACACTACATTCACAACACGGATCAACAATGAGGGTAAAAACAGGGGAGAATGAATTATAATCGTGTACTCCAGGGGTGCTGGGCCGTTATCGGTGTTAAAGTGCTGCGTTAATGTGAGACTCTTATCGCCGTTAATCTATTCACAAAGTTGGGTTGGGAGCTGGGTCTATACTACGC
>JBBPDE010000134.1:23116253-23133086 GCA_037974605.1 Nannopetersius ansorgii
CAGTAACGCGCCGCATGTTATTGACAGTAACGGTAACGGCGTTGTAACGATGGAAACAGTAACTGGTTGGATTACCCGTTACTGAAAAATTACTTTTTTTTCAGTAACGCTGTTACTTTAACGCCGTTATTCCCATCACTGCCAAGGACAGAATGAATCTAACTGATAGGTGATTGAGACGAATGAGAATATGCTGAATGAGAGACAACTGTTAATTAAATACTGATATAAATCGCATGATTGCTGAGGTGGTCTTGGGGTGGGTGTGTCATAGAGATCAGTAGACTTTGAGGCACCATCAGGAGCCTCTCTGTTTTCTGCCAAAGGTGTGAAATTAGTGTCTGCATGTGAGGGAGTGACGGTCAACATCAACATTCTCTCCATACACGGACCTGGAATGATTCGCACCTTTGCTACACATTTGGAGGCCGGACATATTTTCCGTGTCACTTTCAGCCTGCGAAAAAATATAAATCTTATCCTCTTTTTCCTGGTGTCGCACAGGAAACTCACATATCTACCCATTCCTGATCAATATTCTAATTTTAGTGTGATGGTCCACCACCATGCAAACTGATACTCATGTGCCAGCCTTACTGACTGTGTGCTTTTCAAGGGCATTCTGAAGCACAGGACCTTTCATCAGCACGCATCCGGCTGAAATATCACAAAGAAATCTTCTTTCCATTCACATGTGCGGCCATGTATGATTTTAAAACTCTAATAAAAAAACAACTAAATTGAATGGACAAATAGTCCTGAAAAGGCATTGGAGGAATGGAGTTTGTCCTGTTGTAGTGGGGTTTTTTTCATGGTAAAGTGAATAGCAGGACTGACTGGCAGTATAACATGATACAAAAATAGGCAACACATTACTGAAAGATGGTAATTTTCTTCCTTAAAGCAAAATTAAAACTTATTACTGTCTGTATGGAAATGCTAGAAAATTACTAAAGTATATTCTGTGCAGGAGTGTCTCAGTAGTTTGAGCCTTCTTTTAGATATTCATTGTTAGTAAAGTTCTTCATTTCTATGCATTTTAAACATGACTAGTTTTTTAACTTAAAAAATGTAATTAATATGAGTATCGACAGTGTTTCAGTATCAATATTGCTAGCGGTAGAACAGAAAAAAAAGTGGCTTTTTTCATATTTCCTATGCATTGAAAAAACAGGTGGATTCTGCAGAAACCATAGGTTTCCTATTGGCAATAATGCTTATATCCTGCAAAATGGAAATGTTGTTAGAAAATCACAAACAATGAGTGCTTATGTCTTCAGGCCTGAATGCTGGCTTTCAATCATATACAGAATAGGATTTTTAGTATTACACATTGTTTATAAGTCATTTGGACCCTAAATATATCTATTGAATGTGTGATGAATATCAGCTTGGAAGGTCTCCTAGATCAGCAGGAGCTGGTCAGCTAGTGGTGCCCAGAGCTGAAATGAAACGGGGTGAAATGGCATTTAGCCATTATGCTGCCCGCTGCTGGAACCAGCTACCCATGGATATCAGATCTGCCCCAACTGTTGCCAGTTTTAAAAGGATGCTAAAAACTGCCTGGTGTTCCTCTGCCTTCCATTAATCGGTTGACTCTACTTTTATCTTCTAGCACACAAATCATGCAGTCATTGGACGACCTGTATGTGTGTGTGATAATGGGACATTTAAGTAAACTTTCTTTGCCTAGTAGGTAAAAGTGGTTATTTTATCAGGATTTAAAGCTGAATAACAGTCATATTCAGAGATAAAATGTACAACTATGAAAGTTTTAATGGAATATTTAAGCTGGATACGGTCAAACTGTGATCACGTGACAATATTTAATGCAGAAATTATTACATTTACTTCATACATATCTGGTATTAATGTTAGATGTATTTGTTAGCACCAAGCTAACAGTAGGAATATAACTCAGAACTTAAAGCAACAGACATATAGGTACGACATTTCTTACTATCCTGCTGTTTTAATGATAGACTGTACTCTTTTGTGTAATTCCTAAACATGTAAAAGATTCCAAGGTCTTCGTTTCATGTTCTTTATTAAACGTCATGGATGCAGAAATGCGGGTGGGGATCTGCCTCTTTGACCTTTTAGTGGAGACTCTAAATTCACCATTTGCACGCCAGAACACACAGTAGTCCTGATCTGTGTACAGCATGCTCTTACACTGGGCCTTTTCACTGAGTACACGTCTGAACAGTTGCTTTACCGTGAGAGGAGAGAAGAGAAAACCTAGCACAGGGTTGTGAAATATACACCACTGGTCTGTCTATAGGTGAGTGAGCTTGTCCAGTATGACCTGTATGGACTGAAAAAGGCGATGTATTGGTTTTACTTTGTTTTAAGAGTATACATCAATGCAATATAATCAGTGAAATGTTGTCTTTCAGGTTTTTATTTTTGGTAATTACTCATTATTGTATATGATAAATGCATCACTGGTTTGGTATCCCTCTTAGTTGGTAGATGTGCCTTATTTGTTTTTGAAGCTCATCACTACATGAATTATATCTGAGCTGTAGTAGTTTTGAATTTGATATCACCTAGTTCACATATTATGTGAGTGATTCTCCAAACATGTGTTCAGAAAATAGCTTCAAAATGTGCAAATGTGAAAATATTGTCACAGCTTGTCACAAACTATATCTGTTTTCCTGGGCATTTGCTGACAGTGTTGTTTACCATGTCATCTGACGATACACATGCAATTCCTCAGCAGTGTAAATCTACACTTTTTGTCAAGTATGACAGACATTACAGGAATTTGCAAGGGTATACAAGGACATGTGCAAATAGAACATACAACACAGATTCGTTTATACTTCAGAGGATGGATCAGTGGCTGGGGGCACTATTTTTAATGGTGCAAACAGGGAAATAGAGTCCATGCATGCTGATCTCTGCAGACGTGACAGCAACTGATCTGCACAGACAAGAAGACAGAGAATTGAAAGTTCAGTCATAATGAATGACTTGTCAACATGGGTATCACGGTGCAATGACATTTATCTGTGGCTGATGCAAAAAGTGCACCATGTTAGTGAAGTGACTTGCAAAATAGTGCTAGCAGCAGCCAGTAAAAGCAGACCGAACACTCGTGCAGTGTTTTGGGTAACTGCAGGCCTGTGGCAGGGACAAAAACTGGCACAAGATCTTAAGGATCATAGTAGAAGAGAAAAAATAGTTGAATGCACCTGAATAAACAGTTGAACTGTTGGATAATATTAGCAAAGCAACGCTGTATGTTAAAAAGGACCAGGAGTAGGAGGAGTACTGTAGATCTTCCTGAAAGTCACCGTAGAGCATCTGGAAAAGGTCTAAGCCATGCTTTGTGTTTAACTGTTGCGTCTTAAAGCCTATAGGTTTTATCCGGGGGTTTATTTGGTGTTGCTGGGGCTCCAAGCAAATTCTTGTCTATGTCAAAGATGGGTGATTTTATTGCAAAATACAATCCTTACCATGTACCGACTGTTGGTCGGTCAGCGTTTCTGGCCAAAGTGCTGGTTTGTAAAATTTTACCGCCTAGTCTATAATTTTCTATTAATGCATCCACCGCCTCCGTTTCGTCATATTTCTCCTAATTCTTTTGGTGAATAGGAATGCTCCAGTGATGCTTTTAAGCTAATTTTTATTGTCAAAGAATACAAGTTTATTTTTTTCTTTTCGGCCAACTGCTTGTAGCCAGCAGGGGGCTCTACACAGTTGCATGGTTTCAAATGTGGTGAAGAATGCCAATAATTTTGTCTTATAAACACAATTCCCATCAAATGTTCAACTGAAGCTTAAGTAGCTGAAAGAGAAATTTTACTGCATGCAATCTAATGCTCTTGTTTGTTTAACTGACATCGTAAGTCATGGCAAGTTTGCCATAGTGTTCGAACCAACAAGATTTATTATATAATGGTGGTGTTACATAGCAGAGTGTATAGCTATAGCAGTATCTTTTGTTATTATATAACTTAGTGGTGTCAATTTAATGCTTATAGCAAGTAAATAGCTTTGGTAAACTCTGATTATTAGAACTAGGTTTTCACTTCAGGCCTTGGGATTATAATAGTGTGTTAGAACTAAACAATTGCTGGTGCATAAAATGTTATTTTTCTTATATTGATCAATTATGGACATTTGAAGCTTGATATGTTTGCAACAGAGAGACATTTTACTCTCAATATACTGCAGGTTAGGGAGAATATTTCATTAAAGAGTCCAATGAGAGATTTTATTTCTAACATCTGACTGAACCTGGTTAGGCTACCCCTCCTATTCATGGTCAATGTCACATATAGGGTCATTCAATATTTGTGATCAGATCTGGCAAAATGAGTCACAGTGACCCAAAATTCAAAATCGAGGATTTATGATCGTTAAAAAGATGAGAAGCTTTAAACTGATATCTTGGTCAAAGCTGTATCTTAAACGGTTGTCAAGTTCCAATCATTTGAATTATGGTGGCACAGCATCATTTTCCAACTGAAAAACCGAGAAAATCGCATTTAAAGTTTTTGTCAGTTTTTTGTGGATATCTTTAACAATCCATATCATTCAAAGAGATGCACCCAGTATTCATCAACACAATTTTACTACAGACATTTAGATACTTAGAAAAATACATTAAATCAGACTGAAGACACATCACTAGAGCCAAAGAACAGTTAATTAGAGACGTCCACTGAGTTTAAGCTTTAGTTGTTTTACATTATTTTGACAATGACATTATACCAAACAGCAATCACACAACACAACACACTTCACTCTAAACAACTTCGATGATGTTGACCCCACATACAAATGTTAAACCTGATCTTTGTGAGGAGACACATTCTGAAAAAAAAAAACTCTAGCATTAAACTACACAGAACACTAGACATTCTTTTGTAAGATTTGACAGCTACAACTCAAATTAAATAGCCATTTAAGTACATTTTCGCAATTATTTATATGATGAAAACTTTGAGAGATTAATTTTGAAGACATTTTCTTTCATATGAGACCAAAAAAGAAAAATCGTTATTTTTGATGTTTTTCAACATAATCAGCCCGTATCTCAATAAATAGATCACCGACTTCCGACTCATTACGGCAGATCGGGTCACATTTGCAGACTTTAAATTCATCATGTTTAATGGCTCTGTCAAAAATGAATTTCAAACATGTATTTTTTTATTTTATTGAAAAAATTAAACCTTTTCTGAAGGCCTAGAATGTCCCGTGGGTTCCTCTCTGATGTGTAGCAATATTCATATTTTGACTACTTAACTTTCTTTGAGCTCTGTAGGGAAAGATCCTGTTAGAGATTATGTTCTAAGACGAACTGTTCCAGGGGGACAACTGTGGTAGTGAGGTGTTGAGTGAGTTGTGAGCTGTCAGTGTTAGGCATTTTGTCTACAAAATACCTAGAAAGACTGGAAGAGACAGAAATGATGATGAAAGAGCTGTCAAAAGATCTGTGCTGCCCTCAATCCTCAGATCCACTTCACTATATCCGGTATCTGCTTGACTGGCCAACCCAGCGTCCATATTTAATCTGCTATACTCTTTTTTTTTTTTCTGCTACATTAAAAATAGAATAGGCCTACCAGTGTTCCAACACCCCGCCAGACCTCTGGCCAGGCAGGGAAGCCTCTAAGAGGCCCTCAAATCCAATGGCCCTCTTCCACAGCACATTGTGATTTGTCTCAGTGCCATGGACACATCAGCTGCCCTGACAGTGCTCTGGTTCAGTGCTGGGTTTTACAGTTTGAATAAAATGTATTGGATCTAAAGTCAACTTTATAATTTCTCCTATACAGGGTTGCTATTTTAGTAGATATGCCTTGCATCTACACTTACATTAATCATATAGTTGTAGGATGAGAATAGTCCACTTGCCAAAAATAAACAGCCAGTAGGGATCCTTTGGCTGCTGCTGATGTGCTGGAGCAGAAATAGTAATCCTAGATTTTGTAATTATTTATAGTTAATTGAACTATTCCTGACTATAAAGGAAGAACAGAAAATACATTTGTATTTGATCAGTGCTGTCCCAAACATAAACAAACAGCATGAGGACGAGAGGGTGTGGCCAGTTATTTGTACTCAGAGGCGGGAGGTTTGAAAGTAGCCAACCCGAGAACGTTATTTATTTCTCCTTGCTGCTGATTGGCTGCTGCCCTGTGACGCATCTCTGGCAGACAGTCCGGAATTTCCCCTGTGGAGCTATTGCAAGTGTTTTTGTGTTTTCGTTTTGTTCCTCTTAAAGTAGTGGAACCGTGGAGAGGGATCGGTTCGGATCACGGATCAACAGTGATCCGTTGCACCACTATCTTAAAGCCCTCTATTTTTATTACTGTAAATTAAATGAATGCATTACTGTATTCACCTGCTTATACCGATGAAAACGACAGTGTGTACCAAAGAAAACAGGCATGCATGAATTACTGTACAGTCTATAAAGGGATAATATCAGTATATTACATTCTGGCACCTCAGGAGTTCAGTGTAAACTGTACAGTACGAATACAAGGTTATCTTAGTATTAAGCTGTGTTTAAGATGAAATCAGAGTGTTTTGGGAGCATTTTGGGGGGCATATTTAGGGTTCACTAAATAGGCCTTTATTTACCATGTAACATATTCACGGTAGTGATGGGAACCCAGCGGTCACAATGTCTACAATGCAAATATATCCAGTTTATTTACTACTCAAAACCACCCGTAAACTGAGACAGTTTATATATGGATGGTCAAGTAATAGAAAATCTGGTGCACTAACAAAGTGGTGTGCAAGTGTGTAATGTTTATTAATCTACATAATAGAGTAACTTGTGCTTAGAGCAGCTGTTTCATAATGCTTGCAAGTTTCTGTTCTGGTCTCCAGGTTTGGCTGGTATCCAAGGTGGGTTGCTGCTTGCATGGTGGGGTCAGTTTTCAGATGGGAGTTAATTTCCAGGCTGGACGTGATCCCTGGTGCAGCTATAGGGCTCCCCCCCCTTCTTCAGGGGGTGTTTGTGGATGTGACACCCCATGGAGCAGTCTAAAAACAGCTCTCTAAATAAACCATAATTCTCATGGTAATTGGTGCCCTTTACAAGGAGCAAAAAATCCCAAAATAGCTGCTATGTGTTAAGTCCATGTGGGCACTGTGGCATTTTTCTGGACAAGCTTATCTCACAATCCTGCCAAAGTGGCAAAGAGCTCCAGATAACCTGTGGCCTATATTAGTAGATGGTATACCTTAAATAACATTTGTAAACAAATACATTAGTTACTGCTCTGGAAAGATCTTCTACTATGTTACAGGGACCAAGAGCATAATTTCAGATTTCAGAGGTGAAAGTATATACAGGACACATAAATAATATGTGAAGTCGGTTATGTTCTGTATGAGGAAGAGGCTTGTTTTCTTTGGCGGTGCTAGTTTGCTGAGGTTGCATGTTTGGTCTTTGTTCACAGTTGTGTGCTTGTGTGTGTTTACCTGCAGAGGGCAGCAGGATGCTTTCATTCCTTCACATCCTGGTCTCCCACTTTCACATTAAAAAGCCTTAGATCACAGTAATTGCAGATAATGTAATAGGAGAGAGCAGAGGGACACGGGTGGAAATCCTCTCCTCTTTGTCGCACTGCAGCTTTGCCCTCCCAAAAGGTTTTTACTTCTGGGGATACATAGCGCGCTCTCTCTCTCTCTCTCTCTCTCTCTCTCTCTCTCTCTCTCTCTCTCTCTCACTCACTCTCAATACTACTCTGTATTGAAATACTCTGTGTGTCTCCTCTCTACTTTTATCACTCTATATCATGTCTCTCACTCTCTGTGTACTCCTCTGTGTCCTCTGTTTATCACTCTCTCTTCCACCGTTCTCTCTCTGTCTCTCTCTTCCTCTGTGTCTCGCCTCACTCTCCATCTTCTCGCTCCCTCACTTACCAACCTTCCCTTCTTGTAGTAGTGTGTAGTTCTCTCCTTCCTTCAATCTTTCTTCCCTCACTTACTCTGTCTCTCGTTCTCCACGGATCTCTCTTTATCCTCTGTCTCTCTTTAATGTCCCTGATTTCTGTCTCTCACTCTTTGTACTTTCTGTCCTTTGGTTCTTTGTACTTCTCTCACCCCCCCCAAGCTCTCTCTTCTGCTATATGTTTCTCCCTCTCTCTCTCTTTCCCTCTCTGTCACTCTCCCTGTCTCTGTGCCCTCCAGCGGGTGTCAGGGATCGTGGCAGATTACTGGGCTCACCCTGCAGCACCTGACTCGCTCACTCTCTGTCTTCAGATTACCACTCAGCTCCAGCATGGCTTATCCTGGCCTGCCATGGCCTGGTATGACCACATGCACTCCAGATCCCGGGATTTCCATGTGCCATTTTAACATTTAGCTTTGAATATCTCCATGACAATGCACTCTATGGGATTATATCTCTGGCGGCACCTCAAATAAGCATCTCTCAGATCATAATCTGCAATCATTTTTCATGGGTAATAAACACCTTAGTATCTGTTTGTTCATTTAGCTTGTATGTATATTTATAATTGTAACTATGAATAACCTTTAGAAGCACACTACTGGATCACTCATTCATCCCAGGAGGGAGGTATTGCTGATCCTTGAAGTGTTATTGTGCTTCTAAACCTCCATGAAATTCGTTTGAATTAGACACAGCTTGAAACGGTCAGTTAATTGAGCTTTGGTGAAGGTCAAGTACTCTGTCTTAGTGTCCATGAATTTGTCCCTTAACCCCTGTGGTGAAAGTGATCTCTGAACACACACTTTTGCAGTCACTTCATGGCATCAAATAACTCTTTTGTGATGCAGTTGGCAAAGGTCTCATCACTCATAGCTCATTAAAACAGGCAGAAAAATTCTAAATATAAGAGATTTCTTATGATTTAAAAGCTATGCATATAATCTTGTTTTGCGAAGAGGCAAAATGATGACATAAATAACCATAATGATAAATTAAATCACAGTATTTCACAATTATAATAATTTGAGCATATTTTGGTTACAATTACTACTTAAAGAACACTGCATGTTTCATTACAAAGAATGGATAATTAGGGCTGGGTAATTTGATTTAATGCAACACTGTGTATGAAACGCTGAATACAAATGATTTGTGTTTAGAAATTTTATGGCTTTTTAAAGGTGGCCAACTCATTAGATTTCGGAAAACATGTATATTAAAATGTCCTCTTCAGTCAACAGCTGTTAGAACAGACCAAACTGGAATTAGTCAGAAACCTACAGATTACAACCGGCTGTTGGTAAATGGTTTACAGCAGTGGTGTCGAACTCCAGCCCTGGAGGGCCAGTATTCAGTATTCAGCGCGGTTTGGTGATTTCCATGCTCAGAATCACCTGGTTCACCTCACCAGTTAATTATCAGGTTTAGTGAATGTGTTTGAGGAGGCAAACCATCAAACTGTGCTGGACACCTGCCCCAGCATCACCCCTGGTTTACAGCAACCAAACTACATTCAAGTTATTGTGGCAAATATTGAAAACACTGAGCTGATCTTGATATTGCCACAGTTTCATGAATCTACCCACAATGGCAAAGTCTTTTGCTTTTTTTGTGTGGGCGTTGGGGGAGCTTGAAACAAAGTTCTTTGCTTTACTTTTTTTCTTTATTTTTGATATAAAAATGCCAACCGATGGCACTGTCATATTCCATTGCTTACCTATCTTTTAGTATTTAAAAGCTATTATTGACATGAAATAGTACAGCAAAATTAACAATGGTCCTCAGAAGTAAACATTTAGAAGTTTCTTCAATGCTTTGTGATGTTTGCTGACCAGTTAGTGACCTTTTCCTCTGTGTGATTGCTCTAATGACCTCAGGAGCTGACTCTGCAGGTACCTTTGCTGTCAAATACACAATGACCAAAAATAATGGATTGATCTGAACAGCTTCTCTATTTGGGTCTCTTTACCCCCACATTTCTTACTCTGCCTTCAACTGCTTTTTCTCCATCAATCTTGTTGTCCTCACATCTCCCGACTGATGGCCACTCTCATCTCTCTGTGACCATATGTACCATGGGCTTCCCACCACCATGTCAACCCCCCCGCCCCAGCACACATACACACACACGCGCACACACAGACACACACACACACACACACACACCAGAGCCAATGGGTGACAGAGGATCCCCATTCTTGAATTTCACCCTCTCATCATGACATCCATTAAAGTCCTGCTGGGTCCCAGGCCCCAACGGGTTGACAGCACATTAGCGATCGGCCCATTGAGCTCAACAAGGCCCGCCTCTGAATTATTGATATCAACACAACTAATGAGGAAACACGATCTCCTCTGCTGCTGACACCCCACACAGACACACCGACGACACTGACGTCTTTCAGCACACCTGCCTAGCCTGCGTCTATAGAGTGCAAACAGAGTCCAGGTAGACTGAAGGACAAAGGTGCCATCTTATAGAACTGCAGTAGGGCTCCTAAAATAAGCTAGAACAGCCCACTAGTCTTCAGTGACAGTGGTTATGGAAAAATATGTCACATACCAAGAGTGCGCATGGTGGCAGATTCTTTGACATTTTCAACCTATCGAATTTTGGTAACCACAACAAGCCAAAGCAGATTAGTATCACAGTGTTTTAATTAGGCAGTGACTTTAAACTCTAACATAAGTTCATTAAGCTGTCTGGGATTTTCTGTAAATCCTGTGCAACCTTGAAACAGTTGGTACAGAGGAATGCAATTGTGGATCTCATGATGGTCTTTTGAAGCCTCTTTGTCTTTGGGGCCCCCTACAATCACACAAAAACGCAGTGCTTGTGTTCATTTTTCTTTCATCGGTTGTGTGGGACTCTGTAGTGAGTGATGCAACAGAGGATAACCACTAAGACTGCACCATTTGGCTAGAAAATTAGTACTGCGATTATACTGCTACATTTTGCGATTGCAATGCCTTTCAATATATCATTAGGCCTGTATCGTCACTTTTCTGAAATGAATATGTTAATTGTCGTTGTCTCATCCACACAGTCCATTTATGGAAACTAAGAGACTGATATTGCGATACCAATTAACAGATGATATATTATGCAGCCCTAATACCCACTACAGCCTTTAGTACTCTGTGGCCCCGCTGAGTGACTCAAACTACAAAGCTTGATGGTCTACATTCAGTGATCCACACTCAGCTCTGAGTCACTTAGCTCTTCTGTACAGCCCATACTACTGCTGGTATTTGTCTTTGGAGACTGCATGGCTACGTATGTGCTGGATTTTAAACACCTGTGGCTTGAACATATTCACATATTTCTGTGTATATGTATATCTATCTATATCTATCTATTAGTGGTGCAACGGATCACTGTTGATCCGTGATCCGAACCGATCCCTCTCCGCGGTTCGGAACGCATGTGATCCGAAGATCCGAAAGAAAAATAAAAGCTCCGCTGAATGGTGCGCGTAGTCAGTCTGTCAAGCGATAGTCATGGCCAGCGGCAGCGGAGGTGGAGGAGGGGAGGAGCTCGAGAACCCTCCAGCATAATTTAAATCACATGTGTGGGAGCATTTTGGTTTCTCCGTTAAATATATTGATGGGAAAAGGGTGGTGGAGAAGGGGCCGTTCACATATGTAGACGCGCGGCAGCCCCTGGATCAGCTGGTGAAATTCCCCGTGTTTTTTACGGTTTTGAAGAATGGGGTGCACCCAAACACTACGGCGTTATTTTCTTTTCTGCGTAAATAAATCGTGTAGCAGAGTTACAGCAAGGGGTTTTTCGTTGGAGGAAATGGAGAGCGCGGTTGGTGGTTGCTTAGCAACGACAAACGCTTCCGGAGCGCAAGCCCCTGAGCGCTTTTGGAAAGAATAAGAAAGCGACGCGCCTAGCCCTTATATATTATGCCCTATATTGTAGTTATATAATTGCGTGGAATGTTTTTAATGGGCAAAAATACTTAAATAAATGAAATGTTTAATTTGTCTTGTCTTTTTTTTTGCTGATCCGAAAACTGATCCGATCCGTGACTTAAAACCATGATCCCATCCAAACCGTGATTTTTTTGATCTGTTGCACCACTACTATCTATCAATATATGCATTATTTTAAATCATCTGTATATATACCTTTGACCCTTGACAAAAAAGTCCCACCTTCCCCTCCCCCGTCAAAGAAAATTGTCATTTCACCCCTAGACCTCACCTAGAATGCCAGAATTCACCTGAGGTGCAAACTCAGATACTCCCCTTGTAAAGACTTAGACTGCCATGACTATCAATTGATGCCCCTGCAATATACTACAGGAAGTATAGGTGGTAATACTACTTCACACGCACAGTCACTTGTTGAATGTATGGAACTTTGAACCAGTGTGGAGCAAAACTACGCTGACATAACCGGTCAGTAGAGCCTAATTAAAGAGCCCTGTTGCTGTGTTCCAAAGTACACTTTGCTGAGCAGTACCCTTTGATGGGTTTCTCTTCTGTAGCCAGTGCCAAAGCAGGTGCTGTGACTTTATCTTTGCTGGGGAGATACTTGTGGTTCCAGGAGGTGAAAAGGGTAATCCAGGCTACTTAGCAGTGATAAAAAGCAGTTAATAAAACACAGACCAAGAGCTCACCAAGCTGAATGATGGAACTGCTGACAGTCGCCCTAATAACATGATGTTTGCTCAGGTGATGGCGTACATTGGGAGTGATGTCTGGGACCAGATGAGTGTGTGTGTGTGTGCGTTCTGTGTGTGTGTGTGTGCGTTCTGTGTGTGTGTGTGTGCGTTCTGTGTGTTTGTATAGCTGTGGTATCGTGTATTAGTTGACTTAACACACATATCGCTTTGTGTCTGGCTTTGTGTGTGTCTCTCTCTCTGTCTCTGTCTCTCTCTTTCTGTGTTTCTTGTTCTCTGCACTGGCTGACTACTGTAGTGTGTGTATTTGTATAGCTGTCGGATTGAGTTAGTAGACTTAATACAAGCAAACTTGTCTTTGTCCTCTCTTTCTGTCTCTGTCTTTCTAGCTCTCTCTCTCTCTCTCTTTCAACTTCTCTCTCTCTCTCTCTCTCTCTCTCTCTCTCTCTCCCTCCCTCTCTCTCTCTGGGGCTCTGTCTATGTCTCTTGTACTTCCATGCGGATGCAGGCTGTGCACTGTAGTTAGAAGAGTACATGCCTTTATATACATGTGGTATTATGTTAATACATGTAATACACACAAAATGTTTCTTGCTTTGTTATTGTTACTTCCTTACCATGTCCTCTGTGCTGGCTGCACACTGTAGTTGGCTATTAAAGAGTGTCAGCTGGCCTCTTTAGTATTCCCTTCACTTCTCACTGACTCACTGCACAAGCCTAAGACAAGGAAGAGGGAGGACAAGCAAGGATGAGAGAGACTAAATGAAAGACACCATTTCTGTACCTTCAGGCTCACGTGGGCGTGTGGGTCTCTGTATGTGTGCGCGTGGGTGTGTGATATTCTGTTGCTTTAAGGGTTTAATTTTTTTTGACAGCTTTGTTGAGCCCTTTTCCTCTTAAGTGCCAGTCTCTCGCCGGCAGCATGGTTTCTCCAGGCTTGAAAGGCGGCGTTCTGCTCTGAGTGTGCTGCGGCTGTGTGCTGCTGCATGCTTTGGGTGAGGGAGGGTTTACATACCAAAGGCACTCTATTTACAGAGCTTTATGAGCTCTGTTTCATCCAGGAAACAGCATTTTCAAATCGGCCTCATTGAACAAAACATGGCTGCAGCTAATTATGGTGCCTTCTTATTGAGTGGCTTCAGTTTCCTCTTCTCCCTCTCTGTCCTACCTCTAATTTTTACTTTCTCTCTCTCTACTTGCTCTGTTTGTTTCTCTCTCTCTCTCTCTCTCTCTCTCTGTCCCCTCGCTCTGTTTGTTTCTTTCACCATCTCTCTCCTTCATTCCTCCCAGTCTTTTCTCCTTGTCACTCCAAGTCTTCTCATCCCTCTGTCAGTTTGAATTTAGTTTAATCTCCCCCCCCTTCTTCCGCTCCCTCCGCTCTGTCGCTTTCTATTCTGTCTATTTTATTACTCCCCTCCATCACCCCCCGCCTCCTCTCTCCCAAAAACTCACCTATGAGGCTCTCAAGAACGATAACGCATGAGGCGTAATCCCATGCACAAAGATCAGAACCTGTAGAAAGACTGAGCCAGAGACAGAGATGGGGGAAGTTAATCCCCTTACAAGTCCACTGTCACATGGAGTCAAAGAAGCGGGGGAGCGGGGGAGGAGGATGCATGAGGGAGACGAGGGAGGGCTGTCGGTCGCCCCTACTGCCATAAACACACTGATGATGAGAGGGAGAGATATAAAAGGAGAAATGGGAGCGAAAAAGACATTTGTGTGTGTGTGAGAGAGAGGAGAGATATAGGAGATAGAAAGAGAAGGAAATCAAGAGAAAGATGTAGTAGAACTAATAGAAGAGAGCAAGAGATGTAGAAGGAAAGAAAGAAATATATAGTAGGTGTATTGAGAGAGGGAACAGAAGATATATAAAAGGAGAGATGGAGAGAAAGAATGAGAGTCAGAGAGAGAAACTGAGGAATAGAGGGGAATCATGGCATTTTAGGTCCAGTGCTGCATGCTTTCCCACTCTGCGGAATGACAAGCGGCTGCTGCTTTTCCGATTGGTTGCAACTGCCTCCAATCAGAGCGCAGACATGTAAGGTGCCTTTAGGTTATACCCAACCCCAAAAAAACAAGAAGGAGGGGAGAGAGAGAGAGAGAGAGAGAGACAGAAAGAGAGAACAAGTGAGAGAGAGAAGGCACTGAGCAGAGAGCAGAGCAGGCACCGGCTTGACAGTGTTACTGAGGCATTTTTGTGCACGCTTTCTGATGACTGGTGCTGCTGAGGAGAGATAGCTCATCAGCTTATGTTTGGAGGTGCACTGTCTGTTCTGCTTTATCTTCAGTTGATGGAAATCACTCACTGACCGGAGCTCTGCTGTCTCTCCCCTTTTGCCCTCCTCAAAAGGTACCCCTCCCCCCTCTAACTGCCCTCAGTCTCACCTGTGTGGAGCAGAAAACCTGTAGCCCCCTCCCCTTCCCCCTGTCCCCTCCACTCCAAAGAATATCACTGTTCACCTGGAGAGAGCAGTCGCAAGGGACGCACAATGGACTACAGCAATGCTCTCGCTCAGATAGTGCCGGCTGCTTGACTTGCCTCTGTTTTTTTTGGGGAGAGGAGAAGAGGAACGTGGAGAAGAATTCAATCTCCAGGAGCACCTTAGAGGAGAAGCTGTTCTGGTACCAGCAGCAAGAAAAGTCGCTTTGCCAGGATGATTTTGGGTAAGTTTCTTCTCTCCATCTTCACCGAGCTTTTTTTAAGGCCTGAGTTGATGGTTCCTAATGCTCAGAACTTAACATAGGTTGAACCTGTTTTGCTGAAGCTGCTGTATCTCTACATCACATGTGTTCCTTTGCTGTCTGGCCAAATGACTGTAGAGTGTGTGATGGTGGTAGCAGAGTGCACGGCCCCCGCGTGCTGTTTTCTTTAGGGCGAATGCGTTCTGGCAGTAAAGGTCACAGCACTGGCACACTCTGCCTGCCTCTGGGAGCTGTTTTACCCCTTGGTCAGACTGGCCACGTTGTCTGTGTTCCTCTACCTCCAGCATTTGTAATTTGTACATAATTTAATAAAAGTAAATAATACGTTTCTGATAAAATAAAAAGTTTCTGATAAAAGTAAATAAAAATGATCATTTATAATACAGTAAGGGTGTATATTTATGATAAAATGATTATTAAATAGGGTCTGTATACTGCCACAGTCCAAACACAACCCTGTGTCTCCAACATCACAGCTTTTTATGAGAAGGCATAAGGTTCTTGATTTTGAACAAGCAAACTTAAAGTTCTCTTGACAGTGTGTTGATTGTAACCGGAGGTTGTGAGATTTGCACAACAAAACAAGTCACCACCAGTGAACCTACACATCTCTTCTGAGTTTTATTTGAAAATTGGCGGATGGTAAAGTAGAAGTCAATTTAAGGATTTTATCATTCAAATTGTTAATGCTACAAACGTTGGGTTGTGTCTATTGGTCAATTTATTATAAAATATTGACACAATGTAAGTGACAGCTTGTGTGCGCAAATAGTACAGTAAAATAAGAAAAACATTTTGATGTGATTTGTGAGTATGATAAGGCTGTGAGTAAGGCTGCTCAGGCAGTGTCCAGCAGCTGGTGCTGAAGGCAGTGTTTCTGTGGAGTTCCTCTCTGCTCAGAGGCCCCAGCCTGCAGCATCTGAGTGGAACTGCTGTTTATACCCAGAACACACTCCTGCACAACCTCTGCACAACTTTGTGTGTGTGTTGTGTGCTTGTGTGTGTTCATCAGTCATGCATTGTGAGTCTTGAGGGTTCTTGCGTTGAACTTGCCACTGCAACATGTGACATATAGTAATAAATAATTAATAAACAATATAAATTATAAGTGAATATATCCTGTGTCAAGGCCATACACATCCAAGATAAAGCTGCTTTGACTTTTTCTGGACGAGTGTGAGGTTAGCTTTCTTTGCTTATGAAGTAAAATGCTCTGTGCAATTGCTTTGCTTCTTTCTTGCATTTATGTGTGTTTGTGTTTTAACCCTTTGTAGTGTTTTAAGAGTGTTGATAGAAGCCTATACGAATTCACACTCCTGTAGTGTGTTGCTGTGTGTATCTACCAGTCGCGGCCACATTGTTTAACGCATGCCTGGGCTAATCAGCAGCAAAGCTGCTACTTTGCTCGCCGGCTTTTTCCTCAGGGCATGTTTTTTTTGGTCTTCTGAGGGTTGAACATAATGATTATAGGGAATGTGACATGGGTGTGTGTGTGTGTGTGTGTGTGTGTGTGTGTGTGTGTGTGTGTGTGTGTGTGTGTGTGTGTGTGTGTGTGTG
>JBBPDE010000134.1:23181816-23193154 GCA_037974605.1 Nannopetersius ansorgii
CTGTTCAGCTCTGTTTAAAGCAATGGTTCTCAACCTGTTCAACAGTAAGGCCCACCTATCTATCACAGCCTATCACCAAGGCCCACCTGGCCACAATAGATGATATTAAATAACCAATTGTGTATCAATGACCTGTTTTAGATTCGCGGCCCAATCAAAAGCCTTTGCGGTCCACCAGTGGTCCACAAAGGCTTTTGATTGGGCCGCGAATCTTAAACAGGCCATTGGTCCGCAATCTGGTTAAAGGACTTTCAAACACTGACTTGTACATTTGTGACATCAGTGAGCACAAACCGTCAATGAGCTACACAGAACCAGTTTTAAGGCCAGAAAATTTGATGTAAGATTAGCCATTTTTTTTATAATGGGGAGAATAGGAGATCAGATTCCTTATAAACTCTCTCTGGTAAAGCCCCTCTATAAACTGCTTCCAGATTCCTCTGTTCTGTGCTGTTTTAACATCAGTTGTAATAAAAATAGCTGACACTCTCAAGAGTTGATATTAGATTCCCACAAGGTCATCCTCTCGTATCCAAACCTGTAAATTGATGCTGAAAACAACAAACAGTATATTTCATGTTAGAAAAGTTAAGCCTCTGCATTTAGCCTATCAACCTACAGGGTAACAGTATATGTAGTAGATAAAACGGGATTCCAGCCCTAAATACATTACTTACACAAGTGCTAAAATGTTTATATGCACACTCTGCAAGTTTAAACTTAATGTGTCACATTTTGACAGTGTGAAGCCTAATCTCACATCCCATCCTTATTTCACCTCCCAGGGACCCTCAGGCAATAATTGTGTTCTCTTCTAAATGTATTCTTAACTTTTATCCACTAAACCATCAAAATATGTACTGAATTTCTACATTACGTACATTAATAACTGTAGGTGTATCCATATGTAAACTTCAGAAGTTCAGAAGGTCCAGTGGTTCTGTTTTTTAGTTAGTGTTTACAGTTGGCAAAAACTAAAATTTGTTTAATTCACATTTACATGCTTAGTTTTCTGAGGGTACTTTTCATCAATGCTAACGTTTACATCCATAGGCTAATAACAAGCTTGTTGTCCCTTGAAAAACGTTGGATTGGTTTTGACACTTCATCCTCGGGTTGCTTTCACCATAATATGCTCACATTCCCACCCACACCAAACGTATTTATGGTCGTCTCCAGATGCTCCTGTTACGAGATTATGTCTACCGCTGTGAGAATAATATGCTTGAAGAAACATCGTTGAAATGTGTTTTCTCTTTTTCCTGTATTTTTTTATATGGCAGCTGCCCTTTTTGTTGAGAGAATATTTCATGATGAACAGACCAATAAAAGCGCTCCTAAATTTCCTTGAATAAAATCCTACGTTGATGTATTAAAATTGAATTCTTTTCTATCTCCTGTAAATATATCATTTCAGAGATATAAGGTTTCGCTATGCCAGCATCAATATATAAAAGGAGGCAGACACACACACGCTCATGCTGCATGAGTGTGATTTACTATGAGAGCCAGGTCCCGAAAGGGTGCTTTAATTTAATGAGGTAATTATACACTAGGTCAAGGAAGTAGCCGGGACCTGATTTATACATGCTGGCTGTGGTGCACTGTCACACACAAACACACACACACACACGCACGCGTGCTATGACTTTATTACAAGGACAACTGTACCCGCGGCCTGCTCATCGCACACATACCCCACACACACACTTTTCTCTCCTCCTCCTCCACTGATCCACACTTTGTCCAGTCTTCTGCCTTTCTGTCTCTCCCCCCACCCCCATCCCATCTTTCCGTTGTCACCATTTCCACACCGTTTCACAGCTGGCATGAGAATAGACTAAAGAGTCTGGCATCATACCCGTCTCTCATTGGCTGAGCCACATACTCAGTGTGTGATGCCAGTGCCGCATTGCAATGACAAATGCAGCAGCGGTGACGTGCGCTGCAGTTCAGAGGGCACTGTGCTGTGGGCTGCAGTCAGGGGCAGTGGAGACTTTCCCTCAGTGCCCTGTAAAGAGGACTAGGCACATGTTTCGATCTAAATGTGTTGAACCGAGGTCATACAATTGTGTGAGAGAGTCAGGAATGGCAGTGTGTCATCCGGTGCGTGCTTTTTCTCTCAGCAGCCATTTAAGACTGCTTGTCTTTCAGTTTGACTCAGTTCAGTGTTATTCAGTTTAGTTAAATTAATTTTAACATTTGCTTTATATTTGCATTGCACTACTAATCTATATATTACGTGCAGAAGTGGACATTCTATACAGAACAACTTGTAACCACTATTTGTCTTATTAGTAAATCATTTAATTATAAGTTATTTACCTACAGTATTAATTAGACATGGCACTATGTCCGATACCGATATTGTACATTTGGATATCTGCCGATACAATACAAATCCAATACTTTTTTTTAAACGAAAAACAAAAAATAATGCTTTCAAAAAATTTCCGGATACATTTTGTATACCTTAACAAAAATACAAAAATCATAACTGTGATATAATAATTGCACAGAGAACTTGGAATAGTAAAAACCGTTTGTAAAAACAGCTTAACAAATTGGTGTCATTATTTCATAGTTTAGCACAATTTCCACACAATTTTCACACATTTAGAGCTATATGTGTTAAAAAACTAAATGTTGTGCTCTAAATCTAAATGTTGCATTTTTACAAACGAAGGCTCTAAATATGGGATTTTAATGTAGCACTTTTACAAACGGCGAGATATGCTTATTGGCCACGCCCCGTGATTACAATTGGCTGTTACTTAGCAGGGGGCTGCCTGATGTGATATACCCTCATCAACGTGGAGGATTTGCCTTAAATGATCTTAAATCTAAATATTTTTTTTGTGATCAAAAGTTTTTATTTAATTTTCATAAACAAAAAATACAATAAAGCAGGAGGCATTTTATGAAACTTCCTCACATTGGGCAAATCACATGTATACATTGTACATTATAGTCATTTATTTACAAATCTCTTCTCCAATGAAGTATTTTGGATAAAAAGCTTTCCCAGGCGTTCAGAGTATCTGGTCGTGCTCTGTTCAGTCTTGCAGTGGTGAGTTCTAGATTAACAATGTTAGTAAGACTGTAAATCTAAATATTAAATATGAAAAATATATCTCTCACTCTAAATGTGAAACTTCACAGTTAGATAGTGCTCGGTGAGACCTTTCCAACCACTCCTCGATCACCATAATAGCCCCCAGAGTTATACCGTTGACCTCAGACAAAAGTAATGGGACACCAGGGCGAGGTGAATGATATAACTCACCAGGGGCTATTATGGCAAACGTCTTTGGAATGGTCTCATTGAGCCCTATCTAACTGTGAAGTTTCACAGAGATTGATGGTTGCCCCGCCTAGAAAAGCTGTGAGCAGGTTCCGTGGGGGGATAAAGTATTGGGACACTCAGCCAAGGTCTCCCAATACATTTGTCAGTCTTGGCTTTTTCTTCTTTGAGTTTCCGAGCAACTCCAAACTGCTGACATGATGGCAAGTCTCACACACAACAGGAACTCTGATCATGTGA
This sequence comes from Nannopetersius ansorgii, assembly GCA_037974605.1. Lineage (NCBI taxonomy): Eukaryota > Metazoa > Chordata > Actinopteri > Characiformes > Alestidae > Nannopetersius > Nannopetersius ansorgii. The sequence continues at coordinate 23,185,361 of JBBPDE010000134.1, forward strand.
TGCATCTTCTCGCTTTATGCACGTCGCAAATCACGTCATGCGAGCTGTAATTATTTTCCATAATTTTTAACGGATGGAATTACATTTTTTATTCCTTCCCATTTTTTATTTCTAATCCAGTAATTTAGGTTAGGATTGAACCAATACGGATATAGAATATCGGATCGGCGCATGTCTAGTATTAATACCCCAGCATTTGTGTAGGTAGCGTATTTCGTATAGTGTGCTTTCTGCAGAGTTTTTATTTAGACTTCATATTTTGTATTGTCCTCTGGGTTAAATAAACTTTCTGATTCTAAACAACTGAATATGTGTTTAATGCTGAGACAAGCTCTCCCACTTCTTGACGCACTCTGATGCAGAGGCCTGTCCAGGCCTGAGGCTTCCAGACACAGCTGTGGAGCAGCTGAACCTTGGTGTGACCCCTTAAAGTGCAGGCTTAATATTCAAAAATGTGTTTGACGACTTATTATTTATTAACTACTGTTAACTAATTGGTATCTGCTAATAATGCAAGTGTATGTAATAATGAGAGTGAGGAACTAACATGAGGGCCCAAATGCACCAACTATTATGAATACCGTCTCGTCTCGTCTTGTCTCCCTCCTCCTCTCCTCTTCTCCTCTTTCTCTGACATATACTGACAGGTATCCACAGTCCAGCACCAGTGCTGTTTTTGGCTCAATCCGGTAATGGGCCTCACTGAGAACCAATCTGGGAACTGTGCTGCAAAATCAAGAGAGAGTAGGAGAAGCTTGACAAGCAATCTTGAAAGAGAAGTGGGAAAGAGCAAAAAATATGTCTGAGATTAAGAAGGAGGCTGAGAGCGGGAGAGCGAGGTGAGGGAAAGATTTAAGACTGCAGGGAATTGGAGGCGAGGAAAATCAAGCTGTGAAAATTAAGCAGCTTTAAGTAACTGCTTGCTAAAGCTGCATTCTGAAGAGTGGCTTCTTTCAGAGACTCATCCACAAGGTTGCACTGGTGGCAGGGGATAAGAGAAGAGAGGGGAGAGAGAGGAAGAGAGAGGGGGATGACGGTGACAGAAGCTCAGGCTGTTTCGTAACACAAGGCTTACAGCTATGTGCTGAATTAATGCAGACAAAAGGTGCTTCGACAGAGCAGCTTCTTATTTCAGCATCCTTATTACTCCTTTCCATGCATGCCTGCTCAGAATGAATAGCAATGGTTGTTTTCACAGAGGTTACATGTGACTGATAACCTCCTCTTTTCCTTTATTTACAGGAAGTATCAACCGAACGGGGGCAGTTCCCACATTTCTGCGGACCCCCACAGTCATCCAGCCTCATTTGGACATGAAGCCTTTCCTGCAGTTCCCCATGGAGACACCCCCGCCTCACAGTGTTGGACTCTTCCACAATTTTAATACGGTGAGTACCTTGGTTTTTTTTTTTGGTTTTTTTTTTACAAGGTACATTTTAATAATCAGGTTGGTTGCGATTTCGGAGCAATTATTCCATTAATGAACGTTCAAGGAATGACTTTGAAATCTCGGATTTTACCACATGTTTGCATCTTTATATTTCTAGTGAGTGATATTACTCACACCTCAATGATTTGGTTTCTTCCTCAGTTTAAACTGACTTGCCTACGCTAATCTTTTGGGCTCTTCCTCGATTTTAACTTCGTCAGCAGAACTCCTCCAACACAAGGCCTCTGAGGACTCAGTCTTCATCCTCTTCTACACTTCACTCTACTAAATACACGCAGCTTCCAGAGGCTCTAAAAACCAACCCTAATTCAAGGGTATCCAGTGTTATTCACAAAGGGTATGGCTGGTATGGCTGCAGGTATTTATCCCACCAACCCCGGAGACTAAAGGGTTGTTTGAAGTATGTAAAGAGGGAATTCCAACATTTCATCGTGTTTTAATTACTGCTTGCATAATTATTTCTTCAAGACATAAACAAACCCTTTCAGAGTTGCTTCATATGGAAAGTTTCACCTTTAACATCCTGCTTTTAAAGGGAATAAATGAACTCCCCATGCTGCCCATTAGTATTATTTTTAGATGACTATGTTCCTAGAACGCACATAAACTGTAAATGCATTACTTGTTACTCTGTAGTCTGAGCTACCAGTCTAGACAGTAGTGTATGAAACAGTGTTGTTTAAAGTCTGCTAACATGCCAGTGAGAAGTGCTTTTCTACGTCCCATATGTTGACCACTGCCTGCACCTTTTCAAATGTCTGTGGGCTGTTTGTCTCCATTGGTCACATCCATTGATTTCTGCTGGATCTGGAATAATAAAGCATGAGCAATGGCTAATCATTTCAGGTTCCGTTGTTGGCCATTTCTCTCACTCAGCAGTCCTGCTCCATGTCCATCCACACTTTGCGTTTTCACAGATTGTGCTCTGCAATGCAAATGAGGCTCCTAGTCAGCAAAAACGATAACGACAACCCAATCATGTGAGCAAAGTGCGCCTAAGGCTTTAGTTGTGTATAGAAGCCAATTCTGATTTATGATTTGGAGCTTGGCTTGGTTGCATGCTAGCACTTGTTGCCACTGTAAAATATGGCGTGCCCTTTGGCTATGTCTGATAGTGGACAGAGAGCAAAAATACGGCCTTTATGCGCCAACTCCACAAATCTAAACCAAGTGACTCGAAATCACCCACATGATTTTGCTTCCAAATCTTCTAAATTATTTGTGAAATAAAAAGCCGAATGATGTTTTGATGTTGAGAAAGAGATTATGGATGTGTAAGTACTTAACACCAGTCATTCTTACAGTTTTAGTTAAAGTATATTTGCAGACAGTCAATTGTTGAGGTCACAATGCAGCAGGCTGTAAATCTCCAGCAGTAATAGCTCCACAGACCCACGGTGGTAAAGGTAGGGAGAGAATGATGGGGGGAATGTGCCTGCTGCCCAGCAGATGGGGGTGTTGGAGAGGCTGGGAGGACACACTGACCTCTCTCTGTAGGACACACACACCAATGAAGACACACTGGAGTGCTTGGGCTATTGCCTGATGGAACACTGACATTTATGAGAATTCCCCCACTCAGTTAGTAATGAAAAGGGGTTTTACTGTGGACACAACACATGGACAGTCTCTCCAAGACTGCAGCACTCAGCAGTCAGATAAGGCATTATGTGTCTTTCAGACAAATAAAAGAAATAGCATAAAATATTTGCAGCTCAGGCTGTTTGCTGTTAGATATGGAGATACAAATTCAAGCTCTCTGTTTCACCCCATGGGTTCAGTCTTTAATAAGAATTATTATATTTCTTTTTTTACACAGTTACATACATAATGAAAACGATTATGTTCATTTAATAGATTAACCTCTGCATTTATATTTTTGATTTTTATCAGTGAACAAAAACATGGCACAAATGTGAAAGAAAATTACTTGTGTTATCATCTGTGATATAACATTGTGATATAGCATTTAGTTGAAGTAAACTGAAACACAATTAAATGGCAAAATATTTCAATTTTCTTGATCCAACATTATATACTAAAATTAAGGTTTGTTGAACGTGGCTTATTAGTGTGGATTTAACTCATTTTGTTCATTCTGATCAGTCTTCTCTTTCTAGAGAACCAAAATGTGCTACAGAATAGAACACAATAGATTAGATCAAAATAGAAGAACTCACTAGAACTCACTGGCACACATCCAAAGTAAAGGCAAGGCAGAGATTGTTAAGTAAGATAAGGAGAAAGACACATCCACTGTGCACACAGCTGGAGCCTGGAGCCAATGGGAACAATGTGCGATTAACTCAGCAAAGATCAAATAAACTTTTGTCAAGGAAATGGCACAGTGTTTTATTGAAATTACATTAACAAATGTGTCTAAGACCGTTTTAACTAGTAGCATTGCAGTTTTTGTAGTGTGGGATCAACAGAATGAAACTACACTTCATTATGTTGATCCCATCTGAATATGTGAAATCATCAAAAAAGTCTTAAACTTACTACTTTATGCAAATCAGAATTACTACATTTAGTTTGCATCTCCTGATATGAGGTGGAAATCCTCGGAGCCTTGGAAAAACACGGTTCATTCCTTTATATTTCAAAGTACTGGCTTCAGCTGATTTAATTATGTCTCTGAGAACCAAAATTTCAAGAACACGTTAAAACAGGGTTGATTAAATTAAAATCAACATGATTTATTTATTTTTTATGGCCCCGACTTCCTGGGAAAGGGTCTGCAGCTGAAGAGCTGAACAGCTGAAGAGGGCAGATTTCTGTTTTTGAAGCTCCCTTGATAGAGCCCCTTCACTGAAAAGAAACAGGCTAGGAGGTTTTCCTTGTGCAAATGTTACATGGGTCAAATGACTTACTGCTGTATAAAAGTGAGGCACATTTAACCCTGCTGGAGTTCACATTCATCCCATCCACAGCCTGGATCCTATCAGGAATTAGAATTGCCTGCTTATGAAACCCTGAAAGATTTAGGTCTGGGAAACCATTACATACCACGTTTTATGTCCACGATGACAGCATTTGCCAAGCTAATCCACCGCTCTTTTACTCAAACGTGCGCTTGCGTGGTTAAGAAGCGGGAGACAACTGACTGTTCCAACCCTGTATTCCTTCACGCAGGAGCTTTAATGTGACTTTAATGTGATTTGCCATCTACCTACCTGTCTGAATGGATGTGCTCATAGGCACAGACGTGCCTGCATAATTTATCTGCAGCAGCTGGCTGTGGCGTGGAGGCTCTCGAGTGCCTGGCACACACACTTGCTTGTGCTGCAGAGTCAGGAATTTCCGTTCAAAGTCATTGGAGCAGGCAGGTTGTGTGCCGACTTGTTGCTGTTCACCTGCTGCATCCTCCAGGAATTCAGCCTCCTTCTTCTTCTGTGGTGCCTGTTTTCCATGACATATTTGAAGACCATAGTGGAAGCCCACACAGACCTCCACTGGCTTTGAATCATTTCTTATTTACCCCTGACAACCCTGCATAGCGTTTTCTGTTGTAAATTAAACCTCATTTTGTTTTGCACTAAAGGTATGAGGCTGATGTAGCTGGAAGTTTATCATTCAAACTGCATGTCTGAGTCCTCACACACCTGCCTCCTGATGTCATCACAGGACACAACAGGTGTATTTTTATCTGTGAAAATGGACAGAACAACATTGCTGAGCTACAAACAGTGACCGGCTGTTGTGATGTTTTTGTCTATTTTGTCCATAGATATATCCGTTTTTTGGTGTCAGATATAAGCAAGTCTATTTGAGATTGCTCAACAACTTAACACAGTCTAGGACAAGACTAGCTACATAAGTCTTACTGCTCCAGTGCAAACCTAACCAGGGAAACCAGAGACCACACACAGGTCTTGGCTGATCCACTACAAAATGATGTGAATTTAATTTCACTTTTACATGTTATGGTATGATTCGTCTCCATGGTTCATTTCCACATGTGTCTGTAATACAGCCTATGGTGCAGCTGCATGAGAAACAGAGTTTGGGAGGCATTTATTGTAAGTGTTTGAGTCACTATGGGGGAGCAGGGGGAGGGGTGAAATTGACAAGCTGAGAAAGAGAGAGAGGGAGGAAGGGAGAGAGGGTGAGGAGAAAGCGAAGGAGAGTGCATGACATTTCCACTGCATCTGGACAGATTGGGTGAGTGTGTGTGTGTGTGTGTGTGTGTGTGTGCGCATATGCCTAAATGCCTGAATGAGAGACTGTAAAACAGAGAGATGGAAGGAAGTTGCAGAGAGAAAAAAGAGAATAAAAGAATGGTGACAGAGAAGGGAAAGGGGAGGAAATATAAAGTAAGGGGCAGAACAGAATGGGGTAGAGAGAGAGAGAGGCAAAATCTAATGTCACTTATTCTCTCACTGTATTTCTCTCTAACACTGAAGCAACAGGAGGAATGAAGGGAGAGAGAGGGGGGCTTAGAGAGAAAGGTTTCAACATTACAGTTCAGAGTGTGGTGAGAGAGTCAAAAGAGAAGAAGAGAATAACTAACAGACCTATCTATGATCTGTAAACACAGCAGTGGGTGTGCATATGCAGAGCCCAGACTTCCTAAGAAGAGGGGATGTTCAGCTGTGTGTTTGTGTGTGCACACGTGGGTGTGTGAAGAAGTAAGCGTGGGAATCAGGTGGCGCAGTGGGACAGCGAGGATCACTTCTGAATAAGCTGTACACCATCATACCCTTCCTACACACACACAGAGACACGCGGGTGCACTCTCGCCGGCAGACGGATGCAGCTGAAAGATCCTAGCAGTGCTGAGGACAGAAAGGTAAGTAGCTCACATGAACGAGGAGCTGAGACAGAGAGTTACAGACAAAGCAAAGCTCTCTCTGTACTCTCCAGACACGACAGGCTGGACACCTTTCAAAGCAGTATAGTTACTTCAAAGGCTGTTTTATCTGTGGGTGCGGGTTTTGTTTCTCTTGCCAGAATATTCCTGAGTGTGCACCGTGGCAGTACATGTTAAGCTTGTGGAATGTGGCATTGATATTTGCAGAAAAATTATAAAAAGGGGTATCAGAGAGAACAGAGGGAGGGAAACTCTTGCGTCCTTTGAATTTCCACATTTTAAGACGTGTGATTTGTTACACTGCAGATAGTTGACCTAGCAGTGACTAAGGGCCATTTTTAAAGCGTTCAGCTGGGTGGCATTCAGTAATTTCTTGGAAACAGTGCAAAATGACTGGATACATTTAAAGGCTGGAAGAATGAAGGGAATAAAACGTTCCACAGAGTTTCCACACTGTTTCATCTACATTTCTTTGCAGAGGTTGGTTTTGTTTGGCACTTTTCTGAAGTGTGTCTAAAAAAAGGGCTCTTTGCCATAGTGCCATAAAAGAGCTTTTGGTCCCCTAAAGAACCTTTAACTCAGTGCTTTTTGTGGAACCACTTTGCAAATGAGATGTGTGAGTGTGAAGAAGAATAAGTAATGTAAAGGAAAAACTGTTCAGTTGGTAAGGAGCCATAAATATGCAAGGGTTTTTTGAACCTGGAGTCAATGGTCTTCTGTAATTGCCTAAACCTGGAACTCCTTTGGTAAGAATACTCTTGTTTGAACCCGTAACAAGCGCCATTAATAGACAAAGCCATGCTTTGTGTTATCGTCATTAAACGTGTCACATAATGTTAATGTGAACATTTGGGCTATGATGTTTAATCTGGACTGTTTGTGTACTTTATCCCATACCAGTTAAATTATACATTAGTCTAGAGAACCTCCTGTAGTTGAACAAATTCAGCGATGGTAGATGGTAGTCTGTTTTTTATGTTGACAGCATAGATGTAAAAAGCTACTGCTTAGTGGGTTACTGTGTTGATGCAGGTTCTGTGGACCATCATTATGCACCGTCACAAAGGAAAATAACAATGCAGATATTTTTATCTCTTCTACATTGGCCTCCGCACACCCTGGATGACAGATTTTCTTTTAGAAGACAGGGTTGTGGTGAGTGTTTTTCCTCCTCCTGCATATCATCTGTATGCTATTATCGTCATTTTAACCAAGAGAGCTTTGTTATGTTTTTGTTATGAGATCATATGATTCACTATGGCATGATTCATCTCTATCCTCTAAAGTGAATGAAATGGATGTGCAAGATATGCGAACAAACTGCAGAAGAAGCGAAAGCAGCAGCTCTGTACTCTAGGCTACTTTTGTTCTGATTCTTAAGGTGCAGAGAGGCGACTGACTGGGGTTTTGTGGCTTGAGTCTTCGTTATAAGAGTTCTCTTCTCAAAGTTAGACTTTAGTTAGTTTTCAGGACCCTAAAACTAATCTGAGGCCAATGAGAGGCCTTTCCAAAATGTTTTTTTCCTGCACGC
>JBBPDE010000134.1:23193254-23206568 GCA_037974605.1 Nannopetersius ansorgii
GCCTGTAGACCATCTAATGGCGGAGCCGGTTAGCGCTGACAGTTGTATCTGTTCTATTGATGCGTTCTGGCTTGAGGCGTTCTGATTACCCAGCTAACTGCCAGCTCCAGTTAATCCCTGAAGGATTCATGAAGGGAAAGCCATAGAACAACATCATTGTGGTTAATCCAGTGCCTGTCTGGCTGTTGCATTGCTGTAGACTTCGCACTTGCACTGCACTATCTGGCCCCCCTTGGGCTGCAGAGTGCTGGGGTGGGTGGATGAGTTTGGGGTGTGCAGCCAAATGGGATAAGAGGGGAGCTATCCCAGGAAGTCCGGCGCTAGGCCCGTTAACCTACAGATGGTGTGTGTCTGCGCTCTCACCCCCTCTGCTCCATGCCTCAGCCCTCTGCGTATTTACTTCTAATAGAGGGTTGCTTGGATACAGTGCCTGTGTTGAGTTTCAAACTGTTTTTGTTTGACTTAGGGAATATTCATTTGAGCCTCTCCCCACTGTTAGCCAGCCAAGGCTCGACATTACACACTGGCCCACTAAAGCCTGTTGTTTTTAGAAGTCAAAAGAAAGTGATGACTCTCATCTACGTCCATTCTGAGATGTTAAAAATATGCTTTGTCTGAATTAAGCGAATGTTGTTAGTGCCTGATCAGACTGGAATGTTGTTTAGCATAATCAATGATTCTTAGTAGGATTTGACATATTGTTACTCTCCAAAGAAGACCTTGTGTGTCCACTTTCTTTTCAGTTTTTGTTTTTCTACATCATTTTAACAAAGCAATAATTTTACATTGTGTAAAAATGAAATGACCAGTTGAAATGATCCAAAATGACAAAGAATTTAATGTAACTTTTTACAAATGTTTTAATACAGATCAAAGCAATTGAAGTGGCATTTAATGTTTTGAAACAAAAGCCTCCATCAGTATATAAGCATATAACACAAAGGACCAATAAGACAAGTCCTGGTAATGATAATCACCGGAAATATAAAGAAATGCCTCAAAACAGGGTTCTTTTGTGTGTATGGAACTTGTTTTGACATTTTTAAGCCAACCAATTAACTTTATTCCAAACCTGAGGTGATGGACACCTCAGCTGAAACAATTAGGGTGATGTCACTGGATACACCACTCCTGACAAAACACAATGTCTGACAAAACAGTTAGTGCAGCGTTATCCTTGAAGAGCAGTGTTGTTTACTGCCAGGAGTTACGGAAATTTCATTTTTCTTTTATCAAATTGGAAGAGATTGCTCTTGCCTGAGTATGTGGTAAAATCCAGGCCTGATTATCAGCATGTTCTGCCTAAGATACTGATAAATTGGTGTCGGTGTGCATGCTAATTGCTAATTCTCCTATTATCTAATGTGGGGTGGTGGGGGGCCTGCTCTGTATTAACGGTGAATTAGTTAGGTTGTCTTTGTTAATTAACCAAGTTGTCAATACTCTGTAAATCATACAAGGGCATACGGTACATGGGAAGTTGGGCCGACGTTGTCCCTTATAGTAGCTTAACCCTTTTTCTCAACCTGACCCTCCGCTACAGACTGAGCTGTAACCTGCAGGCCATTTAGATCACTCCATCAACATGATTAATGGCCTTGTCTGGCTCATGGAAGCTGCTTCTGTATACAAGAGTTCAGTTTCACTGCTTTCTCTTTTCCTGTCCCCCGCTCGCTCACACTTTCTCTTTTCCTCTATTTATTCTAGATGGATCCTGTTCAGAAGGCAGTGATCAACCACACCTTCGGAGTCCCATTGGTCAAGACCAAGCGGCCCATCATCTCCTGTAACGTCTGCCAGATTCGATTCAACTCAGAGGTGCGCTTTCTGTGTGATCCCACTTCACTGGCTTGAAACTGTGTCTGATCACTTTCTGAATGTTCGGTTTAGGCTCACTGGAGAGGAGCCTGTGTTTGTTATAGTTACGATTCTGAGTGCTTGCATGTGGCATTATTAGGCAAGTGTTTCGTATGCATGAAGGGTGTTCTGTTCGGGCTGCTGCGGAATCTTTTTGATCCTGCTTTTCAGTCTAGAAGTAGAACACTGTAAATCCACCTCCGTGCAGCTGCGGTATGTATCTGCATAACACTTCCATGTTGCTGGGGAGGCCTCGGAGCATGAAATAGGATTTTATTTTTCCTCCTTTTGATTTCAGGGGGATTTTTAAAGTCCCTATCATGCAACATTGATTAAGATCTTGTGGGGGTGGACAGTAATTCAGCCAAGTAATTTCAGCCAAGCACACAAATGTGTTTTTAAAAAGGAGAAGCCTTCAGTTTCAACAAAAGAGATTGTCAGGACAATCTGTCTTCTTTCAAAGAGGACTATGAGAGCAGCTATCATATCTGTGAACCGTAAATTGAATAGCATTTCAGTGGTTTTGCTTGTTAAAGAGAAACCGGAGCCTGGAATATTCTGTTGCTGAGTTCAGGTGGCAGCTGTGATAGGCAGTGCACAGTGCATGGGGCTAGTTAGTGAACGAATCCTGGGAGTGCCCCGCAATCCTGCGCTATTTTTATGGAGCAGCACTGTAATCATGGGTAGAATGTGGTGTTCTTGGTGGAAAGGTTGTAATCTCAAGCTTCCACTCAGCAGATGTATGGCCCACTTTGAGCCCAGGCCACCGACACTGAGAAACGAGGGTTGGAGCAGAGAATTTTTGGTCTGCTTGTGGAGGCCTGTAAAGTAGCTATGGGGCCAAAGTAGTAACAAATGATTTATGAGTGGACACGCATGAGACTACCCAGCTTACAATGGCTTTAAAAGTAAATGTCTCTTTTTCCAGACCTGATATTTGCTTTAGCAGTTTGGGTTTCTAAATATAGGTGGAATAGCATTTAAAGAACCACTTAAATTTCGGGCACGAAACAGTTTACCTGAAAATGGTAAAAAATGAAAACATCTAGGGCTTTAATCAGGCGATTTAGGTGCATCACTGCCTCATTTTACTTTCTTTTGTTGGTCATGATGTAGTCACCCTAGCTGTGAAATCTACTCTGACTGTCGTTTGAAGAAGCTCTCTGTTTATAACTTGGCTCGTGACCTGCTAGTCAAACCAGTTTGACACACAGCACCCTCGTAAATATTGACACGTGCTGAACAATAAAACACTAAGCACTTCACCTCTTAGTGGACATCTCTGACACCAGCAGCTGCTCTATGATGACACCACCAGACCACCATAATTTCAACACCCTCAGCGTGCTCAGTGCCTCCCTGCAGGCATGCATGCACAGTTACGGTCGCACACATGGATGCTGCTTTGTTTGTGACGCTTAGCGATTGGAGTACTGTTTCATCGGTACACATGGCAGACAGAGACAGATGGATATCCAGTCAACAGGAGGCAAAGATTCTGCACAACATCAAAGCACCTACTGCTGATGTGTTGGAGACCCTGACGCATCTATCATGCAGCATTAGCCATGCCAGAACATTTCAGCTGCTGTTATAGAAGATCATGTTATAATTCCTGGATGTCATGAATTGGATGCTTGGTGTGAATGCAGCACTTCCCCACAGCAGCGCCTCCTGATGAGAGCGCCACATTGATTCCCTTCAAAAAGTCTGTCCGCTCGCCCCATGCCACTGTCATTTCACGCCTCATTATGGATTCATATATTCCTAATCCCCCCTTCTCTGATAAGGGAGCATATTTACTGTGGGAAAAATAAAGCTGCAGATTGACTGCCAGTATTTATCACAAGCTGCATTCATCAAGCTGGAGGCTGGGGGCTTTGTTGGAGCTGTGTTGCTGTGCTGTCGCAAGGCAGCAGCCTCTAGTGTCCTCTCTGTCTCTCTCCCCCCTCCCTGCCCATTCTCTCACGTGAGATGGAGGTATAACCTTGCCGTGCTGCAGGAGAGTGATGTCACTGCATTGTGCCAGTGTTTGCTGCAGGATGGGGTTGAATGCGTGTCTCGAATACCCCTACCCCCACCCCCCACAACCCTTGGCTTTAAAGCTGCAGTCACCCTCCCTTGAGGCTTATTGCTTGTCAGTCCCTGGTCCCATCACTCTCTGTCACTAGAGGAGCTTTACCCCACAGAAGGGTTTACACCAAGCTCTAAAATGACTGTGACTGCTGCTCCCCCTGCTGCCATCTTAGTCTATTGGCTGTATTTAGTGATTTCTTCTGTCACACGTGGCCAAGAGAAACAGTAATCCGTGCCTGCAGAACACTACAGTACGTTTCTGTATGAAAAAGTGTCCTCATTTGTCCTTGAGGAGGAATGCTTAAGGCAGTGGTCCATGAATTTCATGAGCTGTGACCATAATTCGCTTTCAAATTAATTTCCTCCCAGGTGAATCCAGATCCTTTAAAGCAGTGGATCTCAAAACAGATCTCAGGGACCTTCAGATGGTCCACAGTTTTGTTCTAACCGTGCATGTTGCCAGTTGGGTGGAAACCAGAATCTGGGGTCCAGATCCAGTTCTCTACAGTACAAAAAAAGGCCTCCTTGGAGTTATGCCATAGAAAACCAACATTTGGTTTCCTAAAGAACCTTTCAGTGGATTGTTCTTTGAGAAATAGTCTTTTTAATGAGTTGTGTCTGTGTGGAGAACCTGTTTCCAATGTAAAATATCAGATAATGAAAAGGTTCTTTTCTAATGAAATAGTTTTCCTAGAACCATTAAAGCCAAGAATGATTTAAAAAGCTTTATTTTTACACCAAGCAGTGGCTCCATAGTTATGGAAAAAAATAGCATAATTCAGTGTTTATTATTTGCACATGACATATGGTAACAATGAATGCCATGTCGGTAATTCTTGGTAAAAGCATACATGGTAATCATTATACGATGTCTTTTTCAATCAGTTTTTAGCTTATCGGCCTAATTTCTCCTTCTGACATTTATTTTGACCATCAGTGACCTTGTCTGCTTTGTAACACATACTCAGCACCTGGACTTGAGCATGTTATTTGTGGCTTTTTGGGAGGGGTTAAGTGAGTGTACACGTCTCCTGGTGTCATTGAGAGTCATAGATCTTCTTCTAAGTCCTCCTTGATCCTAGAGATGTGGGCTTGCTAAGCAGTGACCTGGCTCTTCATCAGTGACCTCTGTTCTGATCTCACAGCTTTAGACAGGCAACTCCTTAAAGTCCCCCAAGGGCTTTGATTACAGACCACCAGCTATATAAGGCTCTGTCACCACCAATTACAGCCCACAGTCAACCCGTCTTGTCCCCGCAATGTGTCTGTCTGCTGCTGCCATAGAGGTGGGCCCGGGTCAGCCCTTCCTCTGTTCTCTGCTTCAAGTCTCCCAGCATCTGTGCTACCACATTGCCACATGTCTGTGTTTGCTCTGATCTTCGAACTTCAGTGCCATGGGTCTCTCTGCTGACGTTAGCCTGTTAGCCACAGCAGTCTGCTCTTTTGCCACAGGGCCACACCACTGAGAAAACAATTGTACTTGGAATGGACCAGATTAAGACATGTACGTTATTTCACATGAATAAAATATATTACATCAACTATTCCCAACATTAATCAACATTAAGGACAAAATTATGTGGTTGTATAATGTGGAACCAGTGAACGTACACACAAGATAAAGGTAAAAAGGATTTTTTTTAACCACTACTGGATCCCTAAAGAACCATACAATGGATTCGTTTTTTTCTGGAATCATATGAGAACCAAGCTGAGAACCAAGTCAAGTAAGCATACAAGTAAGCAAAGCATATTTCCCCCCCTGTGTTTTTCTGCATTCGGTTGTGCGCCAGTGCTGGGCATTCATTCTCGCTGTGCCACTCCATGCCTGCAGCAGCTGTCATCAACTCTCGGCTCTTCTGGGAGAATGACTGGAGAGAATCCTGCCTCTTAATAATCATCAGCACTGTCCTGATAGGCTGGATTCTGCAGTGGACTATGCTTCTTGCCATGAACCACTGCTGGCTAATGTCTAGCTAATGTGTCCAGAGTGGACATATAGGTATGTGGCTGGCAAGGGTATTAATTGCCACTAATGTTATTATACATTAAATTATTCAGTTAAATAATGAGTTATGAAAATTAGATTACTGTTCTGATATGGGAACTACTTCTGATGTTCACTACCAATAACTTGCACACTGATATATGTGTATTCATTAGAGGCAGGCTTTTGCATTCATTTCAAACTGAAGGCAGTGGAAAGCATAGCAAATAACACCATCATCCCACACCCAAAATACTGGAGACTGAATTGTCTATTACCCAGGAAGCCAACTGCTAAACTAATAATAGGAACATGTTACATTCTCGTACCAGTGTAAGCAGCCATTTATGTGATTGCTAGGTAGGTAAATGTTTACAATGATTGACAATAGTAGTCATTTAAAATGTATTTAATATCTAGCTGTACTATTCTGATGTAACTAATTCATTAGGTGAAGAATTAAATTTCTATTCCGGTGGTTATTTCTATCTGCAAAACAAGACTGTACATGCAACATACTATACATAGATACATGTAAGATAATTATGATTGGTGGTTGTTATTGGCCCAGAAAGTTCTGTGGGTTCTGTGCCCTTTGTCGAGCTCCATAACAATGATGTAGACCTTGAACTATGGTCTTACATGTGCATTTCTGGAAGCATCTACATTGTGTGCCCACCAGACGTCGAGTCAACAGTATGATGGATGAGCAGAGTGTACCATCCTGCACCACAGGGGTGGGAATGTTCCTGGAGATTAAGGACATAATAGTCTGCTTTCCTGTCCATCTGTGCCTCTTTATTTCCATTGACCACAGCCTGAGTTAGCCAGACATGTAGCATTACCTGGTATCATTCTCAGACCAATGTATCTTCCAAGACAATATTATTATTATATTATATTATATTATATACAGTAGGTATGGAAAATTTTCAGACACCCTTGAATTTTTCACTCTTTGTTATATTGCAGCCATTTGCTAAAATCATTTAAGTTTTTTCCTCATTAATGTACATACAGCACCCATATTGAAAGAACACCCCAGAATTATTGACATTTCTGCAGATTTATTAAAAAAGAAAAACTGAAATATCACATGGTCCTAAATATTCAGACCCTTTGCTCAGTATTTAGTAGAAGCACCCTTTGGATCTAATACAGCCATGACTCTTTTTGGGAAAGATGCAACAAGTTTTTCACACCTGGATTTGGGGGTCCTCTGCCATTCCTCCTTGCAGATCCTCTCCAGTTCTGTCAGGTTGGATGGTAAACGTTGGTGGACAGCCATTTTTAGGTCTCTCTGGAGATGCTCAACCAGAGTCAGGGCTCTGGTTGGGCCATTCAAGAAAAGTCACAGAGTTGTTGTAAAGCCACTCCTTTGTTATTTTAGCTCTGTGCGTAGGGTCTTGGTCTTGTTGGAAGGTAAACCTTTGGCCCAGTCTGAGGTCCTGAGTACTTTGGAGAAGGTTTTTGTTTAGGATATCCCTGTACTTGGCCACATTCATCTTTCCCTCGATTGCAACCAGTCGTCCTGTCCCTGCAGCTGCAAAACACCCCGAAAGCATGATGCTGCCACCACCGTGCTTCACTGTTGGGACTGTATTGGACAGGTGATGAGCAGTGCCTGGTTTTCTCCACACATACTACGCCGAGGAGAGACTTCCGTCTGGCCCCTCTGCTATAAAGTGTAGTGACTTTCTACAACTTTCTCCCGACTGCATGTCTGGAGCTCAGCCACAGTGACCTGTGGGTTCTTCTTTACCTCTCTCACCAAGGCTCTTCTCCCCAAATAGCTCAGTTTAGCCAGACGGCCAGTTCTAGAAAGGGTTCTGGTCATCCCTAAAGTCTTCCAGTTAAGGATTATGGAGGCCACTGTGCTCTTAGGAACCTTAAGTGCAGCAGATATTTTTTGTAACCTTGGTCAAATCTGTGCCTTGCCACAAATCTGTCTCTGAGCTCTTCAGGCAGTTCATTTGACCTCGTGATTCTCATTTGCTCTGACATGCATTGTGAGCTGTAAGGTATTTTATAGACAGGTGTGTGTCTTTCCTAATCAAGTCCAATCAATATAACCAAACACAGCTGGACTCAAATGAAGGTGTAGAACTATCTCAAGGATGATCAGAAGAAATAGACAGCACCCGAGTTAAATATGAGTGTCACAGCAATACTTAAGAACATATGATATTCAGTTTTTCTTTTTTAATACATCTGCACAAATGTCAACAATTCTGTGTTTTTCTGTCAATATGGGGTGCTGTGTTTACATTAATGAGGAAAAAAAATTACTTAAATGATTTTAGCAAATGGCTAATATAAAATATATGGTAATATAAAAGAGTGAAAAATGTAAGTGGGTCTGAATACTTTCCATACCCACTGTATATTATATTATATATATATATATATATATATATATATATATCTTTGAAGCCCTGGCCCAGCTCTTAAAAGTGTGACGGTCTGGCAGTGGGAATTCTCCCCGAAAAAAACCCTGAACAAACCCTGCAGTCTGAACAGCCAATAAGGATGTTATATAGCCCAGGTCTCTGTGAGCAAATATTTATACCATGATGAAGAAGGACTAAACAAAGTGAAGGATGTTGTGCCAGTGGAGTGTAATTTAGATATTTGTGTTTGCTCTTTGGCCCATCTTCTGTTATGTAGGTATGTATCTCATAATCCTACTGATAACATGACAGTCCTTGCATACCCTGTTGAGCTAGAGTGATAGAACAGGATGACAGGATGTCCAGTCTCGTATGTG
The DNA here is from genome assembly GCA_037974605.1 of Nannopetersius ansorgii. Classification (NCBI taxonomy): domain Eukaryota; kingdom Metazoa; phylum Chordata; class Actinopteri; order Characiformes; family Alestidae; genus Nannopetersius; species Nannopetersius ansorgii. Next base: position 23,201,942 of record JBBPDE010000134.1, read on the forward strand.
ACTGGTCCCCAGAACCCCAGTGCTGAAGCCAGTAATATCACCATGTTCATATCACTGTGTTGAGTGCAGAATGGGTGCAAAAGTAAGCTGCCTGCAGTCTGCTGGTCTGCAGTCCCCAGTGGATATAGAATGGCACTCAAAAGTCTGGCAGGCATTATTTAAGAAGGGTTCATTGTGGTCTGCTGTAGCCAAGTTGGTGTACTGTGTCACCGTAGTATGACATCATGACTGCGGCCGGTGTATTTTCTTGCCTTGTAATGAATGGGTTGTTTTGTTAATGAGTATTTACTTATTCCGTCGTTTATTACTACATCCTACACCAGCACTGAGCAGGTGGATTGTTTTGTTGTTTTCCAGCTGCTAACACATCTGAGCAAGGTATCCCTTGTAGTTTTTTAGTTATAATCTTAAAGCATATTATTCAGTAGCTGCTATAATTAGGTACACTTGCCTCAAACCTAAACACATTGGCAATTTTATGAGGTAGTTACTGACTGTGGCCCATCTGTGCAGAATTATCCTTTCTGCAATGGACAGGATCTCTTTATATCCGGTCCGTTGTGGTTAGAACCTAACCACAGATGAAGGACTAGTGGATGACTTACACCAGTTGTGCTATGAACTATCATCTTTAACGAGGTAGGTGTGTCTAATAAAGTGACAAGCACTGTTGACATGTTGACAAGTGACATGAACGTGTGACATGAATCCATTGGGAATCTCCGAATAGTGTCCTGAAAGCATCTTGTTCTTTTCAGAGTCAGGCAGAAGCCCACTACAAGGGGAATCGCCATGCCAGGAGAGTCAAAGGCATCGAGACCTCCAAGACTCGTCCACAGGAAAGTGACAAACCTCCCCCTGGACCCACCTCCTCCCCCTCACCAACAGGCGCCCCGCCACCCATCACCGACGCTGACTCCAGCAAATCAGGTCAGAATTTAAAACGCATACGCCAAAGACAACGCATTATCAAAAAAGCACTGACAAAAACTATAGTGCTCTGGATTATTAAGATGTAAAATGCTTACATTAAGAATGTGGAAAAAAAACATTTACAGTTTTGTTTCCCTGCAGAATAATACAGGGAGTCTCAACAATGTGAGATTCAAAATGTTTAAATTAGGCCTTCATGGACTAAGTCTGCTTCTTAAAGAGGAAACTCTGGTCAGAATCTATACATATGCCCATTCTCTGTCTCTAATTGTAAGATATTTAGGGTTATATTATTGTTAATAAATAAATCTCAAATAGTAAATGTGGCTTGCACTACTGTCAGACACTTTCATCTAATTTTTAGCATATTTTTTTGTGAATGACGTTTGCCGTGCATGAAACAAGTGACCTGAACCCTGACCTTGATTTAATATAGGCTACTTACTCACAAAATTATTATAATAACTATAATCAGACTTGTGTGTTTGTTTGTGTCATAAATGACCTAAAATAAAGTAAGAGACTGAAGTAACTGTTTTTACAAAAATAATCTTATTAAAGAAAAAAGGTTTTGTTGTCTTTATATATAGTAACCATTTCAGATATAACACATCCATGGGTGGACAATCACTTTGTTGCTGCCGAATTTTTTTTTTTATGTGAACTTAAATTTAAAACAACAACCCATTAACAAGCCACTCTTTAATATCTCCTCAATATGTGTGGTCTGACTTTTATCTTTAGAACTGCTGCTTTTTTCAGTGCACTAGTTTCAGGCCCTGCTCTGCGACAACTTATCCCAGGAAATAGTACAGCAAGGCTGCTAATAGACAGAGCAATCTTCAGTTGTGGTTCAGAAATCCTTGAAAGAGGTCAGGGCGAAGGCCTCAAATATCGGTCCTCTTTTAGAGGCTGATCTCATGTATTTGGAGGGACTTTGCACGGTGCTGCAGTACCATGGCACTACTTTTGTGTCTTTATTAAGAGGGACCAGCTGAAGTGCTTATGACACCATGGGTGGGATGAGTGGGTATTAGAAAGCCATTTGTCTCCGAATCAAAATAAACTGTAGGACTGATAGGGGCTGACTGGGAATGATGGGATGAGGGAATAGTGGGCAGGGGAGGGGTACGAGTAAGGGAGGTTGTGTGTGGATAAAAAAAAAGTGAAAGAGCAAAAAAGTTCAAAAGTCTGGAGAATTAGCTGGGAGCTGGCAGGTTGAGTGGGCTGAAAACAAAAACCTAGGGGAAGTGCCTGTGTGTGTCAGTCAGTCTCCAACTTCACTTCAAGTTACGAACAAAACACAACCAAACCCATCTAAATAAATGTGATTTGAAAATACTGTTATAAAATAAAAGTACACAGCTTTGTAAAACATGATTACATGTTGCACTAATTAAAAAATTTATAAATATACAAGGTGGGTTATTAAACATGTACTTTAATGGACTAATAATCTGCTAATCTAAATCCTTAAGAATAGATTTCCATGGGAATATCGTACCTGATTTAGCTTTAATTTATCATTGTAGTAATCTGCTCAATATGATTATATAGCCATTAGTGCAACAGTACTACATGTGGACTGAACGGTAAAACTTTGTATTGGCAGTATATTAGGATATACTTTTTAAAAATTACTGGGCCGGTAAAAATGTAACATTTTCAAGCTACCGTGAAGGTGAAGGAGCAATTAATTTCATTAACACAGGCAAGATTCCTATCTATAGGAATTTTGGACAGATCAGATAATGTAGATAATGTGTTGCTGACCTCACTGCAATCTCAAAACATAAGCAGAAACGTGGCAACAGTATTCATGTTGCAGACAGTGCAGTACGGTGTGGGAACACCTGCCGAATGGTGTGGAGTCAGCCCTGTGTGTGAGTTTAAAATAAACCTTAATCATCAGTAAACAAAACTTCATTAATTTATTTTTCAACCAATAATTTTAAGCAACATCCTAACAAACGTTCTAATAAAAGTACATGTGTTTAGTAAAATATGACTACATGCTGCTCCAATTTTTTAAAAAAAGAATTAATGAACAAGGTGGGGATAATTAAACACATATACATACATTAAATTCTTAAGAATGTCTTGAAGAACTTTATACATAAAGAATTTCTCTAATTCTGGCCTGTGGGCCTTGGTGGACTTTGACCTGGACATAAATTTGAACCTTATGTTAGCGGAAAAAAAATGATGCCGAAAATCATCAAAACCTCACATAAACAGACAGGTCCAGGGATTTCTTCACCTCCTTCCATCTCTAGATTTCTTTCTGCCCTCACACTCCTCTTTCCATTCACTCACCATCACCAACTGAGTGCTGGATCAAATTATTAGGAAAGTGGGAAGCACCCAAAGCTGCATGACATTTTCCAAAGGTTGTGAGCAAGTGCTGGATTGCCCTTTTTAGCTTCACCCTACTTGTCACTACAGATTTGAGTGAATCCTAGGGTGAAAGAAACTGATTAGGTTGCTGCAAGGAATCTGTACCGAGGCAACTTTACTATATTTCTTCTGTCAAGTTTCTTAGAGTACATGTGTGTTCAGACAAGACAAATCCTGCTTTATATAACAATCTCTGCTATCTATGTTGTTCTTCCTGTCCACGATCTGCTGGTGATCTTTCCTCTATAGACGAGTATAGAGAGGCCAGGGTTGAACAGATAGCCATGTCTCTCTCTCAGGGATTTACTCAGACATAGAAAGCAGTCATATATTCATGAAGGCCAGGAGGAATTCTAGCGGGAGTGAGCCAAAACAAGCCGGCCCATGATCTAAATGTGAAACCAGATACATGTGAAAGAATGCCTTTTTCCGTCCAAACCTCGATCTTGTGACCCTCCCCCTCATAACACTCACATACTTCCAGAATTCCTGCGTATCGGCCGTTAGCTCATATCTCTCAGCGGTTTCTTTGTTTTGATGGCTTTCTGTTCTACCAGTTTCACAGCACAGCTTTCGTGAAGCTGACAGCCCCAAGGGAGCCAACAGCTGCAGTCCCATCTGCCTGCTAGAAGCCCAATGTCTGGGGGTAGAACAGAATGGAGTGTGTGATGTGTGTCATAAAGGTTTGAGGGCATTATCTAGTGGCTCACTGAGGTTTTCTTGATTAGCTCACACTTGCACCCTTTATAATAAAGGCTTTTTTGGAGCAATGTCATAAAACAATGGTCATCGGCTCTTCTCCTAGAGATCTACTTTCCTGCAGAATTTAGTTTAAAGCTAATCAAGGAATCAATTTCAACCCAATTAAGGACTTCTGAAGAAGTGAATTTGGTGGAGCAGGTGTGACAGGAAATAGACTCTCGGTAGATCTCCAGGAACACTGGTCACCACTGCCATAGAATAATCACTTTCAGAACATTAAACTTTAAAGAACATTTTTTAAAATAAGATGTGCAATCATGTAGAACTTAAACTTGAACCTGCACATGATGCAGTGAAGGTTCAATGAAAAAACTCTTGAATTAGTATAGAACCATTACACTGTGTGAGTATAATTTAAGTCTTAAAGGTTTCTTGCTTTTATCTGTAACATGGCTTCATTTTATAGATGTTCACTTGTGGGTTTTTCACATTTGTTCCTTTTGTTCATCTTGTTCATCTCAGAGTGTGTGTGTGTGTGTGTGTGTGTGTGTGTGTGTGTGTGTGTGTGTGTGTGTGTGTGTGTGTGTGTGTGTGT
>JBBPDE010000134.1:23210330-23220764 GCA_037974605.1 Nannopetersius ansorgii
GTGTGTGTGTGTGTGTGTGTGTGTGTGTGTGTGTGTGTGTGTGTGTGTGTGTGTGTGTGTGTGTGTGTGTGTAGCTGGAGTGGGAGGGAGAATTCTCACGCTTCAATAGAACTGCCCCATGTGATGCTGAGCTGGATTCAAAACTGTTATTATTTATTGAGGATTTGCTTTCATGCTTCATTGGAGCCAGCCTCTTCCAGCAGGAGGAAAGACAATACCCAGGTCTGAACAGTCACCTTCTAGACCGCCACGGGGGTAGAGTTTCAGCTGCTGTCAGGACACCCAATCGAATGAATCTATCTCCACATCAAGAACTTGTTTCCTGGACACAGACAAAGCTAAGGCCCTTGGGAGAAAGAGGCCGGGTCAGTCCAGAGGGATCTAGATGGGAGAGCTGGAGGTTTGACATGTTTACTCCCTTTTGGTTTCACTCCTTCACGATCCCTCTTTCCCTAATGAAGGGTTCCAATAATACCAGTCTTAAAAACATCCCATGGCCTATTACATCCCATGCTTGCATAGACGGCACATCTGGCCTGCTGTTACAACCAAAGTTTGTTAGTGCACAGAGCCTGAATATAGAAATGGAAATAGGAAAACAGGACCCATTTGTTTTCTCACACTTCCTAGCATTTCTATTGGACCATTCATCACAGAATCTTTACACAATAGAAAGTTCAGCTGACGTTCTGAAATGCAGTTAAATTATGTATTACTCTTGGTCTCCTGAGAGGTGCAATCATCATCAGAAGATCACAAGTTGCCACAGATTACAGGATAATAATTGACCCTCTTGCTCTCTGTGGATGGCCCACAATTCCCCCACCCCCATTACCCAGAACAGTGCTTTTTGTTGAATCTGTACTTGGCATTTTCTGTGAAAAATAAACGGAAAGAAATGGAGTTACAAAGTTTTCTTATGACGTCAGTGATTAGCTCCTGCTACCACTTCCATACCTATCTCTAAAAGTTGTCTATAATGTTCAGTAATGAGAAAATGATGCAGAACAAAGAGCAATGTTTAAAACCTTTTTTACTGGTCCATTCAACATGAAATGTTCACACAAAGTAAAGAGCAGCTGCCATTTTAAATGATGTAAAAAAAGAAAAAGAGTTACGAAATGTTCTTGTGGCAGAAACGATAAGCTCCTAGCAGTCTTTCCCTAAGCTTTCCTAAATCTCCTTGACTGTTTCTGTCACCATGCACCTCATAAGCCACAGAAGCAGCATCTCCACAACACCCTGAGTCTGTAAAGATGACAAGAATGGTTTGGTAAACTAGCGGGTGCTGCTGGACAGGAGACGTGTGTCTAGGCATGTGTATGACTCAGTGTTCAGAGCAGAAGCCAGAATGAGAGAGAGAGATAGAGTGTCAACATTATCCCTCTCCATAATTAATCAGCTGCAGTGCTCATTGGGCCTTATGTTTCAGGGCTCGTTAATGATTAATGAGGGGTGGGGCAATGGGTGGCTTTTGGCCCTCTCTCCTATCTGACCCTTCTAACACACCTGTCACACATTCACAGGCCATGCTGCTGCTGTTCGGTCTGCTGCTATGAAGCAACTAGGGATGTCTTAGGGTACCATTTTGCTTCCAGTACTAAAATACAGTCCCAGCCATACGCATTAATCATTTTAGGTTTGGCTCAAGTGTGTTTTGCTAACAGTTGGCTAGCAAGAAATGATGCAAAATGAATTGATGCTACAATAAGATTTCTTTATATTGGTGTCAGGGATCACAATGTCACAAGAAAAGGCATTTTATTTAATGTTTTATTTAATAACCATCGTGTATCCTCTGAGGTCACACTGATATTTTATATTTTCTGCATTTCACAGATCCACAGAGCCAAATTTAATCACATTACAGGTAAATGTGGGGCAGCGAGGCTTGCCTAAGTAAAAAATAACGCATTATAAAATAACTCTGATAAATAGCATCGCGATTATATGTCCTGTCGAAACATGCTACCCATCGAGATGTACTACTGTGCCCCTCTGTGCATGTGCAGATTAAGTGACACACCCATAAATCTGTGCCATCTTGGGACACTGGCAGCTGTACAAGTTCATTTAAATTTTAAAATACTTTTATAGCACAAATGTGTGATTAATTTATATTAAGTAATCAGAGAGCTTGTAGTTAATTAGGTTAATATTTTCAATTGTGTGACACCACTAATAATGAGATAATGACACTTTATGACCGCGGTGTAGGCCTGCAGAATAAAATGGCCTCTAGTGTGGTTTTGAATAAGCCCAGTATAGCAAGTCCTTTTAAAAATGTCTTGATCAGCTCCCATACTAGGTTTTCAGTTTGGATCGGATCAAAAATAAAAAAGTTGTGATGCAAAGAATTTACTAGATTCAAATGTGTATCCTGTCCATGTAAATAAATAAATTTGGCATTTTATGTGAATGTGTTAGATTTGATCCATGTTGAAATGAGGCTCATGGTTGAATTAAGTACATTCAGTCATTCTTGTCAGTGCAGAATATGTAGCAAAACGCTTCTTGGAAATGTGCAGAGGATTTTAAAATCCTGTTTAGTGCCTTGTTTGTGTAGTTTGCATAGTTCAACCACAACAATTCTGCTACAATGAAATACCATGCCCACTTTTGGCCCTCTGTGCCTGGTTGAAGCCAGTGGAAAATAATATTTAGTGTTGTGTTCTGAACCCGCTCTTAAAATATTTATGATACGGCTTGCCTGTGTTTGGATAGTGGTTCTGTTTTTGGTAATTTATGCAAGACTTGACTCATTTCAGTGTGAAATATTTGTGCAGCGGAAGAAGGGATGGTCAAGTTATGCTGTAAAGTATGCAGGACAGAGTGCAGCACATGTTCGAAGGACACCTGGTGTAGTGCGTGAGCAAGGGATGGTTTTAAATGGCAATGTTTCAGCATTGAGAGGATCGTGAGAACCTCTATAGCACTCACAGTGCCCCCACTCACTCTTCTAGAGTTTAACCCAAACCGCATGCATGCTGCAGACTCCACAGTTCAGCCACTCACCCTCTCTAATGCTTTTCAACAGACTTGATGTTTTCCTTAGAGAACATATCTGGGTTTGTGTGTGAGTCTTCATGTGAGTATGTAACAAGAGAATGGGTGTGTATGAGTTTGGGAAGAACTGTAATTATTAGGTCAGTTTGAGACTTCATTAAAACAACAAGTTAGGCAATGAAGTAGTTTATTGCTTTTAATAAACAGCAACATGATTAAATACACCAGTGTTCTATATAAAAAATGAAATATACTGTAATAATAATAATTGCAATATAGACTGAGGTCATGTTAGCCAAAGGCTACTGTTACCAAGCAGTATAAAAGTTTGTGTTGGGTTTTTTTTTGGTATACAATCATTGTTAGGGTTTCAATATATACAATATACTCCCTCAGATTGTATAAAACATATATGATACATGGCAAAGGCCCAATACAGATTAACCAATCAGAACAGAGGTCATGTAACAGACACAGTGAAACAGTCTGTTTGATTCTGAAGGGAAAAGGAAGGTCGTTTATTACATGTCTACTCAATAATAAACCTCAGGGAATTATATAATATATATGACTAAATGTAGGATATGGATCCTTTTATAACTTGATGCATTGAAACAGTTTTAAGTGTATGTGTGTGGTCAAATTGTATATTGAGTATTTTACAACATCTTTGTATGTGAATAGTCATATTTTAGAACTAGAGCTATCCATTCACCTACGAATATGTTTGTGCATTCACTCCTCTGGTGTGACAATAGCGTGCAGAACTGTGTGTGTATAGATAGTCATTACTGTGAATAATAGGCCATAAGGGTTGTTTGTTCGAACATCCTGTATCTACCCGCAGAGGCATTCCCCTTTATTCTGCACTTTCATCCAGCTGATCTTCGCCTGGAACCCATACAGGCCCACATCTGCTGTCCAAACTGAAAAAAGAGAAAGAGAGGAAGGGAGAGAAAGAGAGACATTGAACAAGAGAGAGAAATGGATGTTGGGGGCGTCCAGAATGAGTGCTGTAATCTTGCTTTTCCACCTGTCACACAGAACCTAAAATGACAACTATAGAAACAAGATATTTCCGTGTTCAAACAGAATGTTTCTACTACATAAAATGTTATGTATGGTGCAGCCCAAGAGTGCTAAGGGAATAAAAGTAAAAAAAAAAAAACTGCATGAGTAAGAGTTTGTATAGGAGCTCACAGCCAACCTTGCGTTAAATGATAAAAGCATACGTAATCTTTAAAAATGAATTGAGCGCTTACAGTCTGTTTACGTTCCTTGTCCTTACTATTCTTCCATTTAATATAGAGGCCACAAGACCACAATCTGGGACTGAATATGTTCCCCAGGGCCTCTGGTTGGGAAGATATCCTTCTGGTTTTGCTGGAAGTGACAGGCTGAACTCTGTAATACTCTTCCACCCAAATTTAGGGGGTCTTTGCAGCACTCCACCCAAACAGGCGAATGCCAGAGGCATTACTCATAGGAGGGCTTGTCTCATTTGAAACAGGCTTAGATACTGTACACTCGTGGCCTGAGTGTATGTATTTGGACTCTCACAACAAAACAGGGTTGACCTCTAGGACCCCCCAAAAATGGTGGAAAAAGGGGCTTGTTCTCTTTCACTTTCTCACCCAAAAATAACAGAGTACAGGGAAAAAAACATCCGTCTGTTTTCCATTTCATTCCCTCGGCACAGAAGGGTGAAACCACATCACTCGGTCCACTCCTCAGCTCTGTACGTCAACTTACTGAAGAGTATCCCTTTCATTAGTACTCACAAATTAAAAAGAGCAATTTATAGCTTGAATCATCACATGTAATGTACCAGAAATATCTTTTTATGCAAGTTGTAAGTGTTGTGCTTCATGGACTGGTATTTTTTAACACAGTTTTTTATGCTCCATAAATTCTGTGGTGTGTGCAACTTGGCAGGTGTTCAGGGTCAGTCTGGTCTGAGGTTTAAGGGAAAAAAACTGGCAAAAACACTTAGACTTGAAACACTCACATTCCAGTCCACATTTTATTGTCAGAAATGCAGTAAACAAAACTTCAACCTTTATACAGAGAATGCACCGTTTGATATAATGGTATTGTTTGCTTTGTTTTGTAGATGAGACGCAGCCTGGCCCTCAGTTGAACCGGCCTGTGGTGGGCCAGGGGCCTGTGCCTGCATCCACTTCTCCTACCCCAGACTCCCCTGGTCCCTCTGCTGGAGCCCTCATGCTAAGCCCTGCCACCCCTCTGCCCCCACCTCCTAGCACCTCCTCCCCTGGCTGTGGCTCCACCAACCCGGAACAGGCTGGACCAGGAGCCCCTGCAGCAACTGTGGCCGCCTCCGGCAACCCCGAAACAGAGGAGGACAAAGCCAAGAAGCTGTTGTATTGCTCACTGTGTAAAGTGGCCGTTAACTCCCTCTCGCAGCTGGAGGCTCACAACAAAGGTGAGCTTCATCTGCAGCCCTGCAGGTGCCAAAAAGTTTTTTTTGATGCTACAAGTGAATCACTTTTAGTTCCCTTAAGAACCTTTCAGTGAAGCACACTAACCAGCCCACTTCTGTTCTCCAACAAACACCAACTGATGTGCAGTGCTTATGTGCGATTGCTGGGAAACTCTAGAATGTTCTTCTTTCACCCAGTTCTAGAATGTTTTCCCCTATCTAGAATGTTCCCGCTTTACCCCAGTTCTTGGGTATTCTTCCTGAATTCACAGTTTAGACAGTGCACAGCTTACTAATACCAAATATACTGAGATAACAGTAGAAAATTGGGGGGGGGGGCGGTTAAAATACAAGACACAGAGCAGTCATGCTCCATGCTGCAGCAGGCTTCTTCTACAGTTCAGTTTCCGAAAAATCTGCGTCAGACTGAATCCGCGAATGCTGATGCTCGTAAAACTGAGAGGTTGCTGTATTCTCGAATGTTCTCCCCATTCACACTCTTCTGGAATGTTCTTCCTTACTTTCAGTTCTTGAATATTCCTCCTCTCTTCACACTGTTCTATAATTCTGTTCAGATTCACAATGTGAATCAGACATTCAGACTGTTCTAGAACACTATGATTCACACTTTAATAGAACATTAGCCAACTGTCAGCATTAAACATTTAAATAAAAGTAAGTTAAAGTGTTTGTTGGGGGTACTGGGCCAGTGGACATTGTCCCTGTACTGTGATGGTGAAGTCATTTTATACTGGATTAGTGACAGGTCTCCAAGTTAACAAATTCAACACAGGTGTTTGGTTACTTAGAGCAAGGACTTTCCGTCACAGCTGCCCAAAAATGATGAGACAGAGGCAAGGTGCACTGTAAGATGCCACCGGAATTGTTACTACAAATCTGTCCAGGCCCTGCATACCTACATGAGGCTGCCCTGCTAAATGTGTAATTATTTACAGAAGTCACCTGCTGAAAAATGCATGATCTAGCCTGTATTTTGAAGTGCAGAAATATGCAGCGGATAGCTTAAGGCACCACACTTGACTGAGCTGGAAGGGTAGACTAGCAATTATGGTCACTGCAAAACGGCTGTTTAAAGGTCTAAAATCAGATAGCTGCTGTGTGTCTGCACTCACTTTTCTGTGATTTACACATGACTAGGCCTTTTTTATAGTGCCCATGAGGCATGAAAAACCATAATGGCAGTCTTAGTCAAGAGCAGTTGTATTTATTACTGCATTTGAGCACTGTAGTATCTGTTATTGTTTCCTAACTTAAGGTGGTATTCTTTTTAACTACAGCTTACAATCAGCATTCCTTTCAGTGCACTATATTCAGTAGGTTTGTTTCCTTTTGTGCATCACAATTATTATACACTTGAGTACAGTATACTCAGTATTTACTATTGTACAGTCTGGTATATGGTGTATTAGGACAATACGCTTCAGTATTCATTTTACTCAATATAACCTTTAAAATCGGTTCAGGTGCCCTGTACAGTGTACCAAGCAAAGCATGGGCATTACTCCCTTTAGTACAACATAATCCATATTTATCATTTGATTTAGTGTACACACTGTTCATTTCAATGCAGTATGCTCAGTATTCCTCTTAGTGGCCTATAGTGTACTCAGTATTCCCTGCTGTGGAATGAAATAAGTAAAGTATACTGCATATTTTCTTAAGTATGCTACTCCATTCAGTATTTCCTTCACCACGGTATACCTCAGTATACCCAGCAGGCATGATTCCTTTAGTAGAGTATACTCAATATTCCCTTAAGTTCAGTTTACTCAGCATTCCTTTAAATATAGTTTTCTTTTTAGAACACTATATCTTTATTCCTTTTAGTGCAATGTGTACAGTGTTACTTTTAGCACGTTTGAAATATAGCATACTACGTATTTGCTTTCTAAGAAATTGGATTAGTACAGAATACTTTCCTTTTAGCACAGGCAGTGTTCTTAGTTTTCCTTGCAGATTCCCATTATTACAGTATGCTAAATACTCCCTTTAAAGGAGTGTGCTCAGCATTTACTTCCCTGGGGGTTTAACAGTGTTTGCGTTAACATATATCACCAGGCCTGTGTCAACAGTCATGCACAAGCATAGAGTGATGTTTCTTCTTGGAAAGTGTGGCTTTTATCCTAAACAGCATGTGGGACATGACTGTCTTTTTATCTGTATTGGATCACTTGAGCTCTTCATTTGGTGGTTAAGCAGCCTCTCCTTATCAAGATCAAATTCATGTCATTAAAGGTACATTGACTGTTTGGATAAGTTGATTAGAGTGGAAAACATGCAAAGCTTGTTAAATTGACTAAGCAGGCTTATAAATCACTTCATGCTTTCCAGATGATATTAATGTCCTGAATCAACCGCTGATTGTGTTTGACCCCTGTTACTGGCACCCATGTGCTAAAGTTTTTTTCTGGAAATAAGTACAAGCTCAAATTCTCACTTTGATGTTTTCACATCAAGAGTCATGTCTTGTAGTGAGGTTTTAAAGCAGACACTGTGAGCTGTTTTGGGTGTGTGGGAGGGTTAATTGTCCTTTCTTAAGCAGAGTATAGCAATCTGGAAGTCATATAACCAAACAAATCTTTAAAAAATGACTGAGGCCCAAAAATAAAAGCACATGTGCAGACGTGGAGCATTACAGTGGAAGTGACTGGAGAAATGAAGGCTGAGGAGCTGGAAGGGCTCAGTGTTTGCTCATAAAGATAGCTCTGCTGGTTTCCTCAGTCTGTTGGCCAACATCATGTGTCAATACTTGTGTCATCTGTTTGTTTATGCCCCGACCGTATTTACAGACCAGGCCCAGACAGATAGGCGAGCGACACTTATTGTCTTTCCAAATTGGAAGCAAGATGGGGACAAACATTGCAAGAGTGCACTTTTGGCCAGCATGTCTTTCTCTCACTGCCCTCTCTCTCCCCCCACACTCTTCCCCTCACCATAACCCAAACTCCACACACACACCGCCCAGGGATTTGGGGGGAGCAAGGCGAATTCTCGGTCAAATGAAGTTGATGGCTGCTTTTCATTTAAGCAAGAAGGGGTGTGGAACTATTTTTGCAGCCACACCAAAATGCAATTCTAAACGAACGGAGTTGGCAGAGCTGTTATGTTTTTATGCGTTTGATGAAGAGCGGTCTTCAGTTTTCAAGCATGTGGCTAGTGTGTGCTCTCCATCTAAAATCCTTAGCCATGTCTTCATCCTCACAGGCCAGGAACACGACACTCCAACATTTAAACAGAAACATGTGTTCGACTTTATTAAGCCCAGCAATGAAAATTGATGAAGTTCACGTTTGGCAAAACATTGTGTCTGCGAGTCAAAGAGCTAAAGAATGCTGTTTTGCAACAACAGTGCAATAGCACGGCCTTAACTGTTGCCTTTATTGCTTAAGACAAAACTCAGCACTTGATTTATAAAAAAATTGACTGCATTTGCTGGAACATAGCAAGTACCTGCATCAGACCTTCCAGATGACAGGCTGACAGATTCTAAAGGAAAGTGATTCTAAAGGAAAGTAAGGATATATGTTTCCATTAAAAAGGCAAGGAAGCAGAAAACATAGAAGAAAGATTTTCCAATATATCTCTATCCATGTCAGTGTTTCCAGACACTTTAGCAAAGTGCCTGTATGGTTTCATGCAGTGTGGTGTGAAGATTGCAGACTGAGCCCCCCTAGTGCCTGAGGCAAGTCATTACTACTCACATGTGTTCATTTAAAGCAGAAACTTGTGAAATCTCTAAAGCGTAAAAGAGCCTCTTTCTTTCCCTTGAGGTTTGGTGGTACAGTAAGAAGGTAATGCAGACCATCATTCTGTGTCACGGAGCAGATAGTGTTAGTCTGACTCATAACTGAGTTGAGTGTTGCCTGTATATTGCCTCTGCTGTTATTCCTCTGAAATATCCCCCTTTCGGTTTGGTGAAGCAAATGATTTATTGAGTGCAAGAGTGTAGCACCTCTTATTGCAGTGAAGCCTTTTTTAATAACCATGCTATGGATTTTGGTATATTTTAAAGGGATCATATCTTACATTGTATTTAATGTGATTTCATGTACCAAAAGCATCCCTAATTCATAGATACATGAACATTTTCTGACGTCTCTTTATCACATAGACCTCTGCTCTGACTTGTTTCCCTTATTTCTGAGTGTAGACCTAATATGCAAATACAGGAAGATGTGTAGGTTTTTATGGCAAAAATATTAATTTAAAGTTTAAAGCCCATACATTTGTGCTCTGAATGGAAATAGAATATTTCAGTTACATACAACATTATTTAAAAAAATGTGCAGGGCTGGTAATTTTGTTATTATCCAATTTGTGATGTTTGTGATGAAAAAAACTGTATGACTGTGTGAGTTTTACATATTTGTACAAATGTGTGTGGTCATTATTGTCCAAGACAGATTTTCCATAAGAGACAATAAAATTGTTCATTTTAATTCGATTATGTATCTATGTCTTTTAGGCACCAAACACAAAACCATTCTGGAGGCCCGGAGCGGGCTGGGCCCCATTAAGGCATACCCCCGTCTGGGCCCCAAGCCCAGTGGAGAGCAGGGAGGTGGGGCAACAGACCCCAACACTCAGGAACGCACCTTCCACTGTGAGATCTGCAACGTGCGGGTCAATTCGGAACTACAACTCAAACAGGTGAGGGAACAGGAGGAAGCAGGGCTCTCGTTATGCTGAAACTAGTGGTTGAATTTACTGAACTGTGTTGAAGCTGTGTTGATGCACTATACAAATACACACACTCACACACACACACACACACACACACACGGGTCCTCGAGTTACTACAGTCTTGACCTACGATGTTTTGATTTTACAGAACTTACTCCCACTCTCGACTTACACCATTAGCCGTATACTGACAGACTACGTCAGTATTGACTGAAATAAAAAACTGGTTTTCCTCAAATTTCCTTAAATTAAATAGTGATAAAACAGAAGTTCTTCTTATTGGT
>JBBPDE010000134.1:23220864-23231982 GCA_037974605.1 Nannopetersius ansorgii
CGGTTTGTAGCACTTGTTTTATTTTATTGTACGGTGTCCTTGTGTGCCAGAAAGGCGCCTTTAAATAAATAAAATGCTTTATTATTATTATTATTACTACGTGTGTAAGCTAGTTTCGTTGAGCGCGGTGGAAGAATACACAGTAACGAGGCATATGAGTGAGGGAGCTTTACTTTTCCTTTTTCTGTGGCTTAGTGATATTTTTATGATTTTACAACTATGCTAGGATCAGTAAGTGACTTAGGCCAGGGTGTGTTTCAACTTGGACCAAAATTCGGGTTACATCACTGTCGAAGGAACAGATCTGTGGAGAAACTCGAGGACCCCCTGTATCTATGTAAATGAGGTGCATATTTGAATTAACTGAACTGAATGGACCACTAGTGTATATAGATTTCTAAAGATTGTAGCACATTCCTTTTATATGTAATTGCAAGGACTGTATGACTACATGCTTTTTCTTTTTGTAACCCTTTCACACGACGTTGAAGCTGTTGCATCAGAACAGTCATTTTTAACAAATATTCTGCTGACTGCCTGTGTGTGTGTGTGTGTGTGTGTGTGTGTGTGTGTGCGTGTGCGTGTGTGTGTGTGTGTGTGTGTGTGTGTGTGTGTCTGCAGCACATATCAAGTCGAAGGCACCGGGACGGAGTGGCAGGAAAGCCCAATCCGCTCCTGAGCCGGCACAAAAAGCACAGGGGGGCAGACCTTACGGTAAGCTCTCTTCAGTAAAATATTCTGGATTCAATAGTTAGTTCTTAAAGTGATAGATTGTCTGAAAATCTTATTTACACAGCTTTCCTTTTATCCTAAATAAAGTAAGCTAGTCAATAGCTTTTTGGTATCTTCCTTCTAGCACATGGAGGTAAAATGGTAGTAGCTTACACAAAGTCACTCATCTCACCCGTTAGCCTTGTGCATAACACATGCCTGAATCACCACACATTTGCCTCAGAATGTGTGAGATGGTTAAGTAATCTCAAACAGACTTATAACATATGGAGAAGAACAGGGACACTTCAAGATTGCTGCCAGAGCTGTTTTTAACTACAGGCTTTATTCCATTTTTATACAGTGTCAGCGACGACATAATTGTGTTTGAGATTACTCAACCACTGAGTATGGTTTGAGGCGAGTGTGTGATGATTTAAACACTTTGCACAACAAGCTTTCATCAGCCTCATATGCAAAACGAAAGAAGTTCGTTTGGAACAGCATATCTATGTCTACAGTTGCCTACATTTTGGGGGTAATGGAGACAATGCTATAAATTTGGTTTTTATCTAAATTATCACTTAAAATGTGAAGGCACCAGACAACAAAATTCTTAGCTTAATCTGATCCTTTCAGAGATAAAATGTAAGCTGCCCATTGTCCCTGTCAAATAAATATGAAAATAAACTGCTTTGCTTCTTCTTTCATACTTATTAAGAGGTAACAGTAGATTGATGTAAGTCTTTGGGAAGTTTTGGATTAAACGCCAGTTTATTGATTGGGACTGCTTTTCTGCCAAACTGGTTCACAGCTCATTAAAAGAAACTACAAGGCAAACAGTACGGTAGAGAGGTTTATTGATGGCCCTTGTTAAGTCCATGTCAGCTTTAGGTCTTGCAGCTCTCCTTTGTGGCTCAATCATTGTTACTCTCTGTCTTTCCTTCAGGATCTCACCAAAGCGTTGGGTGCTGGCCTCCTGCCCAGTCCTCTGGCCGTTGCCGCGGCGATGGCAGCCGCTGCTTCTTCCAATCCTCTGGCTCTCCGTGCCGCCGCTCCTGCCCCACACCCGCACCATCATCTCCTGCAGGGCCCGCCCCTTAGCCATGCCATTTTGAGACCGGCCCCCGGGCCCATACGCACCTCACATGGGCCAATCCTCTTCTCACCCTACTGACACACCCCTCTCCAACTACAGCCAGTCAGGAGCAGCACCTCCAAAAGCACACTGTGAAGAAAAAAATTAATAATAATAATAGTAAATCACAGAGTTAACTCATCCACCTTCTACTCAATTCTAAAAACAAGCCAGCTAGAGTGAGAGGAAAACAGAGACAAAAGAAGGGACACGAAGACTTGATCAAGAGTTCTATCCCCCTTCTATCCCCTTACCCTGCCCCTCCACCTTTGGAGGGATATGACTGAGTGACTGGCAGATGAATTAGCAAATGGTGACATGGAGATATATGGTTAGTAGTGCGTTCTTCAGCTCTTCTGTGCATCAATGTCTACCTTTCCTTTTTCTTCACAAATACACTGTGAGACAGATGCAGTCATTTAGGATCCAGACATGCTGCTGGCAATTTATGTTTATACAAACATTAGCAAATGTAAAGACTACAGCTACCTGTTTCTGGATGTCCTGTGGTCCACAGTACAAGTAGGATTCACTCCCTTTCATTCTGGTTTAGTGTGTCCTGTGCACCTTTGGAAAAGTAAAAAAAAAAAAATTTGTCAGTAGCATAGCTGCTTCAAGTGGTTTCTGCTTTAGTCAGCTCATACCCTATGAAGCTCTGGTCTCTGGTATTGTTAGCATGTTCGCATCAAATCAGTGTGAAGCATAGTGCACTCGCATCGGTCCCTGAGAGGAACCATGGGGGTCAGCATCATACCAGGCCATACAGGAGTAGAAAGCACTGAGTGGGCTCCCAGTTCTGTCCAAATTCTGGCTCAGTGCTGGGTGAATGCTAGGTTGGTAGAAACATCTGCTAAGAGCATGGAGTTCTCAGAAGCAGTTACCATAACTCAAAACAGACTACATAAAAAAAATCTCTCACCCTTCATCCCAGTCAATCTCTTTCTCCAGAGGTGGATGGAAGTTTTGCAGAGAAGATTCACCAGTTCTCCATATTTCTGTTGTCCATCACTCTATGCTCTATGAGCCGATGGTCTGTTGGGTGGCTGAAATCAATCCCTACCTTTATAGATCCCAATGGAAGACCAGTAGCTATCTATTTATTCTATCGTGTAGTGTAGTTTCGTCCAAAACCTCTGAGCTGGTTGATATCAGTAGCACCACATTAATGAAATATGTTAACTAGAAGGCAGTGTAGCTGTTAGTAGACTCACAGTGGCATCTAAAGAAACATTGGTTGGTGGGTTTGTTGAATGGAGACAGACCACACAAGCACATGTTTGGACTCTCACAGGCTCCTCTGGACATCCCCTCTCTCTCGCCTCAGTTATACGAGTGTAACATGATTATGCAACCTGGACAATAAAGGGCAGCAATATGAACTCAGCTCTTTCTCCACCTGCTCTCTGGTCTCTCAGCCTGCAACCCAGCCAGGCTCCACCTTCAGCTCCTCCAACGGGGCCAACCTGATAATGGAGCAGAGAGAAGGGGGATGGAAATGAGGCTAAAGATATCTAAGCAAGAAATGGAGAGGAATGACAAGAAGATAACCAGAGAATCATAGCAGAGGTCACAAGGTCACAAATGGAAAAGACAAGACCGTGTAATCTCCTGTTCTTTGGTCTGAAACTTCCCGTCTTGAATCTAAAGCCATGCAATGCATATGATTTCTATTCTTTTACTATGATGGATTTGATGTTATTGCTTTTGTTTTTTTGTTTTGGTTCATTTTCATAGAACACTGTTTTGTTGATTACATAGTAATGTGAAGATTCTGGGGACAAAAAAAAACACACAAAAAAGGATAAAAATATTTTTATATGTAGGTAGAGGACCTGCACGAGGGTGGGAACATGGGGGTTGTGGCCTATTCACTGTAGATAATAATGTAAACGGAAGTAACGGTTTAAAGGATGAGACAAATTATAACGATGGCCTGCTATGTTGGATGCATTTCTCACAAAGGACTGCTGGAGATACACAACGCCCTTCCATTGAAAAGCAATGCGCTAACATGTCTTACTGTTGTTTGGATATTGCAATGCAATAAGTAAATGAATTATGTGACTTAATCTAGATGAGCATATACCAAATGTACAGGGTACTGTAAAATGGTCATTTGTGCCTGCTAACAGGCATCTGTGTTTGCCCACAGAGATGGGAGCCTTTTCAGTAGCAGCAGAAAGGGCTGTGATGGGTAGTTGCTGGCCCTTCATATTAAAGGGCCTTATGATTCTCTGATAGGGACACAGGACACAGCAAAATGAGTGAAAACAACGAATAGTCAGCCATACCCTTCGCATATGTAGCTTAGTTTCAAGGTTCAATCATTTGTTGCATTTCTCTGTGTGTGTGTGTGGGTGTGTGTGCGTGTGTGTGGATAGCAGGTTTAGTATAGTGTCATAATGCCATTACATGATGCTAACAGAGGTTAGCATCCACCATTGTGCTTTGACTGAACTGACCTCTATTTGGAGTTGTATTTTATTTTTTCTCATTAGTTAGTGAGGCACTAACAAGGGTGCTATAGTTTGTGTCAGTGTGTATCTTCTAGTGTTGTGTGTGTGTATAGAACTTGGACAGGAAAACTGGCCTTCAGACCACAATGGGGCCTGGTGCGCTCACAGCTGATCTAAGCTCTAAAAGTTGCCTCTAAATGCAGACATGAGGTCAGCCTTTTGTATCCACTACTTATTACATGGTGTCAGAGGACACTCAAGCTGGGAAAGCTGATTCAGGATCTGCAGTTAAAGGAGATGTTTCAGTAAGCGCCGCTGTGGGGGCCACTAACTTAGTAGAACTGGGGCTTCGGCAAAGCTCCGTCAGGCCGTAAAAACCCCACAAAGTGTCAGTGATCCACCTCCTCGCACACTCCACAGGCATGATACGGACACGCTTCCGTGCGTAAACTCTGTAAAGAATATGTTCATCCTGTAGTCATCCCCAAAAGTTGTACATAAATGTCTGGAGTTCTTTGGTAGATCCATCCAACCTTTTCAGGGCAGGTGTAACGTTAGTGATGAAGTGTGTTTTAGCCGTAGCCTTATTCCACCCTTAGCCTCTCCGGGAGCAGAGAAAAGGGAATATATGGAGAAGCTTTGGTCAAACCTTGTCTTGCCAATAAAGTTATTTTTGAATTTAATTGTCAGGGTGGGGGACAAAGAGTATGTATGGCGAAACATAGCAATATTCAACTCATACTGGCTACTCTTGTTTATTGCAATAAGGAGATCAACCAATAAATGCATATGTGAGTAAAATACTATAGATGTAATTTAAATGAAACACAGAACTTTATGGAAATATTATTGCTATCAAGAGAAACTTGGATTTACCACAGAAAAAAAAGATTCATGTCTATAAATCAATAAAGAATATTAAACCTCCATCGTTGAACTGCCTTTGCTTTATTGTTTATTCAAAATATTCCCTTTGAATAATGCACCTGCATCTTGGTATAAAGATGTACAGCATATTGGTGTACAGACCCACAGTAATCTAATTTGCACATCATATTAGAATAATAATATACACTCGTTTTATAGACATCGTTTTATACTCTGACAGGTTGAATTTATATTGCAGAAAGCATCGATTTCAAGCATTATTTCTCCCACAGTTACGTGTCCTGCAGAAAGGAAATTCCCCGATTTTTTGACAACTTCATAGGCCTGCACGAAGCTGCAGCTCTTAGAAATGAACAGCAGTTCTCTGTATGTTCGCTAGTCTGCGCACAGTCTGTTTGAGGCAATAACCACCAACCTGCACTGCCTAAAGTCCACCGCTAGATAGAGCTCTTATGCCAAAAGAAGCCACAACATCCAGGATATAACATGTGACCTCATGTGGACACACGTTCTGTTGTAAAGTACAATTATGGAGACGCTTTGTTTGATTTTACAAGATAGTTTAGTGCTCACTGCTTAGAGAGGACTTATGAGATAATCAACTTAATAGCATTTTAAGGTCTTGTTTAGTCATAGACATTGTAAACCTAATTGCTAGATTACAGTGCACTGTTATTGAGTTGAAGGAAGTTGATCATAACCATGACCTCACCCTGACCAGAAGAGATCAGATTAGATATAAGTACCTTGCCTTTAGCAGGAAGCCTATACGCAGTTGAATTGATGTATGAAATAATATGTGATATTTAACAAACATTTAAGCGTTTGTGAAATTTTAAATTGATATTTTAAGATAACTGCCGTGATCACCGTGCAGCAGTCACGTGTACATACCATCCTACATTACATTTACTTTACACTTGAGTGAATTTTCTTTCCTTTGGTAAACAGGCCTCAGTCTATCTCTGAGGATAATAGCAGGAGATGACGTTACTCATTTGGGCAGCCTTGAACACATCAACCTCAGTCTGCCCTACTTGACCAGTTTTCACTGGTCACTGTACTAGAGGAGTGCATTTTTAAAGTCAGCCTCCCATGCACTCCTACAGTTCATCATGGGGCTTCAGGTTCCCTTTGGCTCACATGCAACATGCACTAGAGGGCACTGTGCTGTCTGCATAGCCTTCTGCTGCTTAAGATATGATAGAAAAAAGCAGGGGAATAATTAATAATTTTTTTTTAATTAATAACTTTTTAAGACATTTCTTCATATTTTGCTGCCAGAGAGTTTTATTGTATTTTTTTTAACATAGTCTTGAGGTTTTGTTTAGGAGACCAGTTTAGGAGAAATGCTTTTTGTTTGTTAGGCCACACAGTGACCTTTGTATGAATCCTTCGAGCATAACAAAGCAACTTAAGTCCTGAACCAGAGAAGAAACAGGTGATTTCAGATGATCAGGCAGTGATCACTATACTGGTGGTGCTGAATGCTGAGTGTTTGGAACAGAACACCTTTATTTAAGCACCTTCATCTTTATTCTGTATCTTTTGTCACTTTGCAGCCTGTGATAGTAAAACATTTGTTCACATTTTTTTCATTTAATCTACTCAGTATACTGAAGATAAGAGTTTTACAGAGCATAAATTAGTTTTTTTTGCACCAACAAGATGATTCAAATCACATTAAAATTGTGTTAACCTTAATATAAATAATGCTAATATTGAAAATAAGTATCTGGAGTACACAAGAGAGAAATGGAAACATATGACCAAAATGAAAATTGTTCTTCATAATACCAAAAGACTATCTGACATTGACAACAATGTCAACAACAACAACAACAACAATAATAATAATAATAATAATGCCATAATTTGCTTCCCTCAAATCAAATTGACAAATAGAAATAGAAGTTTTATTATTCTTCTCCTGATGACAAAACATCAATTTAAATAGACTATTTTCTTATAATTCTATACATCACAAACATTTACTACTGAACTGAAGATGCCCTGATTTAGGTTATAGAGATACCCACAGGTTTCATAATATTGTACAAATAATCCCTCATCAATGCATTATGGTTGAATTTCTATGAATATGAGTCATACAGTCATTGATGTTAACAGATGTGAACGTGAAAAGCATCTGATGGAGGGATGAAGTGAGAGCGGTGCCTTGTTGAGATTGGAGTATTATTAGAACTATAGTGCTCTCTCCCTCAGACACTTGAGAGAGAGAGAGAGAGAGAGAGAGAGGCAGGCTGGAGGAAGTCACTTAGAGAGGAGAATAGACAAAATGCGAGTAGAAAGTGAAAAAGAAAGTGTCAGCAGTGCCTCTCATGAAGAGGAAAGTGTGTGAGATTGAAAGGTTCAGGCTTTGCCCTCACAAAATGGGCAACTCCAAATGCACAAGAGCTTTCATCAGACTTATAGTGCTGAGCCACATACACACAAAGCAGAGTTGCACCGATCCTAATTCAGGTTTGATGCCTGCTGTTAGGATGCAAATATTGTTGTAGTAACACTATTTGCACTGTTGAAAGAATTATTTCAGTTATTCTCATTAAGTTCCACCTATCTGTCATCTTTATGTAACTGTCCACAATGTGTTTTATCCTAGCTTAGAAACTCTGTAATGAACTGTGCGTTGGGATGTAACCAAGATGTTGGGATGTAACCAAGTTCCTGTTATTGTGGTTTCATACCCTCTGTTAAAGGCAATGCTTAAGACCATGGATGGTTATCACATACGCATAGCATATATAAGGCAAAGACAGACTAGCGGACTTTGGTCTACTGTGTGATTCGTTCCTTGCACCAAGAATAAAACCACCTGTTAATTTTGATTCCACCTCGTGGTGAGCTTTTTAGACCCGAGCCCTTTGGAATATGCCTGACAAGCACTCAAGAAGCTTATGATGCACTAGCAGTTGAAGTTCTGGTCCACATCCAAGACTGAAAATAAGTTGTGTCTTCTACACAGAGAGCAAGAGACCTTAAGCTAGAGTCTTTGTGGTGGACTCCTGTCATGTTCAGGCTGTTTATATGCTACACCAAGTGAGATGCATTGGTTTTGAAAGCGCTAATTTACAACAATGAAGTCTAACATCAAGTTAATCTAAATAAATGAGGACCACAAGATTGTATATCCTTTTTCAATACTTAGTACCTCATGGATCTGGCTTGTATTGCAATCATTCACTCATTTAGCAAGGTGACAGTTCTTCACAAAGAGGTGCTGTTAGCACAAGATTGGTGCTCTGCATCAGTGACACTGTGTACCCCTATTTATTCAGAATAATAAACATCAACACACAATAATTTTACAATCACTATCATTAGCATTGGATACCAATCCATTTTAAGTTGTTTTCTGAACCAACCCCTTTCTGGTATAGTGAACAAATGCATCAATGCAGCCCAAAACACTGCTTCAGTCTAAGAATGAGTGTGCTGCTGTAATCCAACAATCCAGTGGGTCATATGACATAAATGTTATATTGCTGACCATAAAACTGTCATAACTGCTTGAGAAATGCATCAATTTTGGCAAAGAAGGGAGAGAAGGTCTTTTTCCACAAGCATCAATCTCTGTCAATCACTATGAGGAATACACATGACATCCCAAATTCAATCATGTCATGATAATTCATTTAGCCTGAGATTAAATGATAATTGCCATCCATTCAAATCACTGGAAGTAAAATAACTGCCAGGAAGTCAAAACCACACATTGTTTCTCTGTAGCTCATATTGGTTGGTCTCATATTTATATATATTTTTTTACATGATTTGCAAATGTTACAGAGACATCCAATCACATTTGCAAGCATTACCACCACTTCAAACATGCTTGCTGATCGTTTCATTTACAGAACAATCAGACTGTCATCCTTTTGACAAATGCAAAGCTCGACCACTTGCAGCTGATCTTAAAGGTAGGGGCAGTTTTTCCTGATGCCAGTGATGCACTAAGTCTACTGCATGTTTGCTATGTTTTATTCAGTCAAGTGTGAGAATGGTGGTTCATGCCAACAAAGTTTCTACTCCCTCATTCGGGAGTGTTGGCAGGAGTACCTGCCAGGAGGTGTAAAGTACTATGAAACAAGGTCTGAAAGTAAAAGTGCATTTCCAGAAAAAACAAAATTAGCAGTTTAAAAAACTGTACTTATATACTAGGTGACAAAAGCTGATGTGGAACACAAAAAAGTTTTCATGAGTAAAAAGTAGAATCATTTCCTCACAAATATTCTTGATCTTTTACTGAGTTTACTTGGTCTTATATTCTTTTGGGTTTTTAAATCATTTTTAATCATATGTATCTGAAGCCTATTCCAGGGCCATCTTGCACGAGGCAGGGACTCACCCTTGGCTGGGTACCAGCCCACAGCAGAGCGCACACCCATAATCAGTTTACAATCTCCAGTTCACCTGACAGACACGTGGGCAAAACCGGAGACCCCAGGAGGAACACATGCCACCACAAGGGGAACAGAATCCCCCGTACACAAAGCCAGGACACTGATTCACAGAGCCAGGACACTGACTTCGCAATGGTTGCTGGCTTAATCATCAAAAATAATTAGCAGATTACTCAATTAGAAATGTAATTAATAATGACTCCCTAAATAATTGTCTGGGGTGACTGTGCCCTACAGATTGGAGAACCACTATTCAAAAGATTTGTAGCATCATTTGATCATTTGTAGCATCACTCCAAAGAATCTTTGTGCATCTTTATCTGGCATCAGTATCTTGAGCACTGAGTTTTCAGCAGCTTCACTCTGCAGCTGTTAATATTTTCCAGTCCCTGAGCAAACATACAGAACACAGGGTTACTGATGAGCCATTTTTTATTTTCTGCTATGTTTCTGTGCAAATCAACCTGCTTTGAATCATGAAAATCGCATAAAACTTCAGACTTCAAAGGAAAATAAACCATCCTGGTAATTGGAGAGGGTGTAATTTGTCAAATAATAGACATAAAAGGTGCTTCAGGATCATATGCCAAATGAATTAATATCCCAGTCTCCAACTTCTGTTCTGCCTCAAGTGGTCATTGTATCTGGGCCGTCTAAAATAAATGCAACAGCCTCTCGATAAAATGAAGGCCCAATTGAGGCTTCATCCTGAAATCTCTGCACAGCATGTTTTGTTTCGTAAAGAGGTGGAAAATGGTAATATATACAGCTTTATGTTTTCTTCAGCATCTCCTTATGGCACAAACACACTGTGTGTACTAGCACATCACAGCTAGACTTCATGCTACCTCAGTGTGTGTGTGTGTGTGTGTGTGTGTGTGTGTGTGTGTGTGTGTGTGTGTGTGTGTGTGTGCATGTCTCCATATGTGCCCAATAGGAGAATGATGAAAATTAATCCCACTTAAAGTCCACAGGTTCCTCGGGCTAAACAATGTAAGCTGGCAGGTTCAGGTGTGAGCTCCTCACACTGATAATTAGGCCATGCTCTTCACACTCTCTGCTTCACAAGAGGCCCCACAGTAGGACACCAACAGTTGAGCCAGACACTAAGATTAGTCACCCTCTTATAGACTCATGTGCAAGCAAAGACTGCCCTTCAGTACAACATAGCTGTAAAAGACAAACTCTCAAGAAAGTAAACACTAAAGCTGTAAGCTTGAGCGTATTATCATCCAGCTATGTGTACATAAACAGTGAGATGAGACAGATTTAGGACTCAGCATGCTCCTACAATGCCCAAACTTAATGGACTTTATGGTGATGTATTTCAAAGAGGGAGAAAAATGTTCCTCCATGTTTCTCAGAGCTTTTTATGACATGATCCAATTGACATGTTTCAGCTGGAATGAAGAGATACTGAAGGAAGATTAGTCTCTGTAAATCTCAGAAAGGCCTTCATCTATGTCAATGGAGATCGAGAATCCTCTCTCCCAAACCCATC
>JBBPDE010000134.1:23232082-23255828 GCA_037974605.1 Nannopetersius ansorgii
AGCTTGAGGTGGTGAGCCGCCATCCAAGAGGAAATGTCAGCCAGACAGTCCGAGATGCGAGTTGAGGCCTGGTTGTCCATGTGTTGCTCACCTAAGGAAGGGTTCTGGTTCTCCAAATTCCCAGATTCTCTAGATCTCATTTACAATATATTGTTTACAACAGTCTAGTTTTGAAGGTGTGAAGAACACATGTGGACTACTTTCAACACTGATGCCCTGGATAAGATTGTCTGCCAAATGCTGTAACTGTAACTGACGATAATGCCATGGTGCAGATAGCTCAGCGCACCTTCAGAGGTCTTGTGGAGTCCATGCCTCGATGGTTCAGAGATGTTTTGGGGGCACTAGAGGCACCGACACAATATTAGGGAGATGGTTTTAATTTAGTCTCTAAAATGCAAATGAAAAGATGAAAGGTGAAAGTAGTTTTAATCATATCATATTAATCACATATATATTTACTCATATATAGGCATGAATGGCTTACAACAGCAAGTGTTAAGCACATTTGTTTTTAAGTAAAATAATATGTAAGTACAGTATACATCACTTTTTTTTAACTAAAAGCTTCAGGCAGTTCCTCCCAGGTCTTCCTGCAGAAACACTAACACTTTTTATTGAGCAATGGGGAAGAAATCACTGCACGTTTCCTGGTAAGAGGCTGACAAAGATGACAAATTAAATTAGCTCAGTTTTAATTACGTTACACAGCTGACATAGAACCAGATAAATGTGACAGTATGACAGTTTGACAGGCAGTCTCGTTATCTCTCTCTTTCCTCTCTGGTCTCTATATCTTCCTCCTTCACTTATTCTCAACATTAAATAAAACTGTAGTCAGGAATATGTTTCTTGTACCAAATAAATGCAACATTTACATTCATTCTTGAAGCTAAACTGCTAGAAAACATATTAAAATACCTTAGATTAAATCCTACGGCTGCTAGTGGCACCAATGAGGTGCCATCCGCACACACTGCTCCCTGTGTTCCTGGCTGCCCGCTGCTTCGCTTGGTGAAAAGGTTAAATGCAGAGGATGAATTTGGTGCTGTTCTCGCTGTGGTAGGTTCATTTATGACAAAAATGCACACTTTACACTTTAAGGTAAGACTATCTTTACAGAATGTCATCTGAAGTCGTGTTCAGTCTAATGACATCAGAGATCACAAAGTTTCCACTTTAAAAAGCTACTCTAATTAGCTGAACAATATAACTATAGCTAATCGAAAGATGGTCTCCATGCAAAATTCAGCTCAACTATATGGCAAAAAAACTACACCTGACCCAAACAATGTTATCTTTCACCAGAGGTGGAAAAAGTACTGAAAAATTGTAATTAAGTAAAAGCATATTTACTTTGCTAAATAATAATTGGGATCTTTCAAGGGGCTTAATATGCAAACTTTGTTCCGACCATTCAAACATTTTCAAGTGGCATTAGTTGTGAATTATATGATCCTTTTTTTACTGGCAAACTATCTATAGTGCAAATTAAAGCCACGAAAGCTGACTTACTTAATGACACATATGAAACTGAAACCAACCAACTCAAAGTGTCCTGGACACTAATGTTTTAAAGACAACTGAACAGGCACATTTTGTATTGCATGATGAAGTTATTGCCATGTTTGCGTTTGAACACAAAGAGCTGACTGAGATACCGCTAGCTCTCTTGCTCAGCACCAGCCATCATCCAATGTCAGGCTACATTAAAATAATGGGAATTCCGCGAGCAAATGCCCTATTAATGATGGGAAGTTCACTGAATGAGGGGACGGACATACACTCCACTGTCGCACTCTCTGTTTTCACATAATGGTATTATCCTATATCCTCACATGTGATTAGTCATAAGTCTGCCATGCAGCCAATCAAAACAAAGTTCTGCCGTGAGCAGAGCTGAGCCACTGAGAGCGAGAGCTGAGCAGCGAAAGGAAAAATGTGGGGACCCTGCTCTCACTCAGTGGGAGTCGGCTCTTCTGCTTCACTACAAAGTGATACTTTTGCACATCACTAGCGCGCATACACCCGCGCAGTGTCCTTTCAGTTCAGACCAATTGTTTTTCCCCCCATTTAATTTTTTTCCCAGTAAAGGGAGGGTTTTCCAATATAGCAAAGTCAATGTAGGGTCAAAAAGTTCAAGTAAAACTACTTAAAAATAAAAAATTAATCACAAAAACTATGCAGTTACAGTAAAATAAGTAAATTTGTTACTTTCCACCTCTGTCTTTCACATGCATACAAAATGAATATCTTCTAACATTAATAATTTGACCTAAATGTATGCCCTCCAAACAGGACACTTTTTAAAGAATATATTGGAATATGTATGTATTAATCTTAAAATTAAAGATAACAGGGTTCTTTGAATGATATAAATAAAGAATCACTTCTGGTTTCTTTAAGAACTGCATAAGAGTGTGTAGAACCATTTAAAGGCCTAAAAAAAACATTCAAGCACTTCAAAGATTACAAATCAGTTTAAGGACAACCTTCACATTATCTGGAAGTTTTTTAAATACAGGGTTTGACATAAGAGTTTCTCAAGCCTGAATATACGTCAGTGGTATGCAAAATGTGCATCGGTTTTCAGACTTCACAGCGCAAATGCGTACTTAATTTGTGACTTTATGCTATGAGCACAACCCCCCGGCAACGATGCCGAAACGTAGACCCAGCGCGGACGACACGCTTCATGTCAAGCTTTTAGAGATGGATAATATAATGTCCAGTGATGAAACGGAACGGTCTCTCAGTCCATAGTGATACGACATGGTGCTGAAGCCATATCCACCGACTAGTACGTGACTAATTGATAATTTAACGCGGTTAATGAGGTAAATGGAAAACAGATCAAGAGTACATTTGTTTCCGTCTGTTTGCATAGACAGTTTAATGAGACCCTTGCATTGTGCCGACATGTTCAAGCTGCTTATCTAATACATTACAGAATTGGAGAGACTGAAATCACTTAATGGTAACGTGACAGTATTGCTGTATATTGTTTTAGTGTATTGAAAGGCTTTACCAGATAAAAAGTGTAATGTGCAGTGACCTGCAAACAAATCCTGTATAAGTAACAGAGTGCATTTACTGGTCCCTTTCCTGAGTTACCCAGCAACTGAAAGACATCAAGGGAATGACATCTTGCACACGTGTCGGCTAAAAGCAGCAAGGTTACCTATGTTGTAATGGTGTGTACAGTCCAGTGATACTTCATTTTTAATTTATATAGTCATAGAAAAAGGTCTTAACCTTTGTGTCCAATCTGCAATCCAAAATGTACAAAACCTATTCAAAACGCTAACTATTATGCCACCTGATACTGTATATGAGTACATGAAGCAGTAAATTTTTTCTGCAAAACTCAATAAATAACAGCATTTTACACCTTTAAAATCTAGGCATAAATATATTTTGCTATATATTAGCATTTCATCCATTATAACAAATACGAAAGCATGTTGCAGCTTAATGTGTTTCTGTACATTTAGCTGTTTTAGTAAATTTTTCATACCGTGAAAGCAGGCATCATGGCTGTGTGCAGTCATAGCATACGGTAAATGTGCCCATTTCACATTGTTGCACACACATTTGCAAATGATTTGCAAGAGAATGGCAAGAAAATGGACATGCACCTTCAATGAAGGGACTAACCTGTTCTTAATCCCTTCTCTTTCACCCCCGCTGGATATTGAGCTTTTATTTGAAGGACTGTATTTTTCAAAATAAAAATTTTGGTACATCACTCCATTCATGTTTGACTCGAAGATGTGTAACACCCGAAGTTCTGATTTGTCTCAATGCTTCTGTGCAAGTTTAAGATCCTGTGCTTTTTCTTTTTTCAGTGAAAGTATAGTAACAAATGTCTAAACAGTTTCTCACTGCATTTGGTAATAGAGTTTCATATTTGTACCCAGAAGATGATGATGACGATGATGATGTAAAAAATGGAGCGCTCCTTAATTCTGGTTAATGAATTATATGGATTTGATAGCTTAACTGCAAGTTGTGGTCTTTGCACTTAACCAGTTGGAAAGCCTGCTGAAAGCCATGGCTACCTCTAACCTTGGCTTTACCAGACAGACTTAATGAGAGAATTTAAAAGTAAAGCTTTGGAAAGGGTCTTCACTTGTGCTTCATCAGATGTCATTAAGCACCACCTTCAAAATGCCTCTGAAGCAATAACTATGCCCATTTGGGTGTAATGGAACTGGAGTGGAGAGAGCCACATGAATAATGTGTCTAATAGACTTCAATTTCTTTTGTCGTCCTCCAAAATGGAAACAAAAGAGAGAAATGTCAGGAGCAATGAATAAAGCAGGGCTAGATTATTGCTTCTGAAATTACCTTTACACCCATGGCCTTTGCCCCCGGAGAGAGAGTGTGTTGCTGTGGTAATACATCAAGTGTCATAGAGCCGGAAGGCCTACTGCTTATGCACGAGTTTGGCCACAGCACCTGTGGATGCATATTCTCATCCCTCTTTAAGACACATTAAACCCCCAGGTTTTCATTAAATAAGCACTTGGTCATTAGATATTTGAGCATTGCTGTTTCTTTCTCAGCTTTCCCACAACTTCAGTTTTGTTTTTGTTTCTCTTTGTACATTTAAGCAATAGTTATAGTCAACCATTTCTTAGATAGCACAAAATCACTATTACTGGCAATAGCATGTCGCAAAATGTAGCTTTGAAGGACACAGCAACTGTCCTCTCTTGTTACCATGGTAACAGTGTCAAGGTAAGTTGCCTAGCTAATTACAAGCATCATATATTGCAGAAACTCTCCACAACAGCAGCCCGAGATTAATTTGGAGTGGCAAATGAGTCTCCGGGACAGGTAACAGACGACGTTTTAAATAAAAATGATT
This sequence comes from Nannopetersius ansorgii, assembly GCA_037974605.1. NCBI lineage: Eukaryota > Metazoa > Chordata > Actinopteri > Characiformes > Alestidae > Nannopetersius > Nannopetersius ansorgii. The sequence goes on from JBBPDE010000134.1 coordinate 23,236,956, forward strand.
TACTATTAGACATTTTAAGAGATCTCCTCCCCAAAATCTAGTCTTTACATTTTTTGATGAGAGTAAATTCTTTATTTGAGGGTCTGATGGGCATCACCTCCACCCTCCACCCCAAAGAGTAGTCTCATCTTAAAGTGTATTTGTAGTCATGCATTAATATTCAGTATGCCATGCACTGCATACTTAGATCCTGTAGATGTCAAATAGCACATAGTTACAGCATTACAATTCACAGAGAGCGAGGAGAAATGGAGAAATAGGAAAAAAATCATAATGAGGTAAAGATTGCTCCCTCCACTGCAATCAGCAAACACATAATGCAGTCATGAGAGTAAAATCTTCTCCAATTTCTCTTCCTGCTATTGCTTTGCCCGTCCTGATCTCTGTCATGTTGCAATTTCCCTTAAACATTTTTGAAAAATGCAGAGGAATGCACTCGCCCAGAGAGGTCAGGAGGACCTCCAGAACTCATAGAAAGAAGAGAAATTTCAACCATGTAAAAAAGGCACTCCTTAGTCTCCATGAAACATCATTTCCTGACTGAGCAGCCTTTCTGTGATTTTTCCGTGTGATTTTGTCTGTGGGCAACCATTGCAGATTTATCTGTGGAGCAAGAAAAATATTTGAGATACACACAAATTTAAACCATCTAAACCATCATTCGTAGTACTTTCTAAGAGTTTGCCACTAAAGGATTGTCGCAAACATTCAAAAATAAATCTTAATAAATGGTTCTTGGCTGAGAAAGGAGTTTAAGGAATACTATGAATAGATTTAAAACATTTATATTATATCACACACAAATCTTTTTACAACAATGATTCTTTATTATCAACGATTCTCAATTATTCTCTAAGAGATGTTAGAAAATCTAAACAGTGGCAAGCATTCTATTAAAGAACAATCCACTATAAGATCTTAAGGAAACCAAAAATACATAAATGGCATCGCTCCAAAATCTTTTTGGTGCCTTTATTTTTATTTTCTTTAAGCATATCTAAAGAATGTTTGAAGAATTATAACACTATAGGTTTTGCATCTTGCACAAGTCTCATTCTGCTGTCAGCCAATGAATGGTGTAGGACTTAGGCTAATGTCAAAGTTTACTACTAAAATCATAGTTTCTTTGTTTCAGATACTATAGATGCTAAAATGGATTAATTAAACTGGGGACCTTCTGGCTGTAATTCACAGACCCTACTTTCATGGTTTAAAAAACAACCCATAGAACGATTTTTATGGATCCAGTGATTTGCTCCAGAACCCTTTTGGTATGAATAATAAAATGAAGAGCTCCAATACTAAAAAAAACAAACTATATTTAATATAGCAGATTAAGCCCAATGAGGCAGCAATAAACATGTGCTCAATCGCCATTGGATGTTTTTTTCCTTAATTGCCAGTGCTTTTGCCAGCTTGCCACCAAGGTGTCAGAATTCCCAAGGCAAACTTTTAACCCATCCACCACCTGCTGAAGATGCCCTGATTATTCATATATGTCTATACTGGGGCACACACATGCAACTCAAGATCCCACTCCATTGCTTACAGCTGTTGGGTAAAGAAATATAAAGACATGTATGAAGAGATCATGTATATGCTAAATAAACCTATGGTAACAGTTTCTGTACAAATAGGAGCAAAACATGCTGAAGATCATTGAGTTTTAAAAAAGAGTGAGTGCACATCATTGGCCATAAATGAATTTTCATAAATGAACCCTTAAAGAGTAAGTGCTGAGACCGACTCTTAAACACATTTCTGCTTCTCATGAGAGACTCACTTTTATAGACACACACACACATACACCTGAAGGTTTTATTTCTGAATGCAGAAACCGAGTGATCCACCTGATGTGTTTATGGCATTATAAAGCATTAAGACCTTTCAAGGAGCGCAGAGAACCTTCAGCATGAACAAATGATATGTGTCATAAAAAATGCTCTTTTAAATCTCAAGTGTGCTCTCCATGGTCATTATTACCACTCCAATGAGACATTAGTGAGTACTTAGTGTGCATTACAGTGTGTTGAACAGTGCTAGCATCTTTTCTTCGAGGCCTAGTGTATTTTTAGAGCACTTGTAAGCCTCTGGGACTTTTGTCACTGCTTGGATCCTATGAAGAAGAGAAGCCTAGCTTAATGGACCGAGTCTGTTTATGGTGACCATCACTGTCACTGTCTTAATCAATGCTATACATACCCAAATCCATGGCCTAAAGGGCTTTGTTGGTTTTGTTATGTGTAAAGCAAAGTAAGAATAGCTTCTCTCTTAAGGTAAATTAATTAGTGTGAACAACCGTATGACAATGCATGGCACTGAGTATGTTTCTATGGGTATTCTTCTATTAGTAGCGCCATAAGGTACGATATAACATGAGCTATGTTTAAAGGGAAGAAAGTGAAGTCAATAGAAAACGAAGTAAAAAAAATTATTGTTGGAGACATATTAAAAGAAAAGCATTCAGGGTCATATTTTAATTGAAACTTTGTCATGAATGTAATGTTAATGGATCATGCACAGTGCCTTGAAAAGATATTCACCACTCTTGGCATTCTGTCTATTTTGTTACTTTACAACCTGGAATTTAAATGGATTTTTAATTAGATTTTAAGGGCTGGACCTAGAAAACAGATTAATGAAGTCAAGAGGGAAAAAAAACGTTTAAATAATTCTAAAAAATGTAACACTGAAAAGTGGTGCGTGCATGTTTTCACCCCCCTTGCTTTAAAGCCCTAACCACTACCTTCAAAAGCCACTTTATAAGTTAAATAAGATCCACCTGTGAGCAATCTAAGTGTCAAATGATCTCAGTATATATACTCTTGTTCTGATAGAGCCCAGAGTCAACACCAGTGCCACACCACTGTCTAGACATGCCAAGCTTGTGGAGGTGTTTGCGAAGAGACGTCGCTGTAATCGCTGTAGTGGCTGTACGAAGTATTGACTCTGGGAGGGGGTTAATAGTTATGCATGCTAAAGTTTTCTTTTCTTGTCTTATTTTTTGTTTGTTTCACAATAAAAAAAAATATTTGCATCTGCAAAGTGGTTGCGGTTACGGGTCGGTCAGTGGCCAGTAGGGGCAACTGCTTTTCTGTTTATTTCTGGGACTTTTATTTTGATTTCCTGTTTAGTTGGTTCCTTTGTCACGTGTCTTAGGTTCATCTGTTTTGTGTTTGGTGTCACGTGTGTTTTCATCTGTTTGCGTTTAGTGCTTTAATGACTGACAGTATTTAAGTTGTGTTTTGTGTTCGTTTACTTGTCAGTCAATTGCCTCATTTACCCTCGTTGATGCCCTGTCTGAATCCTGTTTTTTCCTGTTCATGTGTCTAGCGGCCCTTGCGCCAGGTTTAATTTCTGTTTTGTTTCGTTTCAATAAAGAACCACAGCCTGCTTCCCAGGCTGGTCTGTACTCAGAGGTAAATCACAACAGGGGATTAACACCCAACATCCCCCACCCCCGCCCCCGCCCCCGGTCGTGACAGTTGCTGTGTTGTGCAGATTAAAATTCTTTTTAAATTCCAGGTTGTAAGGGAATAAGTGAATACTTTTGCAAGGCAGTGTATATATGCAACTGTTTAGTTATGCACTAAAAGATGCTAATGTAGATAATCACCTTATACAACTCAAACTGTGACTATTAGAGCTAGAAAGAGCTATAGGTATGTGAAACCTACTGGCAAGGCTTCCGCTTATATTCACAATCAGTCTGGAAGGTCTGTTTTCACTCATCCCACCCTGATGTGAATCAAAAGATGACTGGCTGATTCTTCTGTCATTTCCTAATCCTGTTAGTGGTTAATCTGACACATTAGGTTCCAGAAGACCAAAGCAATGAGAGAGTGTTCTTAGCTTTGACAACCACTTTAGAGATATTTTCCCATTAGGAGTTCCATAAATTTAATTCTGTTTTTTCCTAAATAAGACATAAGTAAATTATTATTCATTGAAAAGATTATATCAAAGAAATATGTATTTTTACAGGTCCTGGAAATAATTCCTAGGAACTGAACATTCTCTAAAGTCCTTGAAGGCCCTGAAGGTTCCTTTCTTAGACCACTATTTCAGGCTAAACTACACCATTGCATTGCATGAAAAGCAAGTTGCATGATCTTAAACTGCTGTGGCTGTAATAATCCATCCCTGTTAACTGCTGTAAAAAAAAATTGGTCCCTCATGTCATGACTACAGCGACTGATCAGTGCCCAAATGTCATGGGCAGTGGTTTTCACTTTAAAGGGCAAGCCTGGAAAAAGACAAAGACATGATGAGACTGATTACCTCCTTAAAAGACAAGCAGCAAATTAGTAAAAGCCCATATCGCAGTACTATTTTCAGCCCTGGCGTGACGAACCATGAATAGGCAATGTTCAAAGGAGTGCTGTAGCTGTCTCCTGATAGCATTCTGAAGAGCCAAATAAAAGTCTGAGTGGTGTTTTTTAGCCTCTGGTGTCCGCGGATTGCGTCCTGCTGTCATGTGGAACTCTGCAGATGATGAGCAGCTATGAGCGGAATGTGAAATAGACTGGAGATACAACAGCATTTAATGTTGTCTTAACAACAAAACCACCCAGCATTACAGCAAAAAAAAGCCTTTCTGGCCTGGTTCTTAGACATCACTGATGCAGCTGTGAGTTCCTAAGCTTTGGAAATGGGGGTGATGCTATCAGGTCCAAATTAACATTTAGATGACAGTGACATGGAGGTTCTGAAGCGAGAGAACTATTTGGACGGTGTAGAGGAAAAAAAGGGGGCAGGAAGCCTGACCCAGCCAGGTCCATAAGAGTGCGGAGTGTTTGTGAAGTCCCTCAGCTCATCACAGCCTATTAATCCAATTAGCGGAAAGTGTGTGTGAGGTTTTCACATACAGTGGGGAGGACTAGGCTTCCTCTTATTGGCTTTATTTTTGGCCCTGTCATGTCACTACCGCGAGCGACGAGCAGCATGGAACTGAGAGAGCGCGAGAGTCCCTATGCTGCTCACTGAACTTCCCTGCTTGTCTGACATGTCCCTACTCCTTACGCACTGCACCCCCTCCCCTCAGGTCACACTGGCCATCGATCCCCCGCTGTTCTGCTGAAGCCTGTTCTCAGAGACAGCCTTCACATCCAATCCAACTGCTCTGGCTTTTAATAACCTTCTTCCTGTGAATACATAGGATCTTTTACTTACTTTTGACTCTCTAAAAACCTTTCAGTGGAAGGGTCTTTAAAAACATTCTGCACAAGAAATGAGGCTGCTCATAACATGAAGGTTCTACAGCTATTAAAAGTTTTGAGAACAATGTGACCAATCCAAAAATCATTTTTTAAGAGTGTATCACAATTTGTAACCATTGTTTTTTTGGAGCATTGTCATAGAACAATCACTGTTGCCTCACTAGAGTCAGTGCTGTCAAGAGACGGTTCTTCAGAAAACTTTTTTTGTAATCATGGGGTATGTGAGAGTAAAGAATGGGTTAGAAAAAAAACAACATAATGTAAAACTCCTACAGCAATTAAGGTAGCTTTTGTTGAAGATACAATCTAACTAGGGACACTCTGAAAAAAGCCAACATAGGGCCTGTGAGCAGATAGAGTGGAAGCAGGAAGGCCAAAGAAGTTTATTCTGTCCTTCAGTCACTGTGCATTGTAATCTCTCTATAGCTAAAGGTCTGAACCGCCATGGATCTACGCGCAAGTCAAGCGTACAGTTAAAGGGGATTTGAGGTGTTCTGCTGCGGCCGCTGATGGAGTGGGTGAGGAGTACAACAGTTCCCTGCCTCTGCACTGCTGCTCCTCTACACACATAATCAGCACACAGACCTGGAGGTCAACCTCCTTTCTGCAGTTTTCCAGCAGTTTTTCTTACAGTCTAGCAGTCAAGGTTGTTTCCCATTCTCACCACCTCAATAAGCGGGTTTTCAAAAAGGCTGCTCGCAGAAATGAGGCAAGGTTTCATGAGCAAAGCCTCGGAAATGAGGACTGAAGCCAATAATTAAAGACGGGGTAATTCAATTAAAGTTTCCCTGTAATAGCTGCTGTAATAAATCAGTTCAATTAATACGAGACTCTTTAATCCTAGAAAAATAAACAAACGGCAATGCAGCCTCATATTCCTAATGAAGAACTACAGGAGTTATTTAATTAGAAGCCTGTACATAACCAAAGCATATTCAGTAGTCCGAGAGTTTGACAGTATGATTAACTAAAATAAGATTAAGTGGAATAAGAAGTGGCAATCTATATTCCGAGCACTCTCTAAGGTGAAAACAGGACTTGAACTGAACACGTTACATAAGCTAGTGTGTGTCAATATGAGATGCCACAACTGGTTTGCAATTTAAACAAAGCAAGAAACGTCCTGTGACTCATACCTTGAATAGCTTGTCGTGGCTCAGATAATACATTCAAGAGTTTAATATAGAGGAAATTAAACATAACAAACATTTTATGTTGTTTGAAGTTCTGCATAGAATTGGCATCTAAAACTGCGAATAGTTTGAAACATTTATGTGGTATGCTTCTTTCCTATAAGGTCTTTCCTATGAGGTTTGTTATTTTTTCTTGATGTCTGATATATATATATATATATATATTATATGGTGATGTATGTTATGGTCTGATATGTTGCCCCTGGGTAGTTGCAAAGCATTCTAGTTTGAAACACAACTCAATTGTTGCAGGCCAAAAAGGTGGAACTATTTAAATGCATGTTTTTTGTGGGATCCCAGAACGTGGTTAAAAATCCAATGTGCTTACAGTTAGTGTCAGTATATTCTTACTGGGGAGTGGATGGAACATTTTTAAAAAGCGTTTGTATACTACATTAATTTTTACACCTTAAAAATTGGGGATTTTATATACATGGGCCCCTTTAAAGCTACATGAAAGCTGAACGGCAACATCTCTTGTTTTTCCAAGTGACGTGCAACATTGCATTGTGCATTTTGTCTAGAGTTCATGTTTTTTGAGTGAACAATGGCAAACCAGGTGTAATTATTCAAATTAATTATTCACTGAAGAGAATGTTTCGAAATGATCCTGTTTGATGAATAGTCACGTCTGACCAACGAACGATAAATACATTTTATCACACCTGGATTCGATTTACTGGTCAGTCTTCATACTTTCACTCAGACCCAGCCAGAGTCTTCTGCAGCACAGATCCCTTAGCAGCACCCCACTGTTATTGAGCCAAGTACTGTGACCATCAATCTAAGATGTCAGCCGCCATCTCATCAAGTGTCATATCTCATTCACTTTCTCTCTCCCTCAGTGGAGAGCAAAATATCTTTGAGCAAATGAAGTTAGCAAGGTGTAAACACCTCTCAGGCATTTAAACCCCACAGCAGTGACCAAACTTAATGGCCACAAGTTTTAAGAGGCCACATATTTCGATTCTCCACTGCACTGGAGTATGACTGTGGGGAGCTACTTCACAACAGAATTGGTATCAAAAATGTGAGGTCCGGAGTGAGAGCATACAAGTGGCTGGCATTCATAGAGGCAAGCTAGCAGGTGCACATGTGATTGGTAGACATCTGCTATCATGACTGAGCCGGCTGTTTCTGGATCTCATTAAAGAGGAAAGCAGCTCTGGCTCAAATGAAACATTAAATAAGATTTCATTCTTCACAGTAATTAAGTATTGCGTTCATTTTAATATTGTACTCTGCGCTGGTGTATAATAACATCATTGTCACTGTCAGTTCAAAATCTAAAAAATAAAAAAAAAAACAGTCAGCAACTCATCTCATTCTGAACAATTGTCATGAAAAATGTATAAGTATAAATGGTCCTGCTTCACATAAATTGTTGTCCATCAGCTTGCACCAACATTGAGAACATTTTCTCATTCTAATAAGAAAAAACTTACCATTCCAAAGATCTGTTGCTCTGAATTTTCTTGTTTTTTGGTCATTACTTTATGGAAATATGCGCTTTAAGTAGCACATATAGTCTAATGTAATGACAGATGCTATTATGTGCACACAAGCCCGGATCACCTGTTCCTCTCCTCACTGGCCCAGTAGTGGGGGACCTCCCACTCTCTAGCATGCTCTAAATAAACAGCCTATGGCGTTCTCCCATGGGTCCTCATTGATAGCCCCAGGATGTGGTTCTTTGATTAAGGAGAGGAAGAAGTCATTAATTATGAAAGAATGCGATTAATTTATTTTTCCGGCCCCCGCTTCTGTTAGATCTCCCTGTCACCCCCGACTCTATCTTCATTTCGACCTACTGTGATCCACGCAGTGCCGGAAGAGACAAATATGGCTTTGTACTCATTACTAAAACATCAGAATAGTAGTGCATCAACCTTTGGGGATACACACCATTTGGACCTCTGCTTGACCTTTGTTGTTAAAGACACACGCTTAGTCATAAACGTGTGTGTAAAAGTGTACATATAACTGCTCATCCAATGTTTCTTCTGAGATCAAGGGTGTCAATGGGAAACTCAAGCTGCCCACTCCCACCCCATTAGTACCTCTATATGTTTTTCAATAACCTTCCCTACTGTTCTCTAAAAGCTTTACACAAGCTGTTGCTGTAAGACTTACAGCATTTTGATCATAGTAATTTGATTGCATTCAGCCACAAGAGCAGTAGGTCAGGTGTTGATTTTGGATTAGTTCTGGATCACAAACACCACACCAACTCACAAAAACTCCAAAACACCGCCCAAAGGTAACAGATGGAACTTCAACACACAATTCTACAGCTTTGTCTCAGTAATCCAGGTGTTTATAGGTCTTTATATCCTTACGTATGGTCACTAGTGAAGAGTTTTCCAAATTAGTGTTTTACACTAGACATTTCATTCATTCATTATGTGATCTGAGAAAACCTGAGCATCTGGTAGAAACCCACTCAGGCATAAGGAGAACATGCAAACTATACACAAACGATCCTTGCTGAAACCAGGACCTTCTCACTGTGAGACAACAGGGGAAAGGGACTTGCCTGAGATTTACATTTGAGGTTCACATAAAATATTTCATAAAATTACATTTTCCATCAGCAACAAATGTACTGAACAGGGGGAAAGTCTGATGATGTTTGCCATTTAAATGCATTAAAGCAAGATCATCTATAATTCACCACCTTGTGGGTTATAATTGCAGCCTGCTTTATGTTTCTGTCTGTTCTGCTTTAACTATTGGTGTATAAAGTTCAAGCTATTTAAGGGACGAGCTCTTATGTAGATGCATCTATTGCCCACCTGATTTTTTGTCCATTTGAATACGTATAGTAACTCTACACTCAGGATGGTCTACGGATGTATATGGTTTTATCATCTACTCTGTTGACCCAAGGCTTCCTCTGCTGCATAAGAATGTCTTGCATTTTAAAAAAAGAGGTCCAACTCAACAGTTTTTTTAGAATGGAAAGTGCTCTCCATTTGCTACATAATGAGTAACTGGGCACATAATTTTCTTATTCTGACATTTAGAAAATAAATATAAGCATTTCCATGTCTTGGTGAAAATGAGATGGATCAACAAGCATAATCTTTGAGGGATCTGTGATTTTGTTTTAAATAAATGGCCTGTTATGCTTTTACAATGGCTGTCATAGTCACTTATCTGTAAAACTGGAGCCACAAAAAAACTCTTACAAAGGGACCTTTGAATGTATATATACAGAACCAGTGATTTTCACCACAGGAAGTGTGCTTTGTGTCTTTTTCCAAGCAGTCACGTAGCTTCAGTACGTGCACACTCTAATAACTCTCTTTGACTTCATCAAATGGACATTTTGGTGTAAATCAAGGGACCTCCAGTATCCAAAGTGTTTTTCATGAGCATATTTTACATTCTAGCTAAAAAAATATTAACCTTTAGTTTTAGAGGAATTCATTATGCCATTGATTTTTACAAGAGCCCTTTACCTTTAGCAGCAAATCAGACTCAAAGCATCTATTATCCACCATGACTGTGGATATCAGGTTAATTTCTTAGTATAAAGTGATTTTTTGCTTTTTATGACTATTACCATGAATTACAATTTTTTGTATCATTTGACAACATGACATGATTCTATTTGTATTCTATTTGTAGTTCCAATGACATTTTGCAGAGTTCGGGTGCTGCGTTATGTGACTCACTCATACTAATGTCATGGAACTCTTCCAAAAAGCTTCCCTTGAGATTAAACTGAAGTGCACAGTTCTGAAACTGCAACCTTTCAGTTCCTCTTCGACCCACTGTATGTAGGGACAGTATGCTCATACTTCGTCTTCTTGGCAAACTTTATTATCACACTGATTGTGCTTAATTTCAGCTGACTACATTTTTGTGTAAAATGTCCTATTCTGTGCTGGACTACAACCTTCTGACTCATTTGAGCTGTCAGCCCTTTGGTTTTATCACATTACAAAGGATTTTACACGTATGTGTGTAACTTCATTTTTATACCCTTATGGGAGAAAAGAACTGGTCAAAGACAACAAAAGAATTAATGAAGACCAAGAGCATTGAAAATTAGGTTTTTTTTCTGTAAATATGCAAGGTTACTTGGGTTAAATTACATTTTAATGGAGAACCATAATTTTATAGAGAACATGCAAATGTTTTCCAAAAAATAGGCCACTTTTTCATTTATAGTAGTATTCAATTAGATACATTTCTATTAGATTAATAATAAACCATTTTGCCAGGCATTTTTAAGAAACATTTGAATAATTACATCTATTGTTTATTTTATATGATTAAATATGATCATATAATGTTTGTAATAATGCTGAAGATGTGCTTGATAATGATGTTGATGATGATGATGCTGTTGATGTTGACGGCGATGTTATTCATTCTGATCATTATTATAGTATTGACTCTGACGATGATGATGATGATGATGATGATGATGATGATGATGATGATGATGATGATGATAATGGTATTGACTCAGATAGCATAACTGACTCAACTGATGATAATTATAATAATAATTCTGATTATGTCGATGATATGATAATGATATTGACTCTGATGATGATGATAATGATGTATATGAGGAGGAGGAGGAGGAGGAGGAGGAGGAGGAGGAGGAGGATGGTGATGATGATGTTACTGAGTTCCTTTTAGTCATGATCTTTAAAAGCAGCATGTTCATTGTGGGTGGCAACTAATGTCCCCACTAATCATCTTTCTGTTTCACCAGCCTGTTGGCTGCTCATGTTAAGATATCCATGTAGGTTGTGAGATGCTGCTGCAACTGCTATCTACATAATTGCTTCCTTGAGCAATTACATTCTCGCCAATGGCTCTGTCTGTTAGACAGTCAGGTGGGCAATAAGGACAATAAGGCTTTACTTAGCAAAGAGAGATGAGTTCAAATAGATCAAGTCAACAGAGATGACATTTCAAAGATGACGTTTCAGTATCATGATCTCTCTTATGCAATGCTGTAGATACTGCAAAATAAAATCACATGTAAACTTAAATATGGATTCAATCGGGTCTTTATTTAGTTTTGTTTTGGGTGATGAAATATCAATTTCTTTTCAATATCTTTCAAAAAGTAATTAATATATATTGTTGTATTTGTTTTATATGACATAATTGCATATGAAGCCAGTGTATTTAAAGTCAGACATTAAAAGTAATGGTTGAAGCAGCTTTGGTGCTGTCCATGGTGCTGAATTCTCTTTTTCAAGAAAAAGAACAGCCCATTGTTTCCATGAGCTTTCGAACAAACAAAAGAGAAAGGATTGATTCTGAATATGCTCTCCTTAATATTTTCAGTAATGTAAATATTCCATTACAATAAATTACAACAAAGTAGCAATAAAGTATCCAAAAGTGTCCAAAATAGCAAAATAGAAAGCATCTTTATATGACAGAAAAAGAAAAACGATGCTCATTTCTGATGATTCATATTGTTGCTCACTGTTACTGGTTGGGTTTTCTTGCGTATCATGTAATTCTCCTGTTAATATGTTTTATGAAAAAGTACTTACATTTTATTATTTTTTTTCTCTCGTTAATACTTTTAGGTCACAGTTGGTGCCACAATCCCCCCAGCCCTTCAGGAGTGCTGGCCTTCCCATGAACCAGACAAAGAGCAACTTTTAGTAAATGCTCCACAGATTTTTATTTGGACATTATAGAGCTTGGAGCAGCTTTTAGGCTATAGTTTAGAATCATGAAGATGTCCACCACTCTAGTGAAGAATGTTTCAGGTCAAGTGGAGAATATCCAGCTCCTTTTCTTAGAAGATCTCAGTTAATCACGTTTGTTTATCAGTCCAGTCTTCACAAGCCCAGCATTAAATCAAAGCTACGTTCCAAACATTTTTTAAAATCAGTTGGACGTATTCTTAGGTTCCAAAAAAAGCCCATGTAAGGGAAAAAGAGAACAGCTACCCTATTAAACTAATTCATAAACAGGTCCTGATCATTTTCTTTTATGATTGTGTGTTGTTTCTTTTAACTTAGTGTGTAAGCATTCTAAAAGTATCCTACTAAAAAGTAAATCATTACTACTGTAACACAGATTGAATCCTGGCATCTGTATTCTGTATTCCATATTCCCAATATTTCCCAAATGGATTCAAACCAATAAACTCAAATCACTGAGTTACTCAGTTTTATTGCTTTATTTATTTTATTAAGTCATTGCCCAGTGCTCTGGTCACTACTCTACTGGAGTCTTGCTGATCAAATTCAGTTTCTTATACAGACTAGATTTAATTAGTTATATAAATACAGTACTGAGCAAAAGTCTGAGGCAGTTCAAATATTTTCACAAAAATTTGATCAAATACAAACATTAATACATTCAAAGATAAGAATACAGTAGGTTGGTTAATAGAATACAGTAAGAATGACACAGGTTTGGTTCCTGAAGCCAGTTCAAGTAAATTGTAGTTTCTTAAGGAGAGATTTGGAAATTGTGACACTGACATACTGTCACACACCAAATAATTTACAATATACAATCATATTGTACCTGGTTTTCTAGTTTTGTTATTTATTCTAATAATAATTTATAAATAAACAAGGCCCATTGCTTAGATAACTGGCTTTAGTCTCATTTCTTCTGCTGTCTAAGAGGTTTGCAGAGCAGTGTGCTTGTGTGTGTGTATGTGTGAGTGTGTATGTGTGTGTGTGTGTGTGTGTGTGTGTGTTGTTCTCACACAATGCCATTGTCGTTGCAGTTCTGTAGGAGGAATTAATGTCTCAATTCTACATCACTTAAATAGTTTTAGACAATTTCCTGCCAATACTGACCATCTTTGAATGACCAAAGCGGCTCTAAAGCATGCGCCGTGCTTTTCTCCTTTTAAGGAAAGTCTCGCGCCCATGATGTCAGGATCCTCATCTGCGTGGTCATCTCAGATGTGGGGGCTCCATAACCTGAAACCACACCTACAGAGCATCGTCTGATTGGACTTACGCGCATGTGTCTGTCATTTAACCATCCGAGGGGAGAAAACCCCTGTCTCTTTCTGCTCTGACACTCCAGCACGGCTCGACTCTCACCACTCTTCCCATTTACCTGCGAGGAGCAAATTTCACCAGGCCAGGTAAGCGCTTTACCTGTTTAAAAAAAGGAAGACGTGAAGTGAACTTTTTTTATGCACTGAGCATTCTGGAGCTTCATGTCATTCACCAAGACCCGTTTCATCCACCACTGCTAAATCCTGACGCGCAAAAAAGTTTTTATGACAAAAAGAAATTGAACCGAAAAAATAATTTGAGTGGTGTAAAGTTGCGCGTCTGAAAAAGCAGGTTTTATTTGCATGAAAACAAACAAGCAACGGGCAATCCATGACGCATCATTAAAGAGTTTATGGTGGATTCTTCTTCTCTCTTTTTTGCTGTAATTTGGTTCCATCATGCTTTACGCACGGCTCGTTGGTAGATGTTAAGTTTAGACCGTTTTTTTCCTGAGGAATATTTGCTCTCCATTCAGTCTTTCCTGCAGTTCACTTACATGTCTCCACCACCACTAACCACTCCCCTCATTCCTCCACCTCCAGAACACCTGCGAGGATGTATCGAGCTTTACTTTTCGCGCTCCTGGTTCTTGTGCTGGAAGCTCGATTCGGTCAGTCTAGCTGTCAGGAAGGAGAGGAGCAGACCCACAGAGCCGTCTCAGACGTGAGTATTTCTGCTACTTTTATTTAATTATCTCTTTATTTATTTATTCATTGATTTATCCATTCATTCATTGCTTTAATTGACCTGAAAACAAAAAAACTCCCCTAACAATTCTAAGGGCAACACAGAAAAAAATACTTTATAGATCCTCACAATAATAATCACATGACGTGTGCGTTTGAAACCCCTCTGCATGCTTTAAATTTGTCACGTGATCCACGTTTTCCCTGAGTGGTTTTTTCTGAACATTGTTTTCATAAGTATCGTGTCATTAAACCCAGTTTTGGGGTCGTTTCCTTGCACAGGAGGATCCCAGATTTCGTCTCTCGACGCGTAACTTCCTCAAGCGGTATAATGACATCGACTACGACAGTTTTGTGGGTTTGATGGGGCGGAGGAGCGCAGGTGAGTTAGTTTTCTCTTTATTAACTGCACTGTTTCCACCCCTCCGCTGTGTCTCACCGAGCTCCTGCTCCTTTTCACTCACAGACGCGGACGAGCTGCCGTCCCAACGCAAAAGTAAGAGCACCTACTTTTCTCATTCCACCTCTGCATATTCCTCTTTGCTATGCGCTCAACAGTGTGTGTGTGTGTGTGTGTGTGTGTGCGCGCGCGCGCGCCCTTGCAGGAGAAATGCATGACATCTTCGTGGGGCTCATGGGTCGACGGAACAGCGATGGTGGTGAGGGTTGTGGTTGAATGTGCTTCCTCTTAAATGCAAATCAGAGTTACAACAGTGTCATTATCATTGAAAATGTACATAATTGAACATTTTAAATTAAAATTACAGAAAAAAATTACAGATTTTTAAGACACTGTAAAAATCTCCTGTGAAATGACAGCAAACACAGTTTTCATCTGTTGATCATGCTTCTGACTGTGTCCATGCCATATTATGGATATAATATTGCGACCTTCATTAAATACAATAAAAGCTTATAATGACTGTCCTGAAGTTACCATAAAATCTCTAGTTTAATTCAAATCCCCACACGTAGCAAAGCAGCACTTTTTAATGAGGCGTCTTACATTCTTCATGGTGGACAATGAAAAGATCCATCCAGACTGTTTCAATCAGGGAAGCACCTGAGCAGGTGAAGACTTGAGGAAATACCGTTCCTTATAGCCCCAGCACCCCTGTTTTAACGAGATATGTTTTTATGGTACAGTATAGGCCTAAACTGAATGCATGCCGTTTTTTACTGAGCACAATCATACACAGTCTGAGCGCTCTATTTGACTCAAATGGACTGTTGGTATGATCAATCAGAATGATCTCATGCCTGCCAGGAAGCATGCCTGAGTGGACACATGTCAGGATTTATTTTAGGGTTACATTTGACAGCACTTTGTACACCCTCAACGACGCAGTGTCAGTTCTACTCAGATGCACTGTGTTTACATTGACAGACACTGGCCGTCCGTGGAGGAGAGAGCAGCCGGAGACCGGAGGCTTGTTCTTTAACAAGTGCAGGCTGAGGTTAGTGATTCTGCAATCCTTCACTTTCACCCCCAAGCATAAATACTACTGTACAAATAGAGCTTTTAAGAGGCATGGCAGTGTTTTCCATTCCTGGTCAAGGAGAGACCCCTGGACTGGGTATTTTAGTGTTTTAAAGTCCGATCTAATCCAGCTGATCAACTGATTAACCTACCTCTCTTGGGCTGAAGTGGGTCAGAGCAAGGAAATGTATAGGGAAAGGCAGCCTCTAGGACCAGGACTGAATCACTCTTGGTGTTGCATAAAGAACCTTTCAATGTGAGAAAATGAAACATTTTTGAAGTTTTTTTTTTTTATTTTTACTAAATGAGTATGTAACTAAATCCAAGATGTATCTTTTTATTGTATTTACTAAAATTGCTGTTGCTCTATAATGATTGACCGCAGTTGAAAAACAGGTTAATGTGATGTGAGGTACATGGACACATTCATAAGAACATGCCAGAAAATCCTCATCTGGGGTGAACTGCTATCTTCTATGAGGAGACTGATGAGCCTATTCTCTTTCAGATTTCGTCGTGGGTTGTAGGCAGATCCATTACTTCACGCTCCTTGGACCGTCTGTTTTGATGTCACAGCAACTTCTTCTCATGCCACAATTTGGTGCACAAAAAAAAAAAGAGCAGAACCCATTTAATTGAAATAAATGTTAAAACCAAATTCATCAAAGAAAGATGATTCATTATGATTTGTTCCCTGCAGCTGCAAATTGTATATACCAGTAGAAATAGATCTCCTGAGATGCCCTCTGAACTTGAGTATATTTATTTACCAGTTACTTTTGCTTTCAAATGTGAAAACACAAAAAACATTTTTGTAAATAAAAATATTTGACCTTTATTTGTCGTCACTCTGTTGCTACAGTTTTAGTCTAGAATACACATGGTCCACTGTGTAGATCACTGTCTAACGTTTTTCTGGATACTGGCGGGTGTGCTTTCATTCTAATTTGCTGCACCAGTTTAAAGCATTCTAAACCTGCATTTCGATTACTGACATGTACATACAGCTTATTTAAGCGGTCCAAATGAGCATTTAAGGTCCAGTAAGTAGAACAGCCCCTATAAACCATACTGTAAATACTATATGTGCAGGGCTCTCAAGTTGACCGAAAACCTGAGCGTGAGATCTTCGGGATTCCCATTCCCCTGCCATTCTGTGATCGGCAATCGGCAGATCATGATCTTGGTGATCGGCCCCAAAAATGCTGATCGGAGCATCTCTACAGAACATAGTCATTTTTCTGCCAATTACAATCCAACATTCAATCCATTTTATTTGATCATTCTTCAGATAAATTAACAAATAAATAAACAAAACCGATGAGACAGCCTGCCACCAACACCACAGACCCAAGAGAATTTGGTCTTCAATAAAGTACTTCTAATACTGCAAAACAATGAAAACTCCTGACTAAACAAATTTCAATTAAAAAGTAAATATGAAGAAAATAAATATGCAGAGTGTTTCCATTTTACAAAGGGGAAATACATTTCTTATGCTATATGGGTGTACAAAACAGGAAAAAACAAGACTGGCCATTTTAGCTTCCATGATGGGGCATTTTTGGAAGTTTAAGGTTACTTTAATCTATCCCTCCATCATTGGAACCGGATGATAATATTATCAGAGGCATGAACCATTCTAAGCTGTGAATAACATGCTGTTATGACTGTAATTGAAGACCTGCAAAGTTTACCCATATAGATAGTGTTCCTGAGAAAACAGCCACAAGAATTTGCTGGTCAGTGAGATTTCTTTTACTTAAAAAACATTTTATTTCACAGAATGTATGGTCCGTTTCCTCTGTTTGCAGTCTCTCAGTACAAAAATATTTGCCTTTTTTGTAAATCATGTGTAAGAGAGGATGCAGCATATCCAGCTACAGTGAGCATCACCATTTACACAGTATTTCATGAGTAGCTTTGCTCTCTCTGAACCACCAGGGTAAATAATATAAAATAGGTGGTGAACAGACCTCAGGAAGAACGTAATATAAACTCATTGTCAGAGACAATGGGGATTACGACAATGCTACTAGATGGCTAACGTCCTTCTGCCAGTGCTGTTTTCAATACTATGTCCATGCATGCATTCCCTGTCGCCCACATACAGCACAAACAAATCAGACTCTTCCAGGCTACCTTTGACTCTCCTGATTTGGAGCAGTGCTGTTTTCTGCTGGCTCTCTCTCTGGGGTTGCCTTTGCTACTGTGTGAGTTTCTGTATGTCCATTTAACTCAGGCACCACCTGGCTGTAGGATGCATTTGGTTCCACTGCTACTGGTTGAGACATTTTCACAGTGGCCATCACTGTCTTCTCAGTCTGGGTGGCAGTGTTAAGGATGGAAGGCTCCGGAGGCAGGTAGCGGTGCTGGTAGCCATAAGGTCGCAGATGGTAGGTGTAGTACTCTAGAGTGTACATAAGCTCAGGGTCCACATAATGGAATGACACAGCGAGATCAGAGCAGCACTGGGGACCCTGTGAAAGAGGAGGTTGACAGTAAGACACCAACGCTCAACAGTGTATGTGATGGGTGTTGCATTACATAAACACATAACTAAACATAAATACATTCAGACAGCTGGTAGCCTAGTGGTTAGGGCATTCGCCCTGCGATCAGAAAGTCCGGGTTCGAATCCCAAGACCGCTAGGCACCACTGAGGTCCCCTGAGCAAAGTGTTCCTGGCTGCCCTCTGCTTCACTTGGTGAATGGGTTAAATGCAGAGGTGGAATTTCATGCTGTCCACACTGTGTGCTGTAGTGTGTTCACATATGACAGAATGGTCACTTTCAACTCTCACCCAATTAATTGGACTTTCTCATTCAAAATAAGATTATCTGGCTTTCAGGGCTTCAAGTAAAAAGTGAGTGTTACATCAGTCAAAAATCAGTTTTTTTCTTTGCTATGCAGGGTTTCCTTAAAGATTTTCAAAAGCATCAGTGTTTTTCCTGTTACAGTATTCTCAATGAAATTCCCCTGTAATTGGCTTCTTTATCAACTCCTAATGCAGACAACATTTCATGACGAATGGTCCAATGTAAGTTACAAATACAAAGTCCAGAATAACCAAAATCTTCTTACATTGCACTCTTAAGAAGCTTCACAATTAATGATGCAAGGCTTTGTCCAACAGTAACACTGTGGGTCATGTAGACATCTTTCTTATAAGCTGTGAGCAAATATTAAGTACTAGTTATGAAAGTGAAAGTAACCATTTGTCATACGTGAACACACCACAGCACACAGTGTGAACAGCACGAAATTCTTCCTCTGCAT
>JBBPDE010000134.1:23255928-23273347 GCA_037974605.1 Nannopetersius ansorgii
TTCCTTTGCATTTAACCCATTCACCAAGTGAAGCAGGGGGCAGCCAGGAACACGGCGCCCGGGGAGCAGTGTGTGGGTCGGTACCTTACTCAGGGTACCTCAGCAGGGCCTCGCGGTCTTGGGAATCAAACCTGGACTTTCTGGTTGCAGGGCAAATGCCCTAACCACTAGGCTATTTCTTAATCTTATGGAAATAAGATTAAGAAATACAATTACCCATTAAGTCGCATCAAATCACACTATTGGCCAAATAGCCATTTCAAGTTTTGGCAGAAATATAATCCTAGACAAATACAGTCTCTTACTGATGGGAGTAGTCCAGTGGCAGACATAATAGATTGGACAAATATGAAAGCTACCAATCACTGCTTACACTCCTTTTGTTTACAACATTTAAGAAGTGTAAAGGGTGACAAGGCTCCACAAAAGCATTGATGATAATAGCTTTATCATAAAACAGAGCACCCTAACCACAGGAAAGGGAACAATAGCTGTTTACACTTTGTATTCGTCAATACACTTTGTTTCTGTATGCAATTCCTTTCCTCTTCATTCTAAAACTACAGTTTCAGGACAATGAGATGTTTCATTCATCATAGAGACTACAGTTTTAACAGAGAAATGACAGATAATTCCTCAAGGATAGTTACTCACTCACCCTATGAAACACCTCCAATATGATACAGATGTTTTATTCCTCCCAAATAATCTGTCCGAGTGTCAGTGGGGGAATAACAGTGGAACATGTGTGCACTTCTATCCAATCCTCATTTTGCAGTTGGGGGACAAGCAATGTAAAACATTCATACACATGCCATTGATGACTGCCTTGGGCTAAATGTATCTGAGCTTATTTCCCTTGAGTATAAAGCAATAACTTAAACTTCAAGGATATTGAGTTTTTTTAAACATCTGATGAGTGACACTTCCATTAGTGTCGAACACCCCTTTCCAAAAAAAGTCAGGGTGGGCAATATGACAGTGTTGCCATTACTGTGATTAATCATCTCACAATACATTGTAGGCATCCTCAGGATTTCTAAAACAATGGGCAATGCATGGATCATACAAAAAGAGTCGCATCAAACCTAAAGAGCCTGTACAACCAGCAGTGTCACACTGCCACATTACAACAGAACCAATAACAAGGAGTGGATTGAACATTAGCATCTATCCAGTTTTATCCATTTTACTACACCATGCTATGCCCACAAAAAAAAAAAACTAATTCACTGGAGTTTACATTCATGTGACACCATAAATTACTACAGGACACTACATGGCACTATGCTAGTATTAGCCTGAATACACATTAATATGTTTTGTGCACTGCAAAAATGTCATGTAGTAATAGTACATTTTTGCTATATTGCAAACAATAATCCTGAGTACCCAGTCAAAGCCTCACCTCTACAATAGGATAGTAGCAGTAGTTCCAGTACCAGAAGCTCTTGGAGAACTTTCCAGTGAGATGATGCTCAGGAATAAATGGATGAAACGTTTCACGGTGCAGCGTGTCTCTAGAATCTCCAGCCAGCACACCCATCTTCTCCAAGCACTGGCCCATGGCCAAGTCTTCCACTGAGGTAGTGTGAGTGCAGACTTTGGTGGTAAACCCTTCCACGAACCTCCGCAGCGCCTCTTTACTGAGCACGTATCCTGCACCCCCACTCATGTAGCCCTGCTTGGCATAGGGCTTGAAGCGCTTGCCAAAGTAGATCGGCTCCTCAGAGGAGTAGTTGGACAGGACCCAGCGCAAGTTGTCCACCACCACAAAGGTGTCGTCGTCAGCTTTGAGGAACCAGTCTGTGTCCTCTCCGTGGTTCTTCAGAACGTAGTGGAAGGCACGGATGGTCTTCCAGTAAAGTTGATCACGACCTTCACCCGTACCAAGACCTACAGCAGGAAAGCTGCGGTCCTCTACAGAGCTCATGAAGAGCACAGTGTTACAGTGACGACTCCATGTCGCCTTCACGTGACGGGCCTTTGATTGCAGGTTGCTGGGACCAGTCATAACCCAGCACAGGATACGTACCTTTTTATATAGCTCATCTGCAACACGGCTGTCCTCTTCTACAAGAAAAGAAGGTATATTTAGAATTGCAGTGCAGCAAAAACAATGCAAATACTGTAATTAATCGTGCAAAGCAGGCCTCCGCTGGCTATTCAATTCTTGTGTAAATGAGTCTGAAAGAATCAACTGCACTGATTTAAGCCTTGTGTTCTACAAACTGGTATACAACCATGACATTAGAACCACCCGTCTAATATTGTATGAGTTTCCCAATCAGGCAGTCGAAACAGATCTTTGACTGGACTAAGAACCGAGGAATCTGGAGGACAAGTAAACTCCAAACCATTACTGTACAATGTTTGCAGAGATAGGCCACAGCCTTTAGGAAACACTGTTGCCATGAAGAGATAACTTAATAACTTGATAATGCTAGGATGTGTGTGTGTGATGTGTGTCCATCATAGGCACTTTCAGAGGTGAACAGAGGTCAACATGGGCACTGTGACCGATCACTGCAAAGTAAAAAAAAAATCTTTATGGAAACACTATGTGAGAAATACACCTAAATATGTACCTAAATCAGGGTCTGTCTGGTGGAGAATTTAAAATGTTCACATTGCTCAAAAACCATTGAGAGATTCATTTTTAAACAATCTTTGATCATGTGATTGACAGTTCTAATCTCTTTGGTCTAATTTGGTTTACCTATGCTAAAATATACACAAGGCCAAATATGTATACTGTTTCTCCAAATTTAAGAATAAAAAAGTTATGGTCATAAATATCACATTTTAATCATAACATCTGTAACCTCTTTTTCCTCATCATCAATACTTTGGTTTTTCATGTTACATGCATGAGCCACTAGAGGGCAGCATTGATGCACCTGTATGATGAGGGTGATCCAGGTTAATGAGAGCAGATCCTTCAACCTTCCAGTTGTGGTTGTCAGTCGTCAGCTCAGTGTCCTCCTGCTGTTCACCACGCCACAGTCTGAAGCTGTGCTCAAACGACACCTGCCTAAGGAAGAAGTAGAGCGTGCAGGAGCCCACCAGGAAACCCAGGTAGAAGGCTGATCTGGAATTCAGCACCTTCATGACACCTCCTCTGTCACCCTGGCCACCACAGTGAAGAGCTATAAGAGAGAAAAGATGCCTTGATGAACTGATTTCAGTGTTAACATAGCTGACATCAGTGTTGACAAAGTCTTTCTACAACTGGTTTGTTGTTCTACAACAAAAATGTAATGATTCAAGATTCAAGGTTTTTTATTTTCAAGCTTGTAGAATGTAAGTTTTAACAGTGTTCGAATACAAATGCCAAATGAGTGAAGGAACCTCCAAAAGAACCTTTGACACCTTTAAATCAGATTCAGAAAACTTATATATGCTTATATACTACAGGGACAAAAGTACTGGGACACACCACTTCATTACTGAATTCATGTGGCCCCTTACTTTCAGTGAAGGGCAATCTTAATGCTTCAGCATACCAAGACATTTTGGACAACGCCATGCTTCCAACTTTGTGGATACAGTTTGGTGAAGAACCTTTTCAATTCCAGCATGACTGTGTCCCAGTGCTCAAAGTAAGCTCCATAAAGACATGGCTGGATGAGTTCAGTGTGTAGGAACTTGACCAGCCCACACAGAGCCCTGACCTCAACTCCATCCAACACCTTTGGGATGAACTGGAACCATCATCGGTGCCTGACCTCATAAATGCCCAAATTCCCACTCCACTCCATAATTTTGTGGAAAAACCTTCTAAGAAAAGTGAAAGCTGGACCAACTCTATATATTAAAGTCTATGTATTTAAATGCAATGTCGTTGAAGTCCCTGTTGGTGTTTAAAAAAAATTAACTGTTTTGAATGTAAGTGAACAAACAAAAGAACAAGAAAAACAATGAAAACACCACCCTTTCACACACAACTAATCAACCGCACACATGGAAAAACAAGGAAAGAATGATATACATTTTGGTCACTGGCAACTTTGATAAGATAAGAGTTAATCATTACATGTGCTAGGTCCTAACCTGTAGCTGCAAACACCTGCCTTATGAAGCTTTACCACCTTTATTGTGCATGTTTGAAACATTCATTAGTGGAACACCAGTAAACTGAGGCTGAACTGCCCTCATAGTGTCTATTTCAGTCCCTTCATCATTTTACTCCATTTTAGAAGTATTTAAGATGTGAAAACACATTCTGGAAATGCAGATTATTTAGAATAGCAATTACTTACAGTAGAAGCTTGCTTGATAATGTAGAATAGAAAGTACGACAGGCTGCCAATCTTGTTTAGTCCACTTTTGGGAAATGTTTCATTAAGTCTTCAAGCAGAAGAAGCTCACAGCATGGACACAGGTCCACAAGCAACAACTTGGTCAACACTACACCACACCCAAAACTCCCACACTGACAAGAGAATTTATCAAAGGTACAGTGAAGAGAAACATGTTTTCCATTTATTTTCAATAATCATTTAGCTTTATGTTTATACATACAGTGAGCCTCAGATTTCACTGGCATGCCTCAAGAAAATCAACAATTTTTCCGTTCTTGGAAGTGTCATGAGACAGAAGATTCAGCTAAACTGGGCAGTTTTGGATTGCTCTTTGCCCCTCTTTCTCCTCACTCAGAGCCGTACACTTAAGTGTTCTCTTCTTATCAAATTTTCATCTTTTTTTGATTGGTATCTCTACTTGGTATTTTATTAAGTGACTATATTTTTAACCCCTTTATAATCTGTGTAGGACCACAACCTCTTGTCTCATAAGAACCTCAGTTCTTATTTTACATGTGTACAAACCCATATTTATACCCCAGGGAAACTGCCCCACACAACAGTGGAGTGTAGGGAGAGTAGCAGAAATGATCAATTTTGTCTACCTGTTTTTGAAATAATATGCGCTCCTTCAAATAACACTCTTGTAGGGACAGTTTCTATTAGACAAATGCTAATCTCTCCAAACTGTTTTGAGGAACCCTTGAGGAATTTTTACAAGACTGCAATGAAATGCCCCAAATTACAAACATAAGTACTTTGTTGCAAATCCATTGCTGAGAACGTTGAGAGAGGAAGTAATTAGTGGTAGGAAGTAATTAGCTTTTTGCAGAATTGTGGCAAATTGTTTTCAATTCCCAAAGGATAATGAGGGTCTTTTGTTGGACTTTGGGGTTGTTGACTTGCTGAAAGATCCACCCTTCTTGACTTCTAAGATTCTGTGATCCAAAGTATATAATACCACTAATGTTTTCTTCAATAACACCCAGTGACACCCAGTACCTGAATTATCACCAAAGAGCGCCACTGACCAAAATACATTCATCAAAAATAGTGACATTTGTATATACATTCCTGTGATTATGTTTTTGCAGAGGACATTTGTGTGGGGTTTAAGAATGAGACGACACTATTACTTTATGTTCTTTGAGCTGCCTTCTGGTCATCCGGCTACTACTTTTAAGTGACTGCTGGCTCATCTCTTACTTTTTCATTTTTGTAGTACTGTTTTTGACTAATTTGACTGTTTTGACTCATATGTAGTACTCATATGTAGTACTGTTTTTGACACCTTTGTAGTAGATGTACACAAAAGACTAAGACTAGGAGATGTTAACTGCTTATGGTATTAAACCAAAACAAAAAGATGTTTACCGATAAACACTGTTTTGTTATGGACCTGGGAATTCCCTGTAATCACACTGCTGTTTTGCTGACAAACAGAGTTCCTTTTTTTTGAACACCATTACAATGTATACTCTAACAAAAATTATGGGTGCAGGCCCAGTAAAAATGCTCTGAAGCTTCTACTTATACCTTACACCTGAACCACTGGCCTGTTGTTTTATTGTCTTATTTGGATCCCCATTAGCTTCCACAGCAATGGTTGCTAGTCTTCCTGGGGTCCATAAAATCAAAATACAAAAGAATCAATTTATCAGTGCAAAAGTTTCAAATACATGAATCCACTGTAACTGTAAAACCAGCAACATTAATAGTGGTCATACAAACACATTTACATAGACAATGCAAAATTCCCGAAAAGCATTTCATTACTCGTACAGTTGCAAAGGTTAGAGAAATATGCAGTACTTTCACTCCAATAATCTAAATTCTAAAAATCAAATGACTTTGGATTTCCCTGACACTGGATAGAAGTAAATTCCTCTCTACAGCCCCTTTTTACAACAGTTTTCTTCATAAAATTACATCTTGGGCTTGGAATTACGACCATGTTGTTGCTAACTTGGTATGTCACATGCTTATGGCCATATCCACTACATAATATTTCATCTAAAAAAAAAAAGTGTTTTAATAGCCATAACCTTATGCATAAGTATCTTGATTGATGTGGAGGGATATGACAGGGATACAAGTGCTTATAGTTACTTTTATATTTGTATACTACATACTTTTCATGTATGCACTAAAAGTGCAGAAAAACAATTTAACATTCACTAGACTAGTGGTTCCCACCAACAGTGAAGTACAACCAGAGTTTCAACTCGGTCCACAGTTCAGTTTTGGGATGCGCCTAAGATTGTATTAGTGGTCTGCATTCATTAAGATCTCCTATTGGGGGTAAAACACTGGCCAAAATTCTCTACAAGGATCAATGAGTGCATGTGATTTAAAAAAGTCAAGGACAGTACCGTGCTCAAGGGTACCTCAGTGGTGCAACTAGCAGTCCTGGGGGGTATTCCAGATAACCAGGTATGTTCTGCACTAACTTACCCTTGAACTTACCCAGTTATGTAGCATAACCTGCTTTCTGGAATACCCCCCTGGGATACTAACCCACAACCTTCTGATCGCAGGGGGAAACTCTCTAACCACTAGGCCATCAGCTGCCCCAGTGAGTCATTATTATAAAAGAGATTTGCAGCCATGCTTCAGTTGTGTGTCTGCCTGCTGCATCGCCTTACTACAATCTGAGCAGCCAAGCTACGGGTGAGCTGATGTAAGCTTTAGTTGTGGATAAGGGTGCTTTAAGCTGGTTACCTTGGGTGACAGACAATTCTTGGTATTTGCTTCAGCTCTCAGCTGCTGCTGCGTCTTGGCTTCTTGAGTCACATTGTCACACGATAAGCTGGATGAAAAGCAAACCTACAGACAAAGAACATTAAATGTGATGTAGATGTAAAGTGGAAGGTGTGATACAACTTTTAACAGATCCATTGCATGTTCTCGGTGAATGTAAGGCTGTTTCACACAGCCCTGAGACAGTAGTAGGGGGGCTAGCTCCACGTGCACATGCCAAAGTGAGGACTGGCAATACGTCACTGACTATTAAGACGTATTGGTTACCTTGGCATGAGAGTATTTCATTGCATTTAATCAAATTTCTACTGACCTATCTACTATTGATACCACATGCGATTGTTAAATGCTAGCAGAATAGACATTCTCTTCAACGTGAAGGAGGTTAGCCACCGACCTGAAGTCCTGTTAGTGGTTTTCAGTGAATAATTGTTTTGTAAGCCTTGATTTCAATCGTGTGAATCTCGTCGTTATCTTCTCGTGTTGCTGCTTGGAAGACTGAGCTCGTTTCCATGTCGAGATCGTAAATACACGTAAGCAGCCAGGAGAACCAATGACGTAATGCAAAGAAAATATTTAATGTCGCTCAGGAATGCTGCAAATCATGTACAGAAGTGTGTCCGTTATTAAACCCTTGCCTGTATTTCGTGTCGAGGCCTCCTTTGTGCAGTTTGCATTCAGACTTGCAGGTCCACGGAGCATCCCGTTGTGCTGTACTCTGATTGGAAGAGTGCCTCTGAAACCCCGCCTACTGAAGAATGTTCTAATCCCCAAGATGAGGCAAGAATCTCCAAAGGAAAAGTCGTGAAGATCAATATATTTGCCTCAAAATACGCCATAGACGTGGTGAGAAGATGCCAGAAGAAAGAGTTCCAGGCTAACATAAAATAAGATAACCCTTTATTAGTCCCACAAGTGATAAATGTGCATTTTAAGTAATGTTTTTATTCATTTTAAGTACTCTACAGAATATTTCCCCTCCAAATGTCTAAGCAGTTTTGGGACACTTTCTTTTTTTTCATTTTAACTGGATGAATGATCTCAACATTAAATGTTTTGTACACATGAGTGTACCAATTATTTAGAAGCATTTATAACTAGCAACTCTACAAAACAGATTGCTCCAAAAAGTATTCAAGGGAAGTAAAAGATAGCTGACCTTTTTAACATTAATTAAGTCCTGTAATACTGTATTGTATTCTGTAGCTATTGTTGATTGCAGAAAATATTATGTTGTATGGTTGCGCTTGTGTTTTTTTGTACTCTCTTTTGTTCTGTGAGCACTTGTGGTCTTATGGTGTTCATCTCTGTTCTTGTGTTGCACCACAGGCGTTTCGTTTCACTGTATATATAGTTGAATGACAATAAAAACTGCTTGAAAAAAAATCCATAGAGTTTTTTTTTCACACAGCAGAACCAGAACACTCTAAAGCTGGAGGAAGAAACCTTGGGAGGAACTAAGACTCAAAAGGGAAACTGACAAACTTTTTCATTGGCTAGTTAGAAAGAAGGAAGATGGCAGAGGCTAATCCCATTGAAACTGTAAACTCAGAAGTCTCTAAGATGAATGTAACCTTTGAAGTTTCAAAGCTGAACTACAGTACTTGTTTTGAAAGAACCTTCCAAGCGTCCACCTTCTGTTGTGTAAAGTCTATGTTTTTGCAACAGCTGATTAAAAACAGAGGAAAAGAGGCCTCACGGTCTTATTCATCGACTGTAAGACCATGATCGAGTTCAACAATACAGAAGTGTTACTATGAGCCCTTAATGTGTCCAGGCAATGGACAGTGGGAATGCATGTGACTGCATAGATATCTGTATGATGCCAGTTTCTGAAAAATGCAGAATTTGGGCCCTTACTTGTTGGAAACATCAGCCTTATAGTTTCAGTACAAAAATAAAGAAGCAAACTTCCATCACTAAACTTGTGTTCAGCAAATTTGAGGTACAGGAAAAAAATTATGAGCTGACCCGCATCCATTCTTAACTAAAAAAAGAAGCTAGCATGCTAGTCTATAGAAGCAAATCCACTGAAGTAGAAAGTTGAATACGTTTTTATACATGTGAGACAATGTGAGACAATGTGAGCTAAAAGTAGCAGCAAAACATCCAAGCTGCATTAAAGGCTAAGAGGCATTTCTTCGTTGTCATGAGTTATTGATGCTCCTGCATACCCCAAAACAGCAGTTATTACAGAATTTAAAACACTGAGCTTTATGAAAACCATTCAAGGGAAGTAAAAGATAGCTGACCTTTTTAACATTAATTAAGTCCTGTAATACTGTATTGTATTCTGTAGCTATTGTTGATTGCAGAAAATATTATGTTGTATGGTTGCGCTTGTGTTTTTTTGTACTCTCTTTTGTTCTGTGAGCACTTGTGGTCTTATGGTGTTCATCTCTGTTCTTGTGTTGCACCACAGGCGTTTCGTTTCACTGTATATATAGTTGAATGACAATAAAAACTGCTTGAAAAAAAATCCATAGAGTTTTTTTTTCACACAGCAGAACCAGAACACTCTAAAGCTGGAGGAAGAAACCTTGGGAGGAACTAAGACTCAAAAGGGAAACTGACAAACTTTTTCATTGGCTAGTTAGAAAGAAGGAAGATGGCAGAGGCTAATCCCATTGAAACTGTAAACTCAGAAGTCTCTAAGATGAATGTAACCTTTGAAGTTTCAAAGCTGAACTACAGTACTTGTTTTGAAAGAACCTTCCAAGCGTCCACCTTCTGTTGTGTAAAGTCTATGTTTTTGCAACAGCTGATTAAAAACAGAGGAAAAGAGGCCTCACGGTCTTATTCATCGACTGTAAGACCATGATCGAGTTCAACAATACAGAAGTGTTACTATGAGCCCTTAATGTGTCCAGGCAATGGACAGTGGGAATGCATGTGACTGCATAGATATCTGTATGATGCCAGTTTCTGAAAAATGCAGAATTTGGGCCCTTACTTGTTGGAAACATCAGCCTTATAGTTTCAGTACAAAAATAAAGAAGCAAACTTCCATCACTAAACTTGTGTTCAGCAAATTTGAGGTACAGGAAAAAAATTATGAGCTGACCCGCATCCATTCTTAACTAAAAAAAGAAGCTAGCATGCTAGTCTATAGAAGCAAATCCACTGAAGTAGAAAGTTGAATACGTTTTTATACATGTGAGACAATGTGAGACAATGTGAGCTAAAAGTAGCAGCAAAACATCCAAGCTGCATTAAAGGCTAAGAGGCATTTCTTCGTTGTCATGAGTTATTGATGCTCCTGCATACCCCAAAACAGCAGTTATTACAGAATTTAAAACACTGAGCTTTATGAAAACCGACATAAAAAATATTGTTTTTCTCTACTGGGATGGAAACAATTAGCAGCAATTTATAGTTTTTGGCTTATTCCATAAAGCACAGGGTGAAAGGCAACAAGGAGGATTTGATTTGATTACATACCACTACAACTAACAATAATAATAATAATAAAAATAATAATAATTATACACATTATAATAGAGCACTTTTAAAGGTACTCAAAGATGCTCTACATAGAATTGAGGATACAATAAAACTGAAAATGTATAAAAAAAAAAACTTACATAGGGAAGCAACACAAGAAGAACAAATGAATGAAACAGATGAACACGTGCATGTGGGTGAAAGAACAGTGGTTATAGGCTATAAGCAGAAGAAACCTGAAAGCCGCCAAGTCTGTACATTGTCTGATGGTTTGTGGTAGGGCGCTCCAGAGAACCTTAGTTCACTTCTCACTTTAAAGCTTTCAGCCAGAAAAAGAACATTAAGAAGAAGATTTTGGACGAGGGACATTATTAGTATAAGGTGAAATTTGGTGCTGTTTAATTCACGCTTTGTAAAAATATCACAACTAAATTAGTTTCTTACATTTACTCTGTGTCAACTACATTTTACCCTGTGTCAAATGTTACGCTTTGTGGCACTCAGAAATCAGTGGTCAGTTTTGAACACCACAATGTGTTAAATAAATACAAATACTGTAAGCAAACACTTTTTCACTCTTCAAGAATATGTTTTCCTATTCTGTTACACAGGCTACATCATGTGTAAATGCATCATGTATCA
Organism: Nannopetersius ansorgii; assembly: GCA_037974605.1. Lineage (NCBI taxonomy): Eukaryota > Metazoa > Chordata > Actinopteri > Characiformes > Alestidae > Nannopetersius > Nannopetersius ansorgii. Next base: position 23,267,079 of record JBBPDE010000134.1, read on the forward strand.
CACATGACACATACTGTAGAGAGGAGAACGCCAGAATCCTTTATTCACAGACTCACAAAATGCAGCATGTTGTCCTTCTTTTTGGGGTTATGGATATAGTCCCCCTACCCACATCCATTCTTAACTAACAAAAGAAGCTAGTCCATAGAAGCATTCAGCAACCACTGAATGTAGGAAAGTAGAAAGCTGAATACTTATATATATATATAAGTGTATATATATATATGTGTGTGTGTGTGTGTGTGTGTGTGTGTGTGTGTGTGTGTGTGTGTGTGTGTGTGAGACAATGTGAGCCAATGTGAGATGCTACAAGTAGCAGCAAAGCATCCAAGCTGCATTAAAGGCTAAGAGGCCTTTCTTCTTTGTCATGAGTTATTGATTAGTATAAGGTGACATTTGGTGTTGTTTAATTCATGCTTTGTAAAAAATATCACAAATAAATGAGTTTTTCACTTTGTAATATAAAACATGCATTTTACATGTTTTATATTACAAAAAAATAGAAGCAATGTAGTCTCATAATCAATAGCATTTCATAGCTTAAACATTTCAATGTTTTAATTTAAAAATATATATTTTACTTATGTCACACTTTTCCTCATAACACCGAATATTTTCTGTTTTCCTTTAGCAGCTGTGCACCCAGCAGTAATGCTGTTACGGGCCCTTTAAGAGATCTACGCTGACATCAAACCAACCTGACAATAGGGTTTTTTTTCTTCAGTGTTGCGATGACCACTTTCACAAATCCAGGTTCAATCAATGAATGTAGTCAAATTGGTCAAAAAAGTAAATAGACTCAGTAAACCGTGTGCGTTTCTGTCACATCAGAAACGAAATGATGGTGAGAAATATTAAAACCGAATGTACTTTCTGAATCCACGAATAACTATTTATTCGTGGATAAATAAACGTTTGTAAGTGCCATTTAGATATTTATTTTAACTTGACACAACAATATGCGTCAAACCATCAGTTGAAATGGGTGTCCATGTTCACCTCTGCGTGAAAAAGCTGCAAGCCGGGACAGATGAATGAAAGTGATAGAAAAGCAACCACCTGCACCTCTGCAGGGAAGACAACGGGGTGGAAGAAACTCGTGGAAACATTTGTAGAAATAATGAGTGTGAGACGCATGCGCGGGTGCCGTCACCTTTCCCCAGGAGAGCTGCTGATTGCTTTATAACCAAGACGGACAGAGGAGGCAGCCGGGCACTTTTCTGAAGGTAAGCAATAAATTTAATAAGCACTTTTGGTCATTATGAGCTCTTCTAGCTCATGATCAGGTCTATGATTTTATTTCCACTTCAGTGGAAAATGTTGAACATATGGCTCCTGACTCACTACTTTACATTGTCTGACGTTCTCAAAATATTTTTCTTGGCTTGGACAGATTCTTAGAAAAACAAAATTATTTGGTGTAGTGGCACAATACGGAAACGATCACTACATTTCTCTCACACCAGGAAAACCTAGTTCATAAAGATTTGGTGTTACAACTTCCTTTCCATATAAGGGCGAAATAGACAGAGGAGTAAACCATGTTTCATAACTTTAACAGTGCTTACACAATATATTCATCTTGGAAAAAATCTGTTTGAAAAATGAATGTGTGTGTGTGTGTGTGTGTGTGTGTGTGTGTGTGTGTGTGTGTGTGTGTGTGTGTGTGTATATATACTACCTTTAACCGTTCTTTGGTGGAACACTTTGTGTGCTTATGGTTGTCGCCTCTTTAAATTACAATTTAATTAAAAATTCAGGACAAGTCAAGCTAATATTTGTCTTTACAGACATCTATAAAGACACAGTGGAATTAAACAACATAACTTCAGGACCATGGTGCGACACAAAGAACAAAAACTGAAACAATACTATTCAAAAGTTTAGACGCACCTTCACATTCAGCGATTTCCTTATTTATTTTTACTATCGGCTACATTGTAGATTTATATTGAAAACATCACCTAATGCTCTGCTGACAGCTTTGCACACTGGGTTTTTTTCAATTAGATTCATGAGGAATCGACCTGGAATGGTATTTAATGAACGGGTGTTTTTCGCCAAGAGCTCATTAGTGTAATTTCTTCCCTTCTTTATGTGTTTGGGATCTTCAGCTGTGATGGTTGGGTTGGTCCACACTTAGTGATCCTGTTCCACTACGGTTCTACTCTACGGTTCTAAGTGGCAAGAACCACTTAACTAAGTAAAAAGAAACAATAGTCCATCATTCCCTTATTACAAAAGATATTCTGGTTTGTTTAACTGCTTTTTGTTTACTGCATAATTCCATGTGTTCTTTCATCATTTAGTTTGTTTTCAGTATTAATCTGAAATGTAGAAAATAATAAAAAGAAAGAAAAATATTTGTTTGTAAATAATTGGCAACCCCATTTATGGTAAAGTGGTGGTAACAGTGTCCTTTCAATCTAAAATGCACAATAAGTATTTTAATAATTGTATAATGTTGTAATAGTAGTATTGTAATAGAGATAAATTGCAAAGTTTCCAGATGTACAGGGGGTCCTTGAATAATGGATTCGTTCTAACCTGTTATAACACTGTTATAAAATCATATAAAAACACAACTAATCCAGAGGAAACGGAAAAGGAAAACACTCTCTCTCATACACCGCATTACTGTGTATTCTTCCACCACACGCGACCAAACTAGTTTACCCACATGTTCCATATGTATGAGACTAACAGTGTAAAGGGGGTGATTTGGTGCTTTGAAATGCTGGTGAGATATGACCCCTGTCTTTGTGTTCTATAGGCCACCATGCGTGCTCAGAGAAAGAAACTTCTGGTGGGATGTATGATGATGTTTTTAGTCCTTGGTGCTGTTCTCTACTGGACACAAAGTCCTTTGAATGTGGTGAATGTTCAAGAAAGACTGGACACCAGTATGAAGAAGCTTCTTAAGAGTGGCACTCAGCACTTGGAGAAGAGCTATGATGGCATTTCCTTCCACCTCAAGCAGACAAGGTGAATACAAACTGTGTGTGTGTCTGTCTGTCTGTTGTAATTTTTTATAGTACTAAGTCAGGATCTGGCAATTAATCCCTATAAAGAGAATCACCAAAACAATGGCTTCTGTTTATTGGGTTCTCAAAAGTGTAGTTTCTAAAAGTCAGTAACAAATGAAACGAAAGCAATTTCTTATAATCTAGAGCATGAAGTGCACATCAAAAGTTCAAACACCCACATGCACTTGTGGTGTGTGTGAGATCTCTTAGCCAGTAGTCACTTCCTGTATTTAGATTGTATGTTTCAGATAGTTCTTTGTGTTGCTCCTCCTGTGCTTTTTCTTTTAATTGTGTTTCAGCAGGTGTATCAGCACCAGCAGGCCACGTAGCAGTCTCTGCTTACTGTTGAATGCTCTGTTTGTGCATCTTCCTTTGCTCTTTTTTTATTTATTTGGGCCTGTGATTAAGGCTTTCAGGGGAAATGAAGTGATGTTTGCAGGACCTTACAACACTATATAAACATGCATCATTTTACATGTGACTATCCTTCACACTGCACTGATCTCCACTTTCTATCAAAGCACAGAATGCATTTAGTAAAATGTCATTTGGTGAGAGTAGCGAGTTCTGCTTGTAAGTCTTCTGGCTCATCCATTGTCAGTTTGGATGTATGTTTTTGTATCATGAACCATCCTGCTTTACATTTCTTTTTCAGTTTGAAAACAAGGGAGTTCATTAGTGAGGTTTGATGTTGTCCAACTCCAAGATGATTTGTTTTTACAGTACTTTACTTTTGCTTTTATGCAATTTTGGACTAAATTGAAAAAGAAATTCTTCTTTTTGAATTTATTTTTCAATTTTAGAAAACATTATTGGGCTGTCAGTTGTAATGTGTTTGTTTTTAAGAATTATAAGGTTCATGTCTGGTGTCTTTGTGCAGTTTTCATAGATGCCTAATAAATGTAAAACTCCTACAAATTTGTCTTTTTATTATTATAGTTATTTTTTTAACAGTATCTACTTGTGGCATGATACCACTTTCATGTCATATATCTACCACAGCCTGAAGTGTCTACTAATACTAATCCCTCTGTACACTGTGCTGTATACTTTTTGGGTGCAGGAGCCTGTCCTTAATCCCTACACAGAGCATCGTGTGTGGAGTACGAAGCCATTTCAGACGCAGCATTGATGCTCATCTGTGTTATTTATGTCCTTATCTATAAAGCCGTCTTGGCTCAAAGTTTGCGTGATGGTTCAGCTTTTTTCCGAAATCAGATTCAGTGATATTGGTGTTTTTACAGGTCCAGAAATGAATGTGAGTGTGAAGGAGACACACGAAACATCAACGTGCCCTTGGCCGACATGCTGTTTCCTCAGGTTTCTGCCCAGGAGCTGCAGTCTGCGTTCAAAGCCTCTGAGCTGGAGGGCATAAGGCAGCGCAGGAGGATGGAATACAAAAAATTTCTCAAAAGGTGCGCTGCCATGCAACCCAAGCAAAGTTTAATAGCTTGTGATTTCAAGTTGATGAGGTGTGGTGCATTTTTTGTGTGGGTGATTAAGTTCTCCTTTCCTCTTAAAATGTTTGTACTTTTCTTTTTTTAAGCCCCTTTATAAAACACTAGTTTGTTTGCGTTTAGTCATGAAAGGATTCATAGAAGTGGCCACACATTATTTGCAATAAAATGACTTTTTTTTCTCATGTGAAGTTACCATTTTAGAAATGGTACGTTTTTGACAAAAAGGTTTTGCTGACACATACATTGTTTTTGTTCCTCTGCATTGCCAAATAAATCTGCATTGCCATTGTGGAGTGACAAGAAAGAGAAGTTCCTGGCAGTTCCTATATTTGGTACAGTGATAATAACATGTTATACTCATGCTAGCACTGGAGATCTGTAACCATGTCCTCTGGGGAATGGAGCTCCATCTAATACCTCTGGGATGAACTGGACTGGTGTTTGTGATTCACATCTAAACATCCAACAATATCCAATTATGAAATGCTCACTAGCTGAGTAAAGGCTGTTACTGCAGCAGAGATAGACCTTGTGGGCCCATAGTGCATGTTTTTGGACAAAGCCTTTTTTGGAATTACTTTATTTATATAAAATTATGTGTTGTGTGTAAATTGGTGTAAATGATCCAAACATGGTAATAATGATGATGATAATTGTTGCTGTTTTATTCCTTGATGATGTCCTTTCTTCTTTGTAGGTCTCAGTCAGCAGCAAACCTGCTCATAGTTGCAGAGGCTAACAGCCCTCTTCAGTACCCCACCCAGGGTGTGGAGGTCCAACCTAAACAGTCGGTTGTAATTCCCGGTAAGAGCATGCATATACTTGTCTTTGAATAGGGAGAAAGGATTGTGTTTGCATCTGTTTAAATATAGGGGCCACTTACAGCCATGTGTGAACACACCACAGCACACAGGGTGAAATGCAATGCGCGAAGGCGGGGTACACCCTGGACAGTCGCCAGCACGTCGCAGGGCCACATATAGAGACAGACAACCATTCACACTCACACGTATGGGCAATTTAGAGTACTCAATTAACCTATTCCCCAAAGCACGCATGTTTTTGGTGGTGGGTCACGGGGGGAACATGCAAACTCCACACAGAAAGACCCTGCACCCAACCTGGGACTCGAACCCAGGACCTTCTTGCTGTGAGGCAACAGCGCTAACCGCTGCGCCACTGTGCCGCCCCTTGTGTATGAGAAGCATAAATGCGACAAAACTAAAACTATATCTGTGAATACCCACCTGGTACCTGTCACAATCAGCAAAAATATTTTCATAAGACAAAACTTTTCAAAACAATTGTTGTCCAGTGTTTTCAGACCCCTAAAGGCCTTCATTCCTTAATGGCATCCTTGGCCTAACGGGTTTTTTTGGGGTGGGGAGTTTTGGTGCTTGGGTGGGTATGTGCATGCCTGTAGATTGAACATTTCACTGTCCCTGTTTGTCTTGTTAAAGGGTTAAAACTCTTCAGCTGTAGGACCCAGAGGATTGTTCCCATCTATCAAAAACTTTTTATGCCAATGAGAACATGCATTCTTTTTTTCTCATTCAAAGGGTTGGGCCTGAAACACAAGCCTAGGAGCCTTTATTCGGTATGTTTCACATGATATCATGTGCTTGTTACATCAATGTTTGTTACATTTACTGGAGGTCTTGTGTTTGAACCTTGTATTGAAAACTTTAGGTTACTCACGTAACCCTGGTTCTCTGATAACATGAGTGAGGTATCTCACTATGGGAATCGCCTCAGGCGTGACCAACCCTGGAAGCAACAATTG
>JBBPDE010000134.1:23289758-23300964 GCA_037974605.1 Nannopetersius ansorgii
GAGAGAGAGAGAGAGAGAGAGAGAGAGAGAGAGAGAGAGAGAGAGAGAAAGAGAGAGAGAGAGAGAGAGAGAGAGAAGGAGAGAGAGATAAAAAGAGAGAAAGATAGTCTCCTTCAGCACCCTAGTTTACATTTTTCCTCTTCCACAACTATAGTGGGTGTGTATAAAAAATATTATATAATAAGTGACTGAAAATGTTGGCCTACATTTTAAATGTAATAAATTTAAAAACAAAGATCACGCAGAGCACATCCTGAATGAATTACCCTTATATTTCAACAGAGAACAGATTCATGAGAGACAAAGCTGCACAAAATCAGTATATTTTCTTCACTCGATTAAAAAAAAGACACTTGGTAGAGGTCAAGGTGTGGTCCATCAAGATTTGTCCTCCTCGCAGAACAAAAGGTCACGCCACGCGCCCTCCCAGCGCTTCCTGTCCCTGCTGGGGCTTAGACGCCAGTCACACTCCTAGTCCTCCTAATGACAAGACAAGTTGTCATGGTTTAAAAACAATGAAAACATTTGCATTGTCTTAGTGCTCTTTCTGACAAGTAGGCAATAACTATTGACACAGCACTCGTGTTCTAAGTGCCTGCGCTTTCACAGGAACATGTTGTTTTGAATGTCTGGAGAGCAATTAAATGTCTGGCCAAGTGTGATGCACTTTTTTTCTGGTTTGTTTTTCAGCAGAAAGCATCCGATGTGGAAAACGACAAGAAACAAGACATATACATACATTACAAAGTTTACGTTACACTGTAAAGTCATTTATTATGACTTATTTTTGTCATTTGATAAACCCAGATAAGACCAAAGGCATCTGTTCTATTTACAGCATTTTTTGCATCAGTGGCACCAAAGCCAGCAAAAGACAAGCCGAAGCTTCTGTTATAGGACTGCATGGTACAGGCAATGCAATGATGAATCATTACTTGAACAAATGCTAATATGCTTTTCTGTGTATATACATGGATATTATCAGTACTATATTAAGCTTTTATCATGTAAAAAACAGATTTAGGTTTCCATTACCAAGAACCTGTAAACAACAACAAGCATATGGTAACTGCATAAACTACACAGTAACATCTGATTGGATGCCAGTCCATTACACAATCATTTATTTATCATTGTATTTCAAGATATTTGTTTAAAATCTGAAATGTGTCATTTCTTCCAGCTACTTCTCAAATTAATATTTTTCAAACATTGAGTAAACACTAAAGTTTTTTGACATTTCAACACTTTTGCAAAAATTAATATAGTGATACATGATCACACATCAGTAAAATGACATGATAACTGCCCATTTTTACTGCACGCAGCTCTAAAGGAAATTAATGATTGATCATAAAAAACACAGAGGTTTTGTTTGATCTGTTGTTGCTGTTTTATTTTTATGTGGTCAAAAACACAAAGAGAATTAATCAGTGGCTTTAAGATTTTATCCCAATAAGTAAGTAAAAGCACAGAGGCATGATCTTCTTCATATCTCTTAATATTAAAGTGATGGTTCAGAGACAAATTCAAATATCAAAAAAGTTTTTCTTTTACCCTAATGGATTTGCTCAACCACAATGGCAGTGGATTTGCTAGGCAGTTGGTAGCCTAGCGGTTAGGGCATTCGCCCTGCTACCAGAAAGTCAGGGGTTTGATTCCCAGGACTGCTAGGCACTGCTGAGGTACCCTGAGCAAGGTACCGTCCCCACACACTGCTCCCTGGGTGCTGTGTTCCTGGCTGCCCCCTGCTTCACTTGGTGAATGGGTTAAATGCAGAGGTTGAATTTTGTGCTGTTCACACTGTGTGCTGTGGTCTGTTCACGTATGACATGGTGTTCTAAACTGTACTTTTAAGGGTGGGTACCCTCAAGGATCTTCAGTGGTTTAATAAATGGGACATACTTGTGCCGCATTTTGTTGGAGTTAAGCTGCATTGATATATATATATATATATATTTTTTTTCAGTGTCAAAAGGTACAAATGTGCTTCTTTCTACTTGGACTGCGTATGTAATATATCTTAAATACATTCTTAAAACGTAGCCTTTACGTATTCTTAGGCCTGTGGCTATGGCCTAGATGTGTTTTCAGTCCAATTTACATGCCAGGAGGATAAGGCACTGCTGAATTCAAAGACTTTGACACAAATGCTTATAAAATCCTTTATTGCATCCTGTGTTGCTTTGTGACAGTAGGTTGTACATTTTTGTGGTTGGTCTCATTTGAAAGCTAAGACCCTGGAGCTTCATGTGCAAGACAAACATGAAAAAAGGACCAAAGTATGAGGGAGTTGTGAGCTTTTAAAGTTGGGTACTGCAGTCTGGATAAGGGTGGCAGAAATGGGGCTGAAGACTAACAGGGTACCTAGTTGGACCTTAAGGATCATGTTGTAGCTTTAAGCAATCATTTGCACCACAGGACTGCATTTACCAACAACCTTTTTGTGACAACATAATTTACCTACGAGACTAATTTAGCTATAATTGAAACAACTGTTGAGGCACAGACTTCCATTACTTGGACACCACATCAAATTTGTGCTGGCTCATCATCTACACTCAGTTAAAAAGGAAATTCAGCCAATTCGATTATTTTTTTTTGCTACCCCTTTAAACATATGAAGAGTGTACTGAAGCACAGTGTTTTATAATACATGAACATATGTATTCAATAGCATTTGTCATTATGAATTCAGTAATGTTCATTATTAATTACGCTAAATAAAGAAATACAGGCTAACGCTGCCCCTCCATGAATGGAAAACCGTTTGTTAGTTTATGCTGGGCTTGTTCTTCTTGGCATCTGCCTCAGTATTGTGATGCACTAATGTACTGCTGGGACATAGCCTTGAACGGCACCGTGAAAAAAGCCGGCTGCATTGTTTGCGTCTCCATCGCTCATTGTGTTCTCCACCCATATGGCCCTCACACTCTATACTCCATTTCCGAGTCACCCTTGAGACCCTCAGAGGGGTGTGATGAAATGCAGTGCCCGAGAGAGGCCTGCAATGGACTACAGCTCTCCTGTCTCACACACACATACACACAAACACACACACATGTGCGCAGTCGCACATACAAACTCACCTTTTGAGTAAAGAGGCTGGAGGGCCTGAAGGACTCTTAGATCACCACTGAAAGAGTGCTGACTCTGGTGCTTTCTAAATTTGTTGGGATAATAAACTTGTGAGAATTTTTTAGACATTTACTCTTAGTCAAAATCTCGATCTGAGTATTACTGAATTTGCACAGTGGTCATGTGCCAATTGTGATGTAGTTAATGACACCATGAATCACAGTTAGAGGTACAAGCCTGCTCTCTACCGTTGAACCACTCGAGTGGATCTTGCGTGTAGGGATGGGATGGAGGAGGTACTTGAATTGCACGCTTTCATAGAGAAGGTCAGGCCAGGTCATGTATGGCCAAAAGGGCTTACAGTGAGGCTCACTAGATAAATGACTGCCAGCCAAGGTATAAATTACTTTGGGTTTCATATAAATTGTTTAATTCGGTGATAGCCAGTATCTGACAACCTTCATGGCATTAAAGAATGAAAGCCTTCCACGACAATTAAAGAAAGCTACATAAACATTTAAACATTAAAAGACTACTCCTTTTTGATGTCGAAATTTGTTATAAGTGTGACGCTTGTTGGGAGAAGTCTTTATAAAAGCTCTCATTATCCATCTAATTTGTGTAGATAATATTTGTAAAATGTTGCTTAAATTGAAAGAATGGAAGCTAAAACTTCAAAAAGTACATCAGTGCAATGATATTGGAGTGATGAAAGGACCACAGTGATGAAATCTATAGCATCAAAATTGTTTTCCCTGCCTGAATGCTGAAAAATTCACTATTCCGCTTAATGCACTAATTTACATTTACACGTTCCTGACAGCAATGCATACCGTCTAACCGTGTGCCAGGCTATTCAAAGTTGCCTAGATAGTCCTTAGAGTCTTATTACTGCCATCCTTATGAGGCTCAAGTGCTCATAATTTGAAGCAGGTTTTGATGGAGTGGGCCCAGCCAACAGGACTATATTTAGGCTGGAAGCCTTTTGGGTGCATATTCATACCTTGTCACAATAGAGTTCCTCTGAAGTACCAACTGTCCTACTAAAGTTCCTTAATCAGCAGTAAAGTTCACATCAGGAGCTGATATGAAAAACAGTGAAGTTGCCAGGAAGGAGACAAGAAAAAGCAGCCACATTCTTCATTCATTTTTAGGAACAGAGTTAGCATGATTCTTACTCATTAGGCACAGAAATCCACTACAGTACAGGATTATTAGCCTCATAGCCCCATCGCAAACAGCAACTGTTGGAGACCAAATGGGTCTATTAATCTTCTTTTCAAAGTGAGGAAAACTAAACTAAAGTAGATGATCTCTGATTTGGTTTGCTCACTTCTGGAATGAATGAACAGTCCATACCTTGTTCCCTTGATGCCTGTAAGACAGAGAGTGGAAAATGTGAAAAGATGCTCAATGGGACCCAGTGACTGGGCTGTGGCCCACAGCAAGTCTCCCTTCTTCTGCTACCCAGCGCCTCACCCTAGGCCCACCTTAACCTTCGGCCTTCTGGTTCTAGCATCAAAGGGCACTCATGGCTCCGGCTGGGTGGCCACCAGTCTCTCATTTCCTCCCGCGTGCACTCCAGCCATTCAGCTTGGCCCAGACCCCGTCAGGGCTGAGCGGGCCCCAGGGAGCCAGCCAGCGGGGCCGCTCACAAGCGCTTCCTGGTCATTTAAGAAGTGGAGCACAGAATGGGCGGCCATTGTCCTGCCTGTTATCTGATGGCCTAGGCCAAATGCAGACAAAGCCAAGTACCTTGGGAGACCCTCCTCCCTTCTTGCTGACTGCAGTAGAGCTTTTTCCTTTTTTTGAAAGCACGATTGATTTAAACAGGTGGAGGGTACAAGCATGGATAGATACATAAAGGTCACTGCGTTAAGCCTCAGCTTGTAATCATCAGCTACTACTGCAAAATGTATATATAGTTCAGAGAGTGTGAGCCCAAAAAACATCTTGTAGATTTGACTGTACATAAATGACCATATCAGTGCAAACCAGTGCGATTATGTACATATTGTTGCTGTAAAATTTTAAATTTCAGACCTATTTTTCAGTCCAAGCTTTTTGTGATGATAGTGATGACCAGTAAAATGGAGTGAATGTGAATGTCAATGTTGATTTGCTCAAAGGTCCTGCAAAATTTAAACTAGTCTGCATTAAACTAGTTATTTTAGTATAAGTCTGTGTATGGTTTGCAATGTGATTGATGTTAATGTGCATGGTAGCGATATGCAGCTCCATCTTAAGCAGAGCTCATCTGTGTGAATGGGGGAAGTATCAGCAGTGTGGGACTGCCAGCCACCTTCAGACTGGCTGAACAGGGTTTAAGGACCATGGATGAAAAACAGAACTCTGCTCCAACAAACCAAATTCAATCAAACGTTTAGAAAGCTGAATAAAGAGGGAATCAAGGCATCACAGAGTAGGTCATGGAAAATTTTTCCTAGGGAGTAAAAATATTTTGTGGCTCAGGTAGAAGTAAATCAGCAGAAACGATACTGAGAAGTGTCAAAGAGTTAAAATATCTCAGGTCAAGTATTGGGTTCTGTACAGAACTGCAGTGGATCTTCTTTGTATGTCCAGCATCCATCAGTATAGTAAATTCACTTTTTTGTGATCAGTTCTGTTAGATCTTGAACGCACGAAGCAGCACTGCAGATAATGAACAAGAACAGAATGAATCTAAACACAAAAAGAAAATTAGTAGATGTGTAGATGTGAGTAAAAAGCAGTCAACTTTTTCCACAGACATACTGGAATATTAAATTTTAATTAAATAAAATTTCAAATTATGAAAAAGTAAAAATATTCTCAAAGCAGTAAAAAGCCCATAAAACCTAGAATTATATTTAAAAGGGAATTCCACTGAATCAGTAACAAAAAACGTAAACTTTAGTTGCTATGAAGCTCAATCAAGATAAAGTAGTTTAATATGAAATTACAGGAGAAACTTATCTCTGGCCGTGGCAGAAACAGAATCCGAAACAAAGCTGACCTTGAGGAAGTTCTTGATCTCCTCAAACAGACACCTGGACAAGGTGTTGATAGGGTTGCCAACTTAATCTGATTATTGCCTCTGCATCCATAACCTGTTCATCTCTAGAATTTATTTTTTAGGAAGTCTAGAAAGCCTCTGCCAAATTAGCTGAGTCTCAAAACACAAAGCAATGCTGAGCAAGATGATCTGAAACATAGAACAGCCCACACATGCAGATTTAGCCATTTTAGCTCTTTTTGCCAGGCTGCGAACAGTGTCTCCTAGTGGAGAGGCGGATAAAGGACAGTAAAAGCTAGTTTTATTCAAGAATCAGTATTGTCTTCCGTTCTCAGTGTGAACTGCGGCCTTAATTACTCTGCCGTTTGTGTCGCAGGTCTTTCCAGGGCAGTGGTCTATTTTCCCACAGTTAGGCAGATGACGGCTGCCACACAGAGCCAGTATTGTGTGAGTTCTATCAAAGAGAGACTTGTTGAAGAAGCAGCGCTGTGCTAGAATATCATCCACATCAGGGCAGGTGTACGGGGGGGGGGGTGGTTGGGGGGATGATTGTGGGGGTGAGAGTTGGGTTTGGTCTCCCATTTCAACTATGTTTGCCCCAGTAGCATTAGGTGAACGTGAGAAGTGTTTGTGGATTGTGGACAGGATTTAGCAGAGTGTGATTCACATTGTACTGTATGTTATTTTGAATGTCTATGAATGTGTGTAATTTAGAGACGTACATACTTTTCCACTGGCTCACTACTGCCATCTGGTGCTAAAGCAGTGAGAGTACCAGTAAGAATTTGACCATATTATTGTTGTTGTTGTTGTTGTTGTTGTTGTTGTTGTTGTTGTTGTTGTTGTTGTTGTTGTTGTTGTCTGCAAAATATGATTTTTAGCACCAAAATACACAAAACATTAGCTGATGTTAAAGTTGTTTGAAGTAGATGTTGAGTGGAAGCCCTGTTGAAAAAAGACCATCACAACCATTAGAAATAAAAACAGTTTGTTTGGCCCCTTGTTGGGAATTGGCTTAATGGTTACCATTTCAGACCCTTCATTTCCTATTAAATAGATTCATGTGCTATTAGCATCAGAGTCTAGAATCAGTGCCAGGAGTGCAGTTAAAATAATTTAACAGCACTGATAAACCATCAAAAAACAAGTTTCCATGATATTTTTAGATTTAAGTTACAAATGTGTATTTATATGCCAAATTACACACATTTAAAAAAAAAATCTATATAATTAATAAGATTAATATAATATAGGATATATTACACTACAACACAATACTATATATTATATTTGAATCTTATCAAAAATTTTAATTGAATTTATAATTGTCTGTATTAATGGCACAAACATATGGACCATCTCAGATAACAAGTGGAGCGTTCAGTATTGCAGTGGTGGCGGGGTTCAGGTGGTAACACTTGCCCAGTCAAATAGTCTTTTTTTGTAAAACTTCCATCTTTCTCTGCGATGAAATGTAAAAATAGACACATAGGCTTAAGCCACACAACAAACAACAAGATGGCATCTGACTTAGTCAGTTCCATCCATCTACGTACTCTAGTTTCTCCTTTTATTTTTGAAGATCAAGCAATGGCAAAAAGTTGAATAAATCTGTGTCTTTGATCTGCACACCCAAGTACGGGTTCATTTCCATTTTTAATTTTTTTTTTCCTCCTTCTTTTCTGTAAGAGTGCCAGCATCAAGATTTTACCTTGGTGTGCAAATGTGCTGGAATAGGTTAAAAGGAAATCTCCCTGCTCTCTCAAAGCTGAAGTGCAGATGTTATGAAGTTAATTAAAAATTTAGCAATTCGTTTCTTCAGCACCAATTTGGGTTGCATCAAATGGGAGAAAACAGACGGAAATAATTTTGAGAGATGCGCATGCGGCCTGTCACTTTACATGCTTGAATCGTTGGATAGAATGTAGGAAGAGTCTGGATACTTTAAAACCAAGAGTCTTGTCTAAGACACAGAGTTTGAAGAGTTTTTTTTTACTGCAACAGATTCAGAATAAAATACTATTCATGGGACAAAATGTGTCACCATTTATTGCAGTCATAATTTACGTAAAAGTAACAAAATATGTATATGCTGACTGCTCTGTTTGATTGAAAATAAATATTTTTCTTTAAATTAGGTTCCTACAGTTCATCTGTGCCACATAGCATTTCTGTATGATGCCACAGAAGAACAGAAGAATTTTTTCTCCAAATGTGGATGGATAAATAGATGGATGGATGGACTTTAACCCTTAATTCTTCAAGGGTTCTCTAGTGAAGGTCATGGTTATATATGGAACTGTGACAGTTCAAATAGCTAATTTTTTTTCAGTACCTCAAATACTTCTATGGGAGTTGTCCCTAACCTCAGTCCTGGTAACCCCCCACCTTCCATATTTTAGTCTTTTCCTGCTCTTACGCACCCATTTCAGCACAAGAAAGTCTTGTTAATTACTTGCTGAGATGGGTCAGGTGTGCTGGGAGTAGGAAAAACTGCAGAGGAAGGAAAAACTCTAGGAGCAGGGTTGTAAACACTGTTAAATGGCATCACTCTGAGTATCCATTTTTGGTTTTCAAAAAAAACCACCTTGGGTGATTTATAGATCCACTAAAAATAATGAAGTAAATTACTGAGTGGTCTGAATGACCCCCACTGTTGCTTTTATTTCTTCTATTTGGTTCTCACTGGCACCTTTCTAGGCTTGATTTGTGAGACTAAATACTTACATTGAAAGGAGGCATCACCAAAACTTTATGGAGCGATTTAGGATATGCTCCACTTTTTCAACTTCATCAAATCCTGTTGTCTCTCAATCCATGCTGTCACAGCTTATAAGTACATGCCAATGACAGCAAAGAGACAACAGCGATGGGCATATTCCACAACGCCCTAAACAGTGATCGCTGTACAGTACCCCACGGCTTCATAAATAATTATCATTGTTTACTGATATTGCATCAGATTGTTGACACAGACTGTGTGTATCCCCCCCATCGGCTGGCAAAGAATGGAGCTGTGAAGAAAAGGTGTCAAGTCTCCAGGTGCGTCCCCCCTCTCCTGCCGGCCTGATCATGCTCCTGACATGAGTAGGGTTTGATTCTGTGCACAGGTGTTGCGATGGTGTTGGCACCAGGCTCTCATGCCTACACACACACACACACACACACACACAGAGAACTCAGTGCTAACCACTATCTGCTGCCTCTTCCCAGAGGACCTGTTCTTCCATTGAGGGATATTACAAGCGGCAGACGCGCGCCTCTGATCTGCATGCACCAGGCACACTCTTGGTCCTGGGTGAATAACGCTTGACTTGTTCAATTTGTTTAGAAGCCTCATTCAGTGCTTTGAAGCCACGCATCTTAGCATAAATCATAACCTGTCTCCTTGCTCACAAGTGCTTTGAAATGCAACATCTGCTTTTGAGTCCCCCCGTTTTACAATTAGTTAGGCAACATCAATAGATTGACTAAATATCATCTTTCTCTATAATGAAGTGTTTGGGGGGCATGCTGTATGTGCCGAAATATGGCTTTATTCTATCATTTTAGCATACCTGGTTTGGATGGAGTTGGATGGTTCTTCTCTTTGGAAAGTTCTGAGCCAGGCTGGAGCACTGTGGCGAGAACAGGAGCACCAAGGAAATTAGGTTACTTAAAGTGTAACCTACTTAGAGACTGTTATGGTTTTGGGGCATGTAGCATGTGTTGTTTGCTCTTTCATCACTCCATTTCTCATTTCTGTTTGTTCGTTTGTTTTGCCAACCACCACCTTCTGTTCTGTGGTGGCGAAACAGAATAGTTGATCGTTGAAGATCTGATGGAATAAGTGACATCAATGCACCTCATCATGCTAACATGAACAGGGTTCAGTGCCTCAGGTTAAAAGAGAGTTTGGACAAAAAAATAAAAAAAAATCAACCCCTACCCTAGTGTAGCTCATCAGTGCCTGAAACTATTCTCATGGTTTTAGAGCTAAAAGGCTAATGTAGCTAAGAAGTGTTGGAAGCTAATACCCCACAAATTAAAACCAGAGACTGCAGATCAGCTTGTTGGGTAATTTAAACTAGGCACTGTATAATGCTGTAATCTGGATAAAAATGTCTTCCTTTTAATATCGCTGCTCCGGGTGTTTTTCAGCTGTGAGACCTGCTGCTCCTTTGTAGAAGTAGGTTATCTGCTGCAACCACATCAGCAGGTCTACTGCAAATGGCTTAACCTGGTGAAAGTCGAGGCAAGTGTGTGATGGTGTAGGCAAGAAGTTTGCATGATGCTGGTGGTGAGGTGTAACCATTCTTGTTAGCCACATTAGCCAAATAGCTTCAGTCCAAAAGAAGCTAATCACTGAATGTTTTATTTGGAATTAACATGTTTGAGTTAAGTGCAACCTTAAATGCAATTTTACTGCAGGGTGTTGCAATATAGTGCAGTTTTAGTAATGTTTTAATCATATAGTGTAAACAACATGCCGTTTACTGCAATTTAATTAATTTTATGCAGGTGTTTGAGAACACTGCTGTATTGTCATGGAAAACTGAACATTTTTTGTAAGGCCATGTGGACAGGAACAAAGAATATGAATTTCACTACAGTACTTAAGTAGTGTTATAAGTACAGTATTTTGATATTTCTATGAGTTTTTCTTTTACTCCATTTCATTTTATAGTCAAATATTCTATGTGTCAAATATTCTAAAATATTTCAACAACACTGTAAAATAAAAACTAGATGCACTTTCACAAACAAACCATTCATGATGGCCCTTTCCTTAAAGCCCCTAAATGCTGAATATCCAGTCACAGCCTACAGCTGCTACTTGGTGCTCGCACCTCTGATGATGCTGGCACCTCTGGTGACTACTGAGTTTTAGAGTTTGTTACCAATGTTGTCTTTGTAGCTGTAGTTCTAAACTAAAGACACAAGCATGGAACACCATTCAAATCTTTGTTGGGGTATGTAAAAAATTGTAAATTAGCTTTTTTGATTAATTTATTACATTAATTGCAAGTAAAAACGTGAAAATGAAAAGTGAACAGTAAAAAGGAAATACATGCTCTTGACATATTTTAGCAGTACCTTTATTTCCTCTCTATGAACATTGTTTACCACTGGTTAAGATTGAATATATATATA
>JBBPDE010000134.1:23302358-23319432 GCA_037974605.1 Nannopetersius ansorgii
AAATGTTGCATATTTTTTACCAAACTTTTATTTTCATGGCAGGACTTAATGGCCTGTACTTGGTGGCCTGATGAGAAAGACATGTCAATCTGACAGTTAATGATGTGTCAATATGTACAGTAGATGTCCTGCAATTAAAACTTGCACCAGTAAATTCTGCACAAAACGTGAAATAAGAAACATATTGTCCTTATTTAATATGATTTCACATCCCAAGTTATATTTATGTTGTTCGGTCATGAATGCTGTATAATGAAGTGTGTTGAACCATTGGAAAAACTTACAGAAGCAATTTCTTAACAAGCTCATTTATTTCATCCACGGTCCATAACACTCTTTGCTCCACTGCATGCTGTATTATAGATGACTGCATTAAATATGATCTGCCATTGAACACCAGGAGTAGGCTTGGCCTTTTTATTGCCTCCTCTCTCAATTAAAGGCGAAGATCAAAAAAAGTAAACTCGATCCGCTGCTCCCCTCCATCATAATGTGCGTCCCCCTCCATCTGTGGCATTAAGAATTCTTATTGCACACCAAGCAAAGAGTGAGGGGAAGAAGAGAGAGAGAAAAAAAAACATATTTAAGTTACTCATTTTCCAAAGGCAGGTATTTGATGAGTAGTCGTCAATTAGAGGTACGGAGGTGCGGATTACACCAAGAGGATTAGATGAAAGCGCCTCCCTGTCACGCGGTGGCACCCTCAAAGCGCCACTGCTTACACACCACACAGCGGTGCACAGCTGTCTGCGGGGTGACATCCCACCATACGTTCCATACAGGGGCTGTGCTGAGTGAGGAGGCCTCAACAGCTGCTGACGGAGCTCAGCAAACACAAACCAAGTGTCTCACTGGCTCATCATTAATGCAGGGCAGTGGCATCGCAGAGCAGGCCTCTCCTGGCCTCCAGCATGAGACCTCGTATTGTTTGTGTTTGCGAAGGTACACAAACACACACCAAAATAGCCTTTTCTTTATAGCACACAAAAAGAGACACTCTTACACGTGTTATAAGCTCCCTTTATAGTCTTTTATGCAGAAAGCTTGGTAGCATTCAAAACTATGTTACACATGCAGAAGTCTTTTACAACTGGCATAAATCCATATTAACATTTATAAAGTATAATTGCCTGACATTAGATAAAAATAAAAATAACAAAGAATGCTTTGGTCAATTCTGATGTCAAGCCACTGCTAGAAAGGGCTTACATCTTGTTGGAATAAGACTTCATAAATGTTTATATAAGCATATGTCAAGAAAGGCTAACGCTATTACATTTTATTGTGTGAAATTGTAAGACGTAAGAAGTCACCGTCACTAGATATAATATTTGTAACACTGCTCCACCAAATCATAGTGTATTTTCACAGGTCTGATTATTCAATGACTGTCAGAGGTGTGGACAGTAGCCTAAAGGTAAAATCTATTACTTCAGGACATGGAGCTGAAATGTATTCAGTTACTTCCCATCTAAACTACATCGACTAATACGCACCACCTTACTGTAGAATTGGAATGGTTTAAGCAGGCTGAGAGAAGTTTTGCAGATATTTATTAATAGGTGGATATTATCTTTAGTACTAGTTCTGTGAATCATAGCTCTTGTGCTATACTGAAGAAGCAAAATGTGGGCTCCAAATTAAATTGTGGAAGATGTACATTTTAGTTTTTGTCATGGCAAGAATTCAAATATCCACAAAGTGCAGTGAGTCCTTTTAGATTGCTTGTTTACTTAAGCATATATTTAATAATTTTTTTCCCTGTCAAAATGGAAGTAAAACTTTTCCCTTCTTGTTTACAAAATAATTTGAATGGAGTGGGAGTAGGATGTCACCTAGGACCTGAAAGTAACTATTTATTGTATCAGAAGGAAAATGGATGCTTTTTAGTTTAGATTTTTTGTGATTTTTATTGGGGAAAAAAATGTACAGGGCACTAAATACATACACATATACTGCACATCTGAGGCACTGTTAAAGTGTGCTGCTGTATGTCTGTGTGTACATTACAGGCAAATAGTATGGCAGCATTGAGTGATTTTTTTTAATGTTGTCTGATTGTCTCATAGATTCATAGTACCAGAATATAAACAAAGACAGCACATGAAGCACCACAATGATCACTATTTAGTGGTACTTTGACAAAAAGTTTTAATTACTTAGTACTGATCACTGTCTGAACACAAGAGAAAAAATAATATATTTTGCAGCTTAGTTTTTTATTTTTATTCTGTTTTTTTTAATCAATACATATCTCTGGAAATGCAGGCAAGATTTCATGTCACTTTTTTCATTTCAAGAGAAAACTGAGAATATTGAAAAAAAGTGTTAAAGTCTTTGCCATATTACAGCACTTAGAATAATGACTTTTGACACTTTGTACAACTCTTTTGAACATATTCATGCAACTAGACCTTTATAACTCAAATTTCTTCTTTATATGTGAGCTGCCTTTTATAAAGGTTGAAACTGTAACAAAAGAACCAATAAACCAGTTCAAAATTGCCGAGAACAGAATGGCATGCCGTTCCAATTAATGCATTGATGGAATGGATATTTTTTTCTTTTGAATAGAAGGTTATTGGGCTTGTTATGAAAAAAATGTGCAGCACATGCAAATGAACAGACCTGAAACTTCAGAAGAAAGGAGCAAAGCCACAGGAAATCTACACTTGACTCACAATCTCTATGACAATACTTATATTCATATGGAGCATCTTCATTTTACTGGGGGATATAACTTTAAACTTAGGCTTAATAGTCAGGCCTTACTGCTTAACTACTATGAAATTAATATGTATAATATGAGCTACTGTATACATTTTAGGAGTGAGAAACTGAAATGTGGGCCACATACGGACCCTTAGGATTTATGAGGTTAATTAATTACAACACAGATTTGCATTTCTTTGCATTTGTCCTGATGTGTCATATGATCACTGTCTCTGCCGCATGAATATAGTGGCACTGTTGGAACAAAATCAGCATCTCAAAAACAGGCACTCACAAGAGAAAGAAAAACATTCTGTTAAGGGAAGCTGATACATTTTTTGTTGTTTGGGCCATTTTTATTAGATCATGGGATTTTGGCACAAAATTAAGTACAGGTTCATACTGCGTAAGAACAACTTAAAATGTTAAATATGGAAATACAAGGTCTTGTTCCATTTATACTTATTCTATACATATTATTCAATAGCATGTTTTCTGTTGAGACTGAGACTGAGGAGTACAACACTGAATCCAGCTGAGGTTCAGTTCACATGTAATTGGAACAGCAGCCATCTCAACATGACACATGCTCACAAGTCTACCCATCACTTAGGCTTTCTAAGGAAATTGGCAGGGGTCCATGTGCACTACAATACCCACATTAACTTGATGCTTGTGGAATGACACTGTCAGCTGTTTGGACTAATTATTTTCATTTGTTCATAAACTTCTGCTGGTTTGTTGGGAGCTGCTCTGTGACTGATAATCACATTGTTCTTTCCTTTTGTTTTCACCATGGCTTCTTTATTATTCATACTATGTTGCTTTAGCCTGACAGCTATTGTAGGGAATTAGTCTTTTTATGGGGTTTACCAAACACGGCCCATAAATAAACCATTTTTAATTTCCCTGAGTCAATTAGAAACCATTAATTTTGAATGATATGAAAGGAAAGTGAATGAGTGGTGAGATTCTTAGTAAGCCATTAACAGACAATAACAATTATGTGGACACTTATAAACATTTTATACATAATAGTTCCGAATGTATGTTTGCAGGCTCTGTTTACACCAATCTTGCCAATATTGTACATTGTACCAATACAGTTTATGTATTTATGTACGTTTATTGGTGAAGAAAGTATTTAAATGTAAATGTATGTAATAGTATATGTAATAGTCTATACTCTCTTAAAAATAAAGATGCTAAATGAATTATTTGAAGTAATAACATAAAGCTGCTTTTGAAGAACAACTTTTGTAAATGAGACATGTAAGCAGGGATTGATTACTGACCAGGACAGTGGGGCCAGTGTCCACAGGATTTAGGGGGGCTCAGAGCTCAAGGCCCAAAGTGGCTTATATACATGGGATAATCCAGTGACCAAGCATTGGGATTATATACATGGATGAAAACAAAACAATGCTTAATTCTTATGTGGTATTTTCACATAACTTCAAAGTTACTTGCAGGGGTCCGCATAAGAACATGATTTGTTTCTGTATGCAGATATAAAGCATCTTGACATTAAAGGAAGCCTCTATACCAATTAAAGAACTTTCCAACACTTGTACCTCCATTTAGGACCTTTTATTTTAAAGGGTCTTGGTGCATTTTCCTTTATGTGGACACTACACTAACAACAGTAAAATTCAGCAAAAATGCATCCAAATGTGCATTGGGTACATTTTAAGAACTCACTCGAGTTCTCAACAAACACTTCCGAACTCATTTACAATAGACTTCCACACAGTAGATCAAATTCTTATCTCACTCCCAATACAGCAAAACCTTCAAGTCTTAATGCTTGCTCTTCAAAAAGAGTGTCTTCTCAATATGTCCGGGTTCAAAGTGCTGAGGTACTCTTCAAAGCTTAACACAGAACTAAATTCCCTCAGATGCCAGAAAGCAAAGGGCTGTAAGGGTTTGAAGAATTTTATCATTTAGTTTTCTTTTCCATTCTACATAGCCAATTTACTGCGGCCAAAAGACTGAGCAACTGTATTTAAATGACACTCATAGCAGATTGCCATGAAGGAAGTCATTTCCGTGCAGCAAAAAGAAAAAAAACCCACAACTCTCTAGTCCTTTAATACGGTGTTTCAGTAGCCCCCTCCGTCTCGCTCTCTCCTTTCGTCTTTCGTCTGAGGGAGTGCGGGTGCATGTCAAGCGATTGTTGAATTGAAATATTGATGCGGAGTATCAAAGCGTGGCGTATAGCTCCTGTGTTTCCTGAACTAACCGAAAGGCGCTTTGATCATGGGCTCCTGTGATCTGACTTCTGAAGTTGTTAAGAGTACTGGAAAACAAAATGCAAACAAACTTCAAGTGCCCCTGCAAGTGATAAAAGTTTTCTTTGACAACTAGAAATATGTAGTTTTATGCAGCTGCACCTGAGCCGAGAGTTCCAGCGCATACATGTGGACTGTCACTGAAAGTTTGGGATAGAAGGAAAAACGCTGACCAGCCTGCATCACTGTAGTGTGTTACTGTGCATGCACACTTCTGCATTATGCTATGTGCACAATAGCAGTTGGTATAGTGTAGTGTAGTCTAGTGTAGTGGGTAATAGGGCTTGTGTAGTAATAGTAACGCCACTGGGGTTTAATCCCAATAGGGACAAGGACAGCTACACCAATAAGAGTCTTTGGGCAAGACTCCTAACATTACATTCGCCTACGTCTGTAATGTGATTAAACTGTAAGTCGTTATGGAAAAAGTGTATGTAAATGTCATTTTGCACAGTTCTTTTGCTACACAGAGGCAGGTGATACCTGCAAACACCTTACACAGCCAAGAAAAGTGATTAAAACTGCCCAAAACTGTGTTTGCCGTTAAAACATAGCAAAATTTTTCTAAACAAATCCATTCTTCTTGCCCACATGGCTTTCATTTCATCATCTCTGACGGTTTTGCAGCATTAAACTTTGAAAAGTGCCTTAACTGACACTAACATTACATTTATTTCTAATTTGACCTATGTGTTGATGAAATGTGAAGGTTCTTCAGCCATTAAAAAATTTCGTCACATGCTCATTTACAAAATGAGAAAATGGTTGTTTAAACTTTCCAATGAAAGCTTTAAAGGGAAGCTATAATTCCCCAGTAGTATTGCTCTAAAAAGCTTGTTTGTCTTTTTTTAGAGTAGGCCTATATGCTACAATTTCCTTTGCATTTATTCCCCTGAGGTCCGTTTATGATATTCACATGGGTTAATGGACAGGGAGCAGTCAAATTTCAGATCTACATGGCCATTTTCCAATTTCTCTTTACCTCTTAGAATTCAACATGATGTTTTTGTTACTGAGCCATTAAGAATGATAAATGTAAGTGACCTCTGCTTTGAATGCGACTGCTTCATTTAAGAAGCTGCCCAAGCTAAAGTGGTATAGGCGGAATTTGGAGATGTATGTAAATGTTGGTTTATGTGGCATCAGTAAAGAATGTATTAAAAATAGATGATTTCAGGAAGTTGATATAACATTGAATATAACAAAAACTAAGGAATCTCAGTAACAGTTAGAGTTAGTCAATGTAGTTTATATAATCTTTATACGGGAACTAAGCTGTAAAAGCAACCTGGAATTTGCTGTGTTTGTGATGTCACAAAAACAACACATTTATCCATTCTACTGCTAAATAATAATAATAAAAAAAAACTATGACGTTATATGGAGTGTTTCAGCCCACGGTACCATTTAAAAGAGAAGTGAAACAGCGTAGCCAATCACAACATGGATGATTTGTATTATGTTTTAAAAAGAAATTAACACAAACACCCTGTTTAATTCAAAAGGATGAAATAGGGGTTTGTATAGAAATAGAAATGCCTATTTTTGGGTTGCTACATAAAACCATTCAAATTGCTACATAAAACCATTCAAATGTATATATCCTGGAAAAAAATAAAATACAACAAAAATGCTGCTACTAAAATGTGTATATTTTTGTCAGCGCATTGTGTCTTTAACAGTAGAAAAAGTACTACAAGTGCCCTTTAACTGGCTAGTAATGGCAATTGCTTAAACATATGGTACCACCAAGGGAAATGTGCTAAAATCTTTCTGAACAATTGATAAAAAAGGAACTCAGTTACAACATTTAGGGCTCTTTTGTTCCATTTTGCTCTCCTACAGAGTTAGTCAGTGTGGTTATGAGAAGGACTGTCTCGCTCTGCCCCGATTAAGGCTTGAACATGGAGAGAGACGCAGGGAACAGCAGGCCTTTTAACTTTTATCTCTGTCTCATCCATTATGCTACATTTGTCATGTTGGCTGTTGAAGGGTCATTTAGCCAACATGAGGCTGTAAAACTGGCTTTTGGAAATGGCCACCAGTACAAAAGCTTGTGGCTGGCTGTTTGGAGTGCAGATGGTCAAGACAGCTGGGACAATTTAGTGATCTGAGGCTCTAAAACTGCCCCCAGACATGCTAAAAACAGCTTGACAACATGCTTGTTTATTCCTCCATTGTTTCGTTCCTTTTATGAGGACGTTGAGCTTAAAGCTGTCGGATTTGTCATCATCAGACTTGTCATCAAAGTGCAGAACTCAATCATTTAGCATTTTCTTTTCTTTTCTGTCCATTGTTTTTCTAATTTAGAGTCCCGGTTTGGGTATGTGGAAGTGAAGGCATGGCCACCCCAGAGCTAGAAATGTAGTGCCTCCACTTTTGTAGTGTTATTTGAAACTTTTGTCAGATCTGTAGACCTTAAAACTAGTCCTCATGTGGTTTCTTAGCACACACACAAAATAACAGATACTGAATTATGTTAATAGTTACGTTAAAAGTAAAGTTATGCAAGTTATGTAAGTTGTAATGGTTCAGATGTTACATGTGTTCTTGATTGTGGGAGGCTTCCCCCCTTAGTTTTATGTGAGATAAAACAAAAGGGAGCTGTAGGAATTTCTGCATACTGCATTATGGGAGACCCTATAATAAATGAAAAATAGGCCTGCTGTTATTAATTTAATTTTCTTGAAGAGAGCACCTCTGTACTCATTTGCGTCATAAAGCCTGTCCGTGGTGTTTACTCCTTTGGTGGGATAACGGTACACACTTTTAAGAAGCGCATTAAAAACATCTATTTTTTGCATTTAATTTAAAGAATTAATTTTTTTTGTAAAAATATATTCTTGTTGTATGTATCCTGTAGTTTTAGTCTTGTTATTAGTCGCATTAGTCTTTTTATTATTATTATTGTTATCACCATTGTTGTTGTTTATCAGGTCCAAACCTTTATTACACACTTTATATCTTCCATATTTTTTTTTGTATTTATGATTACACTTAATTTTTACAGTATCATGTTGACTGATGAATCTCAGCCTGATCTCTAATAGCATTAGGGCAAGAGTTTATGTTTAATATTCACTTTTTTGAACCTATCATATTGAATTGATTTTAGTCATAATTTTGGTCATAATATATTGATACTTCACACATTTATGATAGTCTTGTACATTATTTATAGGCCTGTAGAATAATTATTACGAATTAAAAAGATTAAGATTGTGAATTTGCAGATGTATGGTTTAATAGTGTCAATTTAATTGTATCAAATTATATTTTATTTTATTTTAATTGTCAAAGTAGCGTATGTAAACCCATATAATACGCTTCTAGTTAAGTGTCATTATAAGAGCTGTGAGAGCCGATCCATCAGTGCAGCAGTCCTGAGTGTTAGAAGCACTGCCTGATTGCCTGCCATCTCCACAGCTGCTTAATGAAGGCTGGGATCTGTGCTTGCTCTGGAAATGAGTTTTCCCTTGAAAACGGTGGAAGCCGGATCCAGGTCTATTTAAATGAGGTAACATGGGGAAGGTAAGCACAACCACAGGAGCATTGTTTTCACAGTTCAAAGTAAGGCGAGCATGCTTTGCACTTCAAAGACACTCATCTGGGAGGCAGTCAGAGTGGGGGTGGGTAGGGGTAGGAGTGGAGGGGGGGGGGGTTAGGGGACAGGAAATAAGAATCAGGGTAATTAACAACTTCTGCTCGGTAATGAAGCCCACTGAAAGAGACAGAGGCGGCCTCCCTCTGTAAAAAGCCACCAAATATTTGATGTGTTTTACTCGTGTCCTTTAACCCTTTTCCTTGCAGTTGAATGTTATTTTCTTTTATTACTATTACGCACCTTAATTGCCCCCAAAACACTCAAGACAAGAATGCGCTGCTGATGATGTTGTGTTACTACTTCTGTATTTCTAACATGGCTTTTTTCTCACACGGCTTTCATTTTACACCAAATTAATTCTTAGAGAAAGAATGTTAATGATTTGTTCATCCATGTTCTTTAGGTTAACCAGAAGGAACAATGTCTCATCAATTATGTAGCAGTGCACCAACAAGCGTGGATCAGTGTGTCAGCAGTGCGAGCGTAGGACTCAGACCAGATCCACATCACTGTTTCACTGAAGGGTGAGAATAAGTGATTCAGTTTAAGAGCTGAGTATGTCTTGAGAGTGACTGATTTTACTAAATGAACCGTGACATTATGCCCAGTTTTATTAAAGCTGTTTAATGTTAATGTAAGAAATGTTAATGTGTTAAAATGTCTTCTCAAAAAAATTTTTTTCCACTTTCCATTTACTATCCAATCCAAACCATCCTAATCTGGAAACTAAGCTGTAAAACCACCCAGTATGCAATTTGCCATTTATTACAAAAAACAATGCATTAACAAGCTTCCTTCTGTTCAACCATTACATTCAAAAGCACTGAGGTTATAAGGAGTGTTTGAGTCCAGGCATAATACCGGACAGTCAATCATAACATGGGAGATTTGCATAATTCAGTTTTAGGGGGACAATAACAGAAACAGCCTCTTTAATAATAAGGGATAAAAGTGGTAAATGATAAAAAAAAAAATAAATGTGTCCTTCTCTATTTGATACTTAAAGCAAAAATACGCCAGAAATATAGGAAATGGGCCCTTTAATACTATGTGCTAATTCGGCAAAATATGTAACACAGTAAAACGTATTTTTGAAAGAGAACCTAAGTCTGTATCAAAGAAAATTGTCATTTAAATATTAAGACATCTCACCCCTAAAACAATACACTTCTCTAATGTGTTCTCCTGGTCTCAGTACCACGTTTTATACTGCACAGTGCAACTAACAATTTAAAGATGATAAAATTATGAGATGATCATGAAGGAGTGGTATGCGTGTTGCTCCCCCCTCTCAAAATTTACCTGAAAGCAGTAAAAAAATATAATAGCAGTTATATAAATAGTGCTGGAGTAGAATAAATATTACTCCAGTGGCATTCCTCCTGAGGTTTTTGGTTTTCTTTAATGCACTTGTAAGGTTATATCAATATATAATGATGTCATATTCCAGCTTGGGTCTTATGAAGTTTGTATATATTATGTAACATAAAGAAGGCTTATTTTATTGTATGTTGTCTGGTTACACACTGGAGCCATACCTCTCTGCGAGGCCCAAGTCTTCTAGAACTCTCTCATTAGTTTTTTATAGAGTGGTTTTCACTCTATAAAATTTTATAATAATGTTGATCTACATGATACATTAAAAGCTCTTACACACACACACAAACACAAACACATACATACACACACATTATTGATTAATATGAGCAGTAACATTTGATATTTACATATACACTGAGATGAATTTTGCAAAAGTTTTTGTTTCCTGGACTTTCAATTATTTGTAAGATTTGTAAGTGGAAATGCATTTATGTCACGCTATTCACTTTATCATATATTCAGAACACTAATATCACAATCACATGAGGTGCTGTTGGGAGAAGTCTTGTAATCCTATTTTAATTTTATAATTGTGAGTAAAAGCTGAATTTGTATATTTATTCTTGATAACCTTTCTTTTGTATTTTTTTTTAATGTCACCACACTTGTCTTAAAAAAAGTCACTTTGAGTGAACTCTGTGAATCAGAGTATGATGCTGAATGATGAGAGGCTCTAGACAAAACTGATGAACAGAATTTTTATCGTGAAAAATGTTGAAAAATTAGAAATTGTTAAAATGATTTGTAAGCCAGCATACATTTCAGCTGTGACACTAATGTTGAATGAATGTGGGCAAATGGGCCTAAACTGACTTTCAAAAAAGGGAAAATCATACACAAATGAAACAGTTTAAGTAGTGCATTATGTGAATGTGTAAATTTCTATGTGTATTTCTATGTGTATGATATATTTTGTACTGTATTGGTATAATATAGGTGTATATCGGTGAATATTGGCTATTTATATTTTGCCACGAGGATCGTTTCCCATTACTTTCAGTCGCACGTGCAGCAGATTTTTTTAGACCTTTGAGAAAGAAAACACGATGGCAGACTGAATACAGGCCGATCAAAGACCCCCGTGTTAAGTAGCGGCTCAATGAGCAGCCCAGCAGGACCCCTCACACCCCCGGGGTCAAGGTAAGGGCGACCATCACATTCAGCCGGGATGAAAAGCACAGAGCAGAGAGGGAGGCAGGATGAGCCCCTGCTCAGACCCGGGGGTCTGCTGGGGTCTGCTGTCCGGAGAGCTCGGGGCTTCTCTGGGAAAGTGGTTTAACATGCTAATGTACAGAAAAGAGTGGGATTCACATCAGCGCATAACAATCAGCCTGCAGCCGCGGGGGTCTTCAGATCACGAGCTGAAATGCAGAAATGAAAGTATTCTCTCTTTTGACTTTTATATTTTTCATCATCGCGACCACATGTAGGTTGCTTTAATAAAACCCTAGCTCATTTTGATCATGATTTTAAACGAACAACACGGATTAATATAAAGTGTATAAAAATAGAAAATATACACAAAAGCTGCATTCATTACCACAATATACTGTATAGTACAGACAAACCTCTACTACCAGTATTTTGATAGCATTTATAATAGTATGCATCAGTAGTTTCTTAGTCACCAACTTCTGGTTCAGACTTTCCATGCCACCTTAAACAGCACACGCTATTTAAGGTGGAATGGAAACCACAGTGTAACTTACTGCTGACTTTAATAAAGAAAAGTGTCTAGTGCGTGCAGTAATTTAAGATAAAGGGCAGAAATTATATGGGGGTTTATTCTCGAATGATTGGTGATGGTTCTATATGAAAAGTTGAAGATTTACTTCACTCATATTAGTATTTATGCTTCTTATAAACAGTGTATTTGTAATGGGTGGGGTAACAGGTCATTATTAGGCAATATTTATAAAAGGATGGAAAGGTTAGGCTGGCGGGGATAGGTAGCCCCCTCCCTCCAAAAAATCTCCCCCACCCCAAGCATCAGTCCTCCATCCTGGTACTTAAGAGACCCCGTGGTGAGGAGCTTTACTCTATAAAGGGAACATGCAGTGGGAGCTCGTGAAGATGGACTGCAACAGGCTCGAGACAGCACTGCAGAAGGACGAGTGGAAGAAGAGACAGCGCCTGTGAAAAGATCAAATAAAGGAACTAAAAAAATTGAAAACTACTCGAGGAGAATCGGAGGAGTGCAGGAGACCCCAGGATTACTTCTGCGTGGATACGCGTTTGCTCTTTCCCCGGCTCGAGGCTCGCAGTGCGCGTCACCCACGCGCTCTTTCGCAGGTGCGGATCCGGTAAAGGCGCGAGCACATGGCTGCACTAACGCTGACCAGAGCGGATAACTTTCTGCACAACTTTTTACAGGTTTGCGGCTTTTCCTTTTTCTGTTCTCTGTTAAATATTAACTCTTGCTCATTTCCATCTACACACCATGCCTTTATAATATTACAACAAACGAGGTATTAACTAGAAAAGTAGAAAGTAGAAAAGAAACTCCTAAACTTTTTCTTAATTATACAACTGTGGACTTCTGTGTTATTATGTTGGCCATATATTTTGGATACTTTTTCCTTTGCAGTCTGAGGTCTCAGTTGTAGAGCTCTCTACAGTTTTTTATTGAGAATTTATGAATGTGTATTTAGTGTTATGTTTTATTATAAATGGTTTACTATAAATGTATTTTTTATTAAAAACAGTTTGAAAGTATTCTAAAAAATAATGTTGAGTGAAGAATTGGGTAATTAACGGTGACAAGTAACTGTGTTCTAGCAGTGTTTTAAAAGTGTTTTAGCAGTGTTGTTATTTGGGATGTGGTCTAAGTTAATTACATTTTCATGTGTCCTCCTCAGGATCGCACCCCCAGCTCTTCTCCAGAGAGTGGTCCTAACCCACTCTCTTTTCTGGCAACCACGTGCAGCCAGACTTGGCAGGTGGGCAGCAGCATGGGCGCCGAGGGCCCTCAGTTCTCTTATGAGGGGGCAGTGGGCTCAGCCTCCAGCATGTTTCAACTGTGGAGCAATGAGATGGCACCCAGCTCGGGCCTGAGCGCCCATCAGATGGCCTTTACTGTGCCCAAGGTGCAGTTCCCTGGCCATGTTCAGACGGGACTGGGCTCACACTCACACCACCACCATCACCACCATCATCACCATCACCACGAGCTGCCCCTCACACCTCCGGCTGAGCCGCCCGCCACATATTCATTTGAGCTGTCTCCAGTCAAGATGCTGTCCACTCAGGCCCAAGGAAACGCTCAGTATTATGCCCAGCATAATGCCATGGGTCAGAACTTTCCTAGCTTTCTGCAGGCTAATTCAGCCCGGCCTCCTCATCTAGCTGGAGGCCCTGCAGATGACGGCCAGCAGTGGTGGAGCTTGCCTCAGAGCAATGGCACCCCCTCTGGCCACCACTTCTCCCTTAGCAGGCAGCTGGTCCTGGGACACCAGCCCCAAATCGCCGCCCTGCTGCAAGGAACATCCAAAAGCCTGCTGAGCTCCACTCGCCGCTGCCGCCGCTGCAAATGTCCCAACTGCCAGACCTCTGGGACCAGCAACAGCGGCCTGGAATTTGGCAAAAAGAGACTGCACATCTGCCACATACCGGAATGCGGCAAGGTCTACAAGAAGACGTCCCACCTGAAGGCGCACCTGCGCTGGCATGCAGGCGAGCGCCCCTTCGTCTGCAACTGGCTCTTTTGTGGCAAAAGCTTCACACGCTCTGATGAGCTGCAGCGGCACCTGCGCACGCACACCGGCGAAAAGCGCTTCGGCTGCCAGCAGTGCGGCAAGAGGTTCATGCGCAGTGACCACCTGTCCAAGCATGTCAAGACCCACCAGGGCAGGAAGGGGCGCTCCGGACAACCCGCTCAGATTGACCCACAACTCAACAATATCAAGAGAGAATAAAGGGGGTTGTCTCCTAGAGACTTTTGAAAAATTTTGAAATTTTGTATCAACTCTGATGCTCAAGAAAGACAAAGCCATACTGAAAAGCTCACTGCAGCTTCCAGTTTTTCTCTTTTTGCTGGCTACAGTGTGGAGGCAGAGAGGTCAGTCGAACTGTTTGGATGCTTAGCATGGTTTGAAATGTGATGCCGCTAGTGAAAAAATGGTGGAAGAACACTGGAGCAGCAAGGCGTCTGCTGATCTTTAAGACTCTAGAAAGACTGAGGAAAACCACTATGATTGGTTCCTGTATGGGGAAGTTTTTTCCACATTGTTCTAGGCACGCTATACTAACCACCGACCGTGACCTAAACCCATCTTTGCACAAATCAGTTAAGGATCGAGTTTTACATTCATCAGAAAGTGTACAAGCACAATATAAACGAAAAAATATTTATTAAATTAGTTTAATTTTTTTACAGAAAATGTTGCCTTAATGTGAAATATTTCCTTTGCTTATTTTTTTCTTTTGTGAAGTCTACTGTAGATCATCATTTTGATCTGTTTTTTGGGGGGCAGAAGATCTCCATTTATTCACTCTTCCAGCAAAGTAAAATCTGAAGGCAGTGATTTGCACTCAAAACATTCCTTTCGGTTTATCTGTCTGAATTCCTGAGTGTTAACTGTGACCTCAGAAAGTTAAGTAATATGTATATAATGTTTATATGGCACACAATTCTATGAAGACAAAGAAAGCATGTGAAAAATGAATAAAAGCCTAAATAATTGGAAAAATACTCTCCAACTTGTGTTCTTAACTCTGCTGCATGCCACCACACTCTATCACACACTCCTCTTAATTAAAGTGTAAATATGGGCAAATAGCTAATTTGAAATCTAACATTGGAGGAGTGCCAGGACACAGGAACCATTCAGATGTTAATGTAACTGTATTCAGGATGCTAATTCTGGGTGGCCATTGTTGCTAGGTGCTGAGGAAACACTTGAAAAGAACAAATGAGTCGAAAAGCCATAAGACATTTTACACCTTCCTGTAAATAGTAAAGGCCATTGATAGAGACCAGGTCCTGACCTTCTGCCATCAAGTTCACAGTCATGTGGCCTTTTATTGGCCTCTGCACTCTCAGTGGTAATGATTGAGTCAACAGTGTGTAAGGATGGTACTCCATGGGGGTCCCGCAGTGAATAGACCCCCAGCTGTGGAGGCCCCGCCGACAGTGACACAAGTTACTTTGATTTGGCACCATTCTGAAAGTGAATACCTTAAGACCCTCACTCACCAATTCTGTATATCACACACATGCCACCATAAGGCCTTTACAATGCCCACAGTGTGGCCCATCTCCAGGACAAATGAAGCAAATGCCTGCATAAATGCTCCCCCACTTGCTACTGTGATCTGGCTTTTGCTCTTGAAAGTAATTACAATAAAAACAACAGGTAAACAAAAGTGACTCTGTGTAGGATCAGTCAAATGCCTTTGAAACGAAGATTTTATTAGTGAATGTGTTTCTGTTTGGTAAGATTTTATTTGAATGCCACCATTAATACAGGCATACTTTTAAAATCATACTACCATTTTATTTTAATACTACAAATTTAAACAGCAATAAGGCGCACTTAATCTAAAGAAAACCATGTCCATATTTTGCTGCTATATACAGTTCTTATTTGCGTTAAAGTAGTACAGTACAAATTCTATTAGGGAGACCTGTAGGGCTGCAGACATTAACACCTAAATCCCTTTTCACCTTTGCAGTCGTGCAGGTATAATTAATGACAATAATTAATATAAGTACACCAAAAAGTACTTTTGAACTTTAGTGTAAATATAAATTTACAGGTTTACATTGACTCTGTAATTTAACATTACATTGTCTTCATTCAAGTACAGGAATACCACAGGTGTTCATGTACACAAAATTGTGTTTGAAAAAGGTGTTTAGAACTGATATTTGGAGTTCTTAACTAAGCATCTGCCTTAGAGGTTATAATGCTTCACAACAGTGTTACAAATAGAACCCATGTCTGTCATTTTGATTAAACTACATGTCACTACAATGGTGTTTGCTTGCAAATACTAACAGAGCTTTTGAATGTCTTTTGTCTTCAAATAAAGTGTTGTGAAATGAAAACTGTAACCCTAAACACCTGTGAACACTTCAGTATTTCCTAACTCGGTGTAATATATCTGGGAAACTTTGTCAAAAAGGGTAAAAGTCCATTCCAAAAAGACAGTTTATTTAATATGATACAACAATGAGATCAGTCATATAGACATCTGTTTATGTCTGTACTTTTCTGCATTCATCCATTTATCAGTTGCAGGTTGTTTGTTTGTGTGTGTGCATGTGTGTGTGTGTGTGTGTGTGCGTGTGTGTGTGTGTGTGTGTGTGTGTGGGCGTGCGTGCGTGTGTGTGTGTGGGCGTGTGTATGTGTGTATTTTGGGGGTACAGTTCAACAAAGCATGCAAAAGTTTAGACCTGTGCAAAGGCAATGGAGGAGAGTTCATAATCAGTACAGGGCTATACGGTCTATTTGTCGTTTCAAAATGTTTAATGTTACATCAAGACAAGATAACACTGGGTCATTCGTTTTAAGAATATTCGTGTATTCGTGTCGTAAACATGCCAATATTAACGTATGCAAGCTTTGGTGCAGCTTTGCAGCTTTGATTGAGGGGTGTGTTTTCCAAAAGCACACATCCTTTCATAAAGTGGCAAAATCAGTGTCACTATTGGACACATCCTCTGAAAGTCAATGTGATCTGTTTTTTTTTAATGAATCAATGGAAAACATCAGCAGTGCCAAAGCTATCTGCTGCCCTCTACTGGGTATGCCATGCAATTGGCAAAGCAAAATGTGAAAGCGCTTGCTAGTCACTATTCGTTTTCCATTTCAATACTGTCTGTCCTCTTACGTTTCTAGCGTTTTTGAGAAACGAAAATAAAAAATATAAAAAACAAAAATGGCCACATCAGTTTGCAGGTTTCACATAGGATATAGAAACATATCAATGCATTCACTGAATTGTTGACCCATTTCTGAACGTGAAATATTTCAAATCAAAAAGACGTTCCAGCCGTGGACAAGAATTAAAATATGAGGGTCCTTTTTAAATGGATTCCACAATGAATATTAATGTACATAGGCCTCATTTTTGTATATATATA
>JBBPDE010000134.1:23334755-23348266 GCA_037974605.1 Nannopetersius ansorgii
GTGTGTGTGTGTGTGTGTGTGTGTGTGTGTGTGTGTGTGTGTGTGTGTGTGTGTGTGTGTGTGTGTGTGTGCACGTAACATTTGAGGAGGAAGCAGGGCAGAGAAATATGTTGGGAGAAAAAGGAACAGAGGGAGTGTAAGAGGATGGGGGCGGGTGGGGGTGTCATGTTAAAAATATCTTGCTACTGAGCAGGCAGCAGTCTGGACCCCTCCACATACTTAAGTTTCAACTATTTTCTGCTGCTTTTTCCACAATCCACACAGGACAGAGACCTGAGGAGTGGAGAGAGTAATACGTTGAGATTTGTTACAAAAACACGCCATTTGCTTGCAATAATAATGACTTTTAAATGCTTACGTGGGACAAAAAACAAACATGTATCAGGACAAAGACAAAGACCTGTTGTTTTTCACTGAAGAGACACATTTTGTTAGCTGTTGCTGCACATCTGTTTTGCACAGAACGCTCCAGGCATACTGAGTTAAGAAAGTTAAGCTTCATGAGGTCAAGTAGCCTGCGTCATGAGCGTTTTATCTGTGCTGGGTTGTGACCAAGAGGATCGAAAGGAAGGTGGGCCTTCAGTGATGGTTGCAGTCACTGTCTATACACATCACAACAACAGCCGACATCTTAAACGACAGCAGATTGACATTTATGATGCTTTCGTTGCTTAGTAACAAGGAGATGCACAGCCAGAAGCAGTGTGAATCCCAAGAAAAGAGGCAGTACAGTGTTCCCTGCGTTTTTGTGACTTCAGACAAACACAGTGTGAAGCGCCCCCCACCATCTTCCACCCTAGACAAGGGTTCTGAAGAACTATTCATTGAGAGGCTCTTTAGGAAACTCAGTCAGAAAACCAAGTGTAGAGTTTTAGCATGTGAGGTAATCATTACTCCTCTGCTTATCTATCTATCTCTAGATCGCCCTAGATCAACACTTGCCTGTGAACCCGATGTCCACAAAGTCGTAGGTTAAAACCCATGCTTTCTACCAATATGTCCCTGAGCAAGACACTTAACCCTCACTTGCTCAAAGGGGACTCTCTCTGTAATTAATTGATTTATCTAATCTCTCTCTCTCTCTCTCTCTCTCTCTCTCTCTGAACACACTGGACACACTGGCAAAGTTTGCAGAAGAGGAGATGATTCATTATAAACTGAGCTCATTATGAACTGACTCACTGTGTAAGTGATTAGATATGTAATTACATAATTACAAATGAACAGTAAAGCAAATTAACCACAAAGAGAGAGAGAGGATGCAGGTGAAAACGGAGGCCTAAGCAGGAGGAAAAGGAAAGACCTCCTGCTTAAAAACTAACGAAAACACAGTAAAGAAGAAGACAGCAGGGAGTGACTTCCGTCAGAAAGTCTGTCCTATTTAAACTAGATTGCCTGCTGCTTTTCCAAATACTATCAGGCACGTAGGAGGATGTGAAGTAGTGCAACTGTGCAGCATAGGGCTGTAACGATATGTGATATGAAACCAAAATCGTGACACTCAGATCCATGAGCCTGTGTCACGGTGTGAGAAGGCAGAATCGCAACACACCCCTTCCAACTCCCAGAGTTACCCTTCCCGTCCAGATCCAAGGTTACCACATCTGTTAGCTTTCACCACTCAGTAAACCTCCTAATAAAACCTTTCTACACCCTGATTGGTGTATTTTCAATTTCAGGCAGTAACCAGTAGAGGTTGTTACAATTCAAACGAGCCCTCCCACGAATCTTTCTGAGTTATAGTCCAAAATCCACCAGGAACCACCTGGGGAGGCACGCGTATCCGAGCTGAATTTCTTTGAATGTACCGCATTTTTCGCCGTATAAGACGCTCCGGAATATAAGACGCACCCAATTTTAAAGGAGGAAAACCAAAAAAAAAAATTCTGAACCAAATACTGTAGTAAAATATTTTATATCAACTGTATAGGTGTGTGTGGGTGTGTATGCACATTTTAGGGTGTACTCACACTAGGCACGCTTGCCCTGTACCGTGCTTGAGTAAGATTGTCCCCCCTCCCCACTCCCCCTCTGGCCCGCACTCACATTAGATTTCTGCATTCGTGCCGGAGCATGCTTACGTCATTATGTTGCTATGGTCTCAGGATAAACAGGAAGAGCGGCGCTCTCGCTGAACATAGTGCAGTCCATCGCTCTGTTTACTTTTTTGATGGTAATATTGAGTCGTTTGGTCCGTGGTGGTCCCCAGTCCCCTCACAGCCTGTTTCTAAACAGGTCTGTCGCTTTTGTGGCACGAAAAATGGTTTTAGAGTGTCAAAAAAACCTTACGTCACGCGTCCTGATCCGTGCTCCAGCATGGTTAGCACTCACACTACATGCGAACCGCGTCTGAGTCCAATCGAACCGTGCTCTGACTCACCTCTTCCAAGTGGGACGGCTAAACGTACCGCGCCCAGACAGGGTTCGGAGCACTCACACTAGTCAAGCGCTTTGGTGGTCAAATGTACTCGGTGCACGGTTCAAACTGCCTAGCAGCAGTATGAGGTAGGGAGGGTGGTGTCTTCTCCCCGGGATTCGGGGGGCGGAGCTTTGGTGGAGCAATTCATCTGCCCATCAATCACGGGCATCCAATCAAGTAGGAGCGGGGCGGAGCAGAGCACAGACAGCACACAGTAAACATTGGCACTTACAGCATAAAGAGAGGACTGCGAGCAAGCACCATACAAAGTTAGGGGCAGTTTTAATGCAGGCAAAATGTGTATTTGTCATATAAGACGCACCAAACCCCGCCCCCCTTTTTTGGGGAAGAAAAAGTGTGTCTTATACGGCGAAAAATACGGTAAGTAAAAGGAAATTTTGACACTTCGCTTTGTAGGTGTCTGTAAGCTGGTTGGCTGTGATAAAACTACTGGGAAGTTAATAAACTCGTATTTGCCTCTCCTGGGGATCAATCGAACTGTGGAGTTTGAAGTGTCTGAGTGCTTGCACCACAAGCGCAGGGCCTCAACCCTGGTCTGGAATTCGAAAAAAAGTGCTACCAGGCCGAATTGTGTGAAAACATACAGAAAAATATATTTATTGCCACAAAAGGAAAAGGATATTTGCAGTTTCCGCATTATTGTGGGAATTTCTGTGTAAAACTATGAGTTTGGTTCTCAAATAAAATCCGCATGTGACTGAATCCATGACTCCTGATCCATGTAAAACTGGGGGATTACTGTATTGTAAGGCTGATACAAGCACCAAGCTCAGTTTCTGCTGTGTATTGTCACCGTGTTCTTTAAGGGTTTGGCTAAACTGCTGTAAGCTGAGTAGGCTCATTTGGGTTTGGTGACAGCACAAGACTGAATTTAATAGAGCCTTTTATTAATGTCTTACATTGTTATTGTCTCCCATTGACATATGTGATGGACTAATACATTTTGAAAGCTCAACAAAGTTCATATACTACAGCACTTTCAGAAAATGGATCTTTCTAGGTCTTTTAGACAGAATAACAGCATGCTCTTGTTCAAAGTGTAAAGTGAACATTCTGTCATACCACAGTACACAGTGTGAAGAGCACAGAATTCTTTCCTGCATTTAACCCATTCACCCAAGTGAAGCAGCAAGCCGCCAGGCACACAGTGCCCGAGCAGTGTGTGGGGACGGTACCTTGCTCTCAGAACCTCAGAAGTGCCACTAGCAGTCTTGGGATTTAAACTCACAATTTTCTGACCGCAGGGCGAACTCCCTAACCACTTGGCCACCAGCTGCCCCATGTTAAGCTTATAGTCAAGAACTGCGTCTTCAAAGGGTCATTAAAATGTCATTCTCTATTGCCCCGTCATGACCACATGGGCTTCTCTGAGGCTTTACATTCCTGTAGTTTAGGTAATGTATAGCGGTTGCACTTTATTTCCTTGACAGCGGAGGGAGTGGTGCCATCCACCAAGTCAAGAAAGGAGGCGGGCATGTACACAGCCCAGCTGTGCTAAATCAAACAGCTAAGAACTAGATGCATTCTCCAAATAGTAAGAACTCTATTCATTCCTACAATCTGGGAGACAATAATAATGTAAGACACCAAGCAGATAAAGAAACTCTGCTCAGTCCTCTTAATCTGAGAGTCCCCATAAAGGAAAACACAGGGCTGTAAATCTAAAAGTCCTTTCACTCCTTTGTACGTGTTTTCCTGACTGCAGTGGAAGAGGTTTCCAAGCAGCCCTCTTTGACTCACTCATCTTGTGCTAAGCTGTGTTTTTTCCTGAGCTAAAGCTTAGCTTCCTGTTGCTGGGAGGGCCAAGTTAGAAGCTGAGATGACATAGATACAATACTGAACGCTCCTACATTCACACAGATTTTTAAGATACTTTATTCCACATGCCCCCCCCCCCTTCTTCTCTCCTTGCATTTTCTTACCATTTAGTCCATATTCTCAACCATCACTTTGTGAAAGCAATAGATAGTTTTCTTTTCTGCCAGTAGACTAGCCAAGACATGTTTGCTGTTGGAAGTGTTCTAGTTGTATTATAAGTCGGATCTTGCTAACACATCATGGAAGCTTATATCCTAAGTCATCACAGCATATAACATCAGATAGACTTGCTTACATGTTTTGTGACACTGTATGACCCATGGGCAGATGTAGCTAGAACTAGAAGGGCTGAAGTGATGTTTCATCCCCCAAATATATGTCCCGTGGTAGCCTAGTTGTTCTTCGATCAGAAAGTCCAGGTTCGCTTCCCAAGACCGCTAGGCACAGCTGAGGTACCCTGAGCAAGGTACTGTCCCCACACACTGCTCCCCGGGTGCCGTGTTCCTGGCTGCCCCCTACTTCACTTGGTGAATGGGTTAAATGCAGAGGTTGAATTTTGTGCTGTTCACGCTGTGGTGTGCTCACGTATGATCACTTTCACTTCACTTAACTGGTTTAAACTCATTTTAATGGTTGATACCCCAAGATGCTTGGTGGTTAATCTAACATCAGCCAATTGCTAACTGTTCACACCAAGCTTTTGATTTAGTGGCATGTTGTAGGTATGGTGAAAGCAAATGGTTATTTCAGGGCTTGTTCTGTTAAGTCAATGCATTGTATCATGACAGCTATGGATTCTGATCCATTAGACCTTAAGTCAAAACATGTACACACACCTCTACCTCTGCATCCAGACAAAGTGATGAAGGCCTGCAATCTAACAGCTCATTGATATTGATCAGACTCAGGCACGGGTGGCTGAGGGCTTGGTGTGATCTCTGTACTCTGTCTTAAATACCATTGATCTGCGGAAAGTGTTTGTGTGTGTGTGTGGGGGGGGGGTTGTCGTATGCACCACAGGCACTGTGGTCAGTCAGAGGAAGAAGAGGGACGTCATGTGCTCATAAATTACGGGCATCTGCAGCTGCAGTGTAATTATGACTATCAGGGTCAAGAGCGTAGGACTGACACAGCATGCAAAAAAGTCAGGATCTGAGACACAGTCTGGGTTAAAGCAAACAAAGCAGACTGTCATGTTGGGGACTCAACTACTAAAATAAAAGGGTAGGGCTCAAGCCCATGAGATAATAATTAATTTATACATGCATGGTGCTGAAACCCAATATGTCGTCAGTGTCAAAACATTGTTTCTTCAAAATGGTAACTTTATAGGAGAAAGGGGAGTGGGGAGGGGTGTTATCTTTAAAGGGCCCACATTCTGGAAAATCCCAAGCTTTTTTTATGATGTCACAAAAACCAGTGCATTATTATATCTTATTCAGCCCAGCGCTTCAGTCTGCACTGCTTTTTGAATGTGACTCTGTACAGGGCAGCCAGTCAGAACAGAGGTCATGGGCCCTTTATGTTTTTGCTAATATTCCAAACACTTCCCAAACGTAACGGTCCTTTCATCATGGAATATTCGCTCAAAGTAAAGGGCAGCTGTGATGCGAAAAACTAAAGCTAAATAAAAAAAAAAGTGGCAAGGCATTTAAATGGCTGTGACAAAATAAAAGCAAACCCAAAACAAATAAAACTGCTGCAGCGTATCTGAACACATATCCCTACAGCGTTTGTCTCCACACAATAAGCTGAGCCATTTTACAGTCACCGGACAGCACCTGACCTCACAAAAGCCATGCAGGCCAGAGAAGACAAAAAACACCAATCCCAAAAATTAAAAAAACATTCTGATAGATCAGCTATACTGCAGCACCATGGTGAAGTGAAATAGATGGGGAGTGAGATGATTCAGTTTCAGGAAATGTAAGTGCTGTACTGCTTCATTTATCATTTCACTGCAGGGAAAGTGGACATGAACGGCACATGAGCCTAATCAACTCGAAACTGCCTCGGACGGTTTCTGCCATAAACAGGGACACTAGGAATGCCCAGTGTGTGTGGGATCAAAAAAATGTAATTATATGAACACAACTGTTCCCTTACCTCAATCTGAAATGGAGTTGGTCATGTAGTTTCTAACAATGTATGACATACTGTTACCTATAAACAGATGCACAGTAATTTGGTCCACCTTTATAGATAACACTATTACATATAGCACACAGTCTGTCCGAGTCTGAGACTGTGGCTACCAAACAACACACCATAGTTTACAGCAGGGCTTCTTCCAGTGATACTCCATGGATACCCCACTCTCCAAATCTTCAATCATCAGACACATTCAAATATGTAGTTGTTTTAATCAGTTGTCTGTGGGGGTTATCCAGTTAGAATAAACAGACCACTTAGTATTTAAAGGTGGAAAATATGATGATACAACTGACAAAAAAATGACTGAATAAAAAGTATTTTTAATATGTGATAAAACAATTGAGACACATATGTGCATTGAGCATAGAATATAGTAGGGATGCAATGATAGCAATTTTCTTGGCTGATTCTGATTAGTGATTTTTTTGTAAGTGTGATCAGCCGATATCGATTTTTCTGATAACGATTTTTCCCCCAGATAACAGAAAATTAGGGCTGCTGCAACTTTTTTAATGTAACGTGGTAGTTACTTTCCCTGTTTACTGGTTACTTTTATAAAAGTGACATATGATAGTGTCAGCTCTACAGCAAATACAAACAAAAATCTATAGTATATAGTGTTCGAATACAGGCAATGACACATGTAGAGGTGGTTCATGTCAGAGCAGACTATTAGAAGCTTATCTTTATTTTGGTTGTGATGTGGCACATGTCCCTACCCGAATGTCTTTTAAAACATAATCATGGGCCCTCAGCTATACATCACGGACTCCACTTTGAGAGCCATAGGCTTAAGGCGAAGCATATGACGATTTAAACATTATTTTCTAATGACATGACCCTTAATGTCATTAGAAAATTACATGAAAAACTAAAGAAACAAATTGTATGTCTTGATCAGTTTTATTGGGGTTGAGGGGCAAGTTGTGTACATCTTTTGCCAAACTCTCACTTTAAGATAAGTAGGGTCAATGAGAGGAGCCGTGCTGGATGGCGTAACATGAGTATGTCGGGCATGTGGCACAAATAACATCATGCCCGTCATCCAGCTCTGGATGCATTTAGCTTGTTTCCTTTTATTCCAGGGCCTGAGTAAACATTTAGCCCTTGTTTAAGCATGATTAAACACTCTTATGTAAACCACCCAGTTATACCCTCCTCCATCATGAAGGATGCAGCTTAGGTGCCGGAGAGATGGCAAGCCGCCCCAGAAGGAATAAAGGAAAAAGCATGAGAGAGAGCAAGCGAAAGAAGCGGGTATACGAGGTGGAGAGGGAAAAAAAGAGTGGGAGGGAGTTGTGGGCTTAAGCAGACTCCATACGCCTTCAGCTCTCCCCCTAATGTGATTTATATTAAAGCGGCTGGGCCTGATGCTAATGCCCAGCATTAAAATGATATTTGCTTGACTTCTAACTGCATTCGCTATATGGCCACATAACTGTGGGCTTAGCGCGATCTTGATGATGGAGAGAGTGCAGCGCTGCCATTTTGCTCTCAGTGACTTTATGCTCTCTCACCCCATAGAGACTAGAGTGTGAGTGGGCCGGAGGGGACATCATGCATGCATGGGGCTGAGCTAAAAGTGGTGCACCATTGAAGTTTAATGAATGCGCACTGCTACTTTCAGAACACACTTCACAGCATCCTCATATCCTTTACTGTAAAGCAAAGTCTGAGCATTAACCCTTTGATGCCCTTGGCTTGTATGTGGTCACAGTTCAGTTAATCAGTGTCACCAAATAACTCACATATTAGTTTTATATAAGTAAAGAGTTAAAGAGGGATTCTACTATCTTAATAATAACAACTGAAATGTGGGTTCAGTTCAAAATACTTTTATTAATAAGTCTGTCTAACTAAAACAAATACTTTTCTATAAAGTCAAATCCCATCAAATTGTTGAACCCACTGTAATGCCTGTCAATAGAAACCCAGCATGGAGAGAAGCTCCATTAAATAAGCGCTGCGGATTAAACAGAAGGCATCTCAACTATTCCCGGGCCCTGCCGTGTACGCAAAAGCAGAAAGAGAGCAGGACCTGCTGTGGACTTCAGAATATAAAAACCTGCAGAAGGGGATCTTCTAAGCCATAAGGTTATTAATAGACCTCCATAGACTTGATGCTCCAGACTTCTATTCTTAGCTCCTTTAGTATTATTCTTTGATATTTTGTGCTATTTTCTTTTGTATTATTAGCTGAGGTTTTTAACTATTTTCAATGATGTTATTGAATAATAAGGCTTTAATTGCTGATATATATTACATTCGGAGGGTTACTTATAACCAGCATGATTATAATCATTACCAAAGGTAAGCAAACTGATGACAAAAAGGGTGTGATGTAATGTGGAAATTATGTACACGTTAGAAGGAAGTAAACTCAGCGCTCCATGTTTTTCAGAGTTGGGGAAAACATCCCAAAAGCCATGTTTCTGTGCGAGCATGTATTTGTTCCTGGATTATTAGTTAGGTTTTACAAGCGGAGGTTTCTCCTTTGTAGTTGCCACTAATCACTGTTACATCATACGTCCCACTGTTTTACTCAGCATCACCGAACGTTGGCTCCTCATGGACTCATTACAGCACATGATCACAGAGACTTCCAGCAACAGGCCGAGAGCACAGAGCTGTTCAGCAGGGAGGCAGAAGAAATGCAGGAAGGCAGAAAGGCCTGGATTTTGTTCCCGCTGCAGGGAGGGAAGGAATTTTTCTCTGAGGCTCAGTGTCCCACTGTTTCATCCACCCACGTGCTGCACATACCTAAAGCCTGCAGGACAGCATTGGGACACTTGCCACTTGCTATGGCAATATCACCATATGGTGCCTTACACATATACTCTCTCACACACACAGGCAGACAGACACTACAGAGGTTAAGTTCAAGTCAGGTTACTCAATTAGTTTGAACCCCATGAATCATCTTTCAGTGAATTACATACTTACTATATTCAACACATTGTTGAATCTAATGCAATATATACATTTTCTTCTCTTACATACATAATGATGTCTAATTAAGCTAATGATGTCAGCATTGCATGAATGCTGTGAAGTTTGGTTCAGTCAGATTAGAACTAAATCATACAGTTAACTAAATAAAGCTATAAAGTTTTTTTTCATGAATCGGACAGCAGACACATGAGTGCTCTCATCCTTATGCATACATACATAGACACAGACATTTAAATGATTCCACTCTTATAATAAACTCACATAAATAAAAGTCCCTAAACAGAGCAATCGCTGAAACAAATGGAAACAAATTC
Source organism: Nannopetersius ansorgii (assembly GCA_037974605.1). Classification (NCBI taxonomy): domain Eukaryota; kingdom Metazoa; phylum Chordata; class Actinopteri; order Characiformes; family Alestidae; genus Nannopetersius; species Nannopetersius ansorgii. The sequence goes on from JBBPDE010000134.1 coordinate 23,344,434, forward strand.
AGTAGCATTTTACTTCACAGCTGAGCTGCATAATGCTGACATAAATATGTTATAAACATGCTGTGACAGATGTAATACACCTGTCATGTCACTACTTGTCATAAAAGGTCATGTTCATTAAAACAACATAGCCATGTCAACTTTACCAGTAATGGTACAACAGATACTGTAATATTTGATGTTATGACCTAAAACCATCATGTGTCATAAACTGTTATGACTTCAAACACTGCAGGTCAAGACAATCACCGGTAACAGGGCATTTTTGTTAACAGACCTAGTCTTGACCAGGCCTGACAATTCATGATGGCATATGATATGCCATGATATGCTTATGGCATGGTTATGCCCAGTAAAGTGTTAGTGCATATCACAATTTATGTATTACAAATGTTACCAAATCTATTCCAATTTCATTGAAATTCCTCATTCACAAATAAAACATGAAATAAAAACATTATAGAAATATATTACTGCTGCAAAAAGTTCAAATGAATCCAACTTGTAAATTGATTCAGCCAGTTTAACGAAAGAAACCACAAATGATTCATTGTTTAACAGACATATGGGGGCACTCACTCAGACACATCTGTGCACACATACAAACACATGTACACACAAACACACACACTTACACAAGCAGGATTTCTGCAGTAACTGATATCTATATATGTGTCTGGGAAAAGTCTGGGAAAGTGTGTGTGAAGGGATATCATAACCACAAAAAGGGACAGACATCTGTTGCTCTCTCTGTGAGTGGGTGGATGAGAGAGCAGTACACATACACACACACACACACACACACACACACACACACACACACACACACACACACACACACACACATATACACGCGCTGTGAGAGGTGGAGGTGGAAGAGCTTCTGTCAAAGTGGATTTAAGGCAAAGAAAACCTGAAGGGAAATGAAGATAAAGAAAAGGAAGAAATAGGGCAGCTGAGTGGGAGGTCACTGGTACAGTAGGAGGATGTGCGGTTTTAAGAAAATGCCACAGCTCAGAAACAGCAAAAAGACACTTTGGATGTGTCTCAAATGGTTCTCTTATGGAATAAGAGCACACTGAGTGGTCCAATTAACTGGAGAAGTGCACTGTGATTTAGCCCTTTAAACTGCGCTAGAAAAAAAAAAGTATTGCATTGAACTTACCTGGTTCAAATGCGTGCTTTACTTTATACAAATATTTTTTTCATTTCACCAGCAATCATGTTGATACTGCATTCACGAGGAAACAATGTAAATATTTGAATAAAGTCAATTTAATGGCCCTTTCTTGTTGATTGATTGTAACTAAGTACAATTAACCCAAAATATTTCCCAGCAATGTGAGCATACACTTTTTGCTTCCATGACACAAACTTTTTTAGGAAAAGTTAGGTTCTAGCTAACAAACCAAAGCAAATCATCTGAGATTCGTCCCACAGACAGAGAAAAAAACACTGACCTCTGACCCTGGCATAGCAGCAGCCACACTTTGCCAGGACTTTTCGAAACAAGTGTTGGCAGGCGCAGCCCCGGTGGTGGTGGCCCCCCTTCATGGTGTACCCCAGTCACTGGCCGAAAGACTACCAGGCAGGGGCATGGCCCATGGCACACACGCGCCACACACTCCTGCACTTCTGTGGAGTTACTCCCAAAGCCAAAAAAGTCCCAAACAGTGATGGGATGGAAGCAGGCAATAGAAGATACAAAACAAAAAAGAAAACGAGAGAAAAAACGGATATCCAGGGAAAGCAGTCAGTACCAGATGAAATAGCTCAGTACTCTCTCTCCCTCTCCTGCCTGCTTTCTCTCCTTCTCTCTATCAGATACACACATGCTGTTGTTCCTCTGCCCTGCTCTCTCCTGCTCACCGCCTGGTCAAATGACAGACAGCGAAAGAAAGCATGAGGGAGCGTGAGAGAGAGAGAGAGAGAGAGAGAACGAGAGAGAGAGAGAAAGAGAGAGAGAGAGAGAGAAAGAGGGGAGGGGGGAGGAGGTGGAGTCAGCAGCTTCAGTCACTGGCTATTCCAGGATACAGCTCCCACTACCCTCATATTCTCTCTCTCGCCGTCTCTCTCTCTCCGTCTCTCTCTCTCTCTCTCTCTCTCTCTCTCTCTCTCTCGCATAAGCTTACATTTTTTCTTTAATCTTCTTGCTTTCCTGTCATGATTTTGTTTCATTTCGCTTCCTTGGTTCAGCCTCTCTCTCTCTCTCTCTCTCTCTCCCCCTCTCTCTCTCTCTCATTCAGTTATATATCTCTGTGTTGTTCATTCTCAGGCTGTGTTACTCTATTGGGGGATTTTTCATTTAGAAGCTACCAGACCGACAAGCATTGGGAAACCTAACACTTCAGCGTAGCCCATTCCACGTTCCAGACACTGAGTCAGCCCAGAGAAAAACCCTTAAACTGTGGGCTTATAAATGTGTTATTAATGTTAAGGCTTATTATTCAGTTCTGAATGCTAAGATGTTTAATGACATAATTCTCTCTGTAGTGTAAGACGAGAGCTGTCTCTGCTCTGCCAGGCTGTACGGCGAGTGTCAGTGACAGAGTGGCTAAAACAGGCAGCTGGAGGGAGGGGTGGGTGTTGGGGGTGTGTATTTACTGTACACAGCCCCAATGAACACTCAGTACAGAAGGACAATGAGAGACATATTAGTGCTGATTTCTGATCTACCACAAAGACCCTGATACAACCACTGAGGATATTCCGGATTCTTACATAGCTATACAAGTACAACATGTATGTATTGAGCCCTTGAGTCAAACTGTAAGACTGAGCAATACAATGATCAAATAATAGGAATTACATTAAACTAAGGTAATAAAAGATATAGGAAAAACTATATTTGGACTAAACAAAAATCACAAACATTACAGTTAATGAAAAATAGTCGAATAAAATGTCCACATAATCTCCAAATGAATAAACTATCACATTAACACATCATCTTCCAGTAGGTTTCCTTTTCATTGACTGGTGTGGGCAAAATTACACTATGGTTAAATATCTAGCTGTAATTTGTTACTTCTCTTAAATACTTGTTTGGAAGAAATGTAACCCTTTTTTAACCTTTTATTTAATTATTAAAGGTATCTCATTTCAACGTATGAAACTCACACTGTGTGGGAATAAGGAACACACTGACGTCAGTATATTCTATCAGCCAAATATAGTGACAATATAAACAGCATTATGTGCCCTTTAATAAACCACACTGGCATTTTAAATGTAACCACTATGTATGAATGATGTGAAAGTAAAAGGCAATTCGCTAATCAACCCAATAAATCATGCATCATTTTGCTATTGTATTTTGGTACAGGTGTGTTAACAGCTTTTAAACACCTTTAACTCCCTCAAATTATTTATATCCTGAATCTGCAGCACAGATTAGCCACATTCCAAATGATGAACTGGCCAGTTGCTTGTTTGGGGCAAAAACTGGCCTATTCTGGTCTTGACCAATTCCAATCATGCATCCTTATTTAAAGTGTTTACTTTTTACTTTCATGAAGCTTTCTGTATGCAATACTTGCCAGAACTTTTGACTGTAACTTTCACTTTCACTTTTCACACAAGTGTAATGTCTGTCTTTTCAGATCCTTGTGTTAAATTGTAAAGGTAAGAAGGTAATTGTGTAAGACTGTCAACCAAGAAAGCTCCTGGCCAGTGTGTGTGTGTGTGTGTGTGTGTGTGTGTGTGTGTGTGCGTGCGTGTGCGTGTGTGTGTGTGTGCATGTGTGTGCGTGCATGTGCGTGTGTGTGTGTGTGTGTGTGTGTGTGTGTGTGTGTGTGTGCGTGGGTGTGTATGCGCGTGCGTGTGCATGTGTG
>JBBPDE010000134.1:23369569-23382515 GCA_037974605.1 Nannopetersius ansorgii
GTGACAACTATGCATCTCCATCCATGAGCATGTAATTGTTCAAACAAAGGTGGTCTTTCTGCACAATGTTGCCCTGAGGTCACAAATGAAAAACTACTGGCTGGTTTCCCAAACTGAGCATGAATGGATGCTAAATTGTGATAAATTAGCATGGATAATGCAGTTTAGCACAAGACTAAATTTAACCCATGTCTGAGCGTAGAAACCAAACATTACACGCGTAGTTGCTTCTTTTGAACACAAGGAGGCATCAGAAGCCTCGCGGTTGGTCAGGAGGTCTCAGCAGCTACTGGTGTCTTCTTTTTGAGTGTAATTTAGACTCAACTGGCTTGTTATGATCATCAGGAATCCATTACGTTTCAATATGATCCATTTGTCTTTCATTGTACATCCAGTGTATCTGCATCATGTTATTGTTCGAAACAATAGGAAAGGCACTGAAGGACCTGATGTCCCAAGGGGGTAACCAAGACACTCCTCAGTGCTGTAGTATTCATGGATACAATGATGAATGCATCCTCCCTGATAGAGTTTCGCTCAGACCTATATTTACCCTGTCTCACATCTCTTATTCATGGAAATGTGAATGGCAAATGAGGGGATCTGTAGTATAAATCTCTGCCCGCAAGTACTGACACATACACAAGCCCACAAGACTATGCTCTTTTTACACATATTTGCTGTAATTTAGATAGATAAATTACTTAAATATGAGCAGTAGTTGTGTATCAGCACTCTTTTTTGTTTTGATAAGATTAGGATTCAAATGCCAATATTCTATTCTCATTGTTTGATGTGTTAAACAATGTCTTTATTCTAAAGAACTGTGGTAGACAACAGAGACTGGGTCACTATTTGAGTGTAGGTGCATACAACAAGACCCACGACCAGTTTTACTCTGATAGGAGGCAACCAGATGCCTAGTTTTGGCTTTTCGAGACCAAGAGATTGAAGTGCATTAAAACCTCAGACATTGTAGCACTATTCTGTAATCACCATCATGTCCATATTAGGAGCTCCGGGTCTAAGCTATTTTTCTCTATGGGAAAAACAGTGTTTTCAAAACTCCTAATATGGGCACAATGCTAACTATAGAATGAGAACAACTGATCAGGAGTCAGGAAAATGTTTATACTATGCTTTGAATATGTTTCTGGTATTGAAAGTATTGCACCCTAAGTGGGTAGACACGCATGCTGAGAATCTGCTTTTTGGAACAAATTTGCTTTTTCCAGACAGAATAGAATCATCACTGGGGGATAAAAACAATAAAGTCCCATTAGTGACATCCCCCAATCAGTTCCATTAGTCAAGTGTCCAGTTCCCATTGATGGTGAAAGAGTACCACTGTATGAGTCAGTAAGGGGATGGGCATTGATTTCTGTCTGCCGCTTTATCTATATCTGTGCTTGCATGCGTCTGTTCTCAGTATATCCATCCGTCTGCGGTGGTGCTCGCGCAGACTTTGGGGAGATAATTCTCCTCCAAAAGCCCAGTCTGTCTGCTGGGTCAGATGGAGTGGGGGGATATTTTTAACTCTGTGTAAGGGGCTATGTAGAGTATCTATACCCTGCCGTGCTAGACAGACTCATTTCATGTGCTCTTGGTTCCATTGTGCTGGCCCATGACACACAGTGCTGTGACATTTGGGTTCAGAATAGCCTTTTTCCTATTTCAGACACAAATGTGCAGCTGAAATATGCAAATAAATTTGACAAGTTGATAATAGCAAGATATGACCCCACTTTAGAGACAATGCTGGGACTACATTACTTCAGATTCAGGAGCCTAATGATAACAATGGACCAGGACCAAGAACCTAATCTCCTCTACACATGCCATGAACAACCCTTTGCTTTGAGAGCAACTTGAAAGGAATCTTAGTATAATTAGATTATAGATTTTTTTGAAGGTTTTTTTGAGTGCATTAAGAGCAGTAGAGGCTCTATGTACATAGTGGAGGGTCCACTAGCGTCATGTGGCTAATGAAAGGACATGAGGAACGGTATCAAATGTCTCTTTTATTGCACAAAATGGACATCACGAGGTTCTCTGGCCCGCCATCTACAGATGAGCAATGAACAACAACGACGTCTATATGGATATGTTCAGAATACCCCTAATGTGAGGGGTTTTCGCTCCTCAGTGCTAAGCTTTTGACTGCAGAGGCAGAAAATAAGCGGCTCTTTGTTTCTGCCATATGTCGTAATTAATCTTTTGCTATTGAGGACTGGAAGTCTAGCTCTATTCCTTTCATTGACAAGCTTATGGCTCTCTTTGGGTGTCCTGCTTGCTCTAGAGACTGCTCGCAGGGGCTCTCTAAGCTCATTTCAGTCTCATGCTCTGCACAAAAAAGGTTTTTTCTCACTAAGACAACTCTGGCGCCAGAGCCATAGATTGTGGCCCCTGGCAGTGCACAGAAACGAATAAAGTGACAAAGCATCATCTGCTGGACCTCATCACAGGCAATGCTGCTTCTCTTCTCTGCAGTACTTTGTCTGGAGCTTTTATTCTAAGGCCAGTACATGGAGGAACTTCCCAGATACAAAGGTTTTCTTAGAAGCCCACTTTGTGGTGGAGATTAAGCAGTTAAAGGAATTTATCAGCTGTAGAAACACACCATAGATGCAGACACAAAAATATACATAAACTCTTATCAAATGAAGCCCACTTTGACTACTAACATGGGTTTGAATGCCACCACATTTACCCATGTTTCATTAACTTGAGTCAAAGGTAGGCAATGGTTTGACGATTTTAATGATTACAACAAAATGTTGAAAAATTGGATAGAAGAATGTTACATGCAGTGTATACAAATTTTACGAAGATTGCCACTCAGCCTCATCTAAAGTTTTCTCACATGCTAAACATTGCTAAACATTGTTGGTTATAACAACTAGGCAGTAAGACTCTTCTCAGTCCTGGCTCCCCAGTGGTGGAATGAACTCCCTCTTCTGGTCCGATCGGCAGAGTCCTTCCCGGTCTTCAAGCGTCGCCCGAAGACCCACCTTTTCAAGGAGCACTTTGGCGACTAACTGTGTCTCTTTCCTACTGCTTACTTATTAAAAAAAATAACTTCCCACTTCTCTATGACTTGCGTTATTCTTCTCTATGGCTTATGTATGTTGGGTTAGGCGTTGGCTAATTATTATTTGACAGATGTCGTACAGATGCTCTGACTGCAGTATCTTGTTTAATTAGTTGACTTGGATTTAAGCTGTTTTCAGGTAAGAAACAGTTGTGGACTTCTTAAGCACTGACGTACGCCGCTCTGGATAAGAGCGTCAGCTAAATGCCGTAAATGTAAATATAAGTAAGAGATCAAACCTAATTTTAAACTATATATAATTATATTGAACTCTTACAGATCATTCATTTTTAATTCCCTTTGAATTATATATTTGAAGTATTTAGTACAAAAATTAAGTGTACATTTTTTTTTTAGAAAAGAGTATTTTTAAAAACTCACTCCAAAACCTACTTACTTTCTTAATTGAACAATTATTATTATTTAAGAATTATGTTGTTTTATTCATATTGAGGGCTGGTATGACAGGCAGTAAAGACATTATATTACAAAGTAAAGACATTATATGTTGGTTTAACATATAATATATTGAAATCAAATCTTGATCTTAGAATAAAAAAGCAGTATATGGCCTGAAATCATGTAGTGTTAAACCCAACTGGAAGTGAATGGTCTACTACTTCAATGAATGTAGCTACCAAAAAGAGTGGAGCAATGGTGTCAGATAAGTAGTTTAGCCTCACCCATTAATCCTGAAGTTATAAGGAGAGTTTCAGCTTGGACTGTTTTATGAATGAGGCCCACCACAGGTGAGCCAATCAGAACAGAGCTAATTATTATTCTTAAAGACAAAATAACAAAAATAGACTAAACCATAAAATTGTCTTGTTAGAGAAGATAATGTAACCCTTTTTTAGTACCAAGTGGGAATATATATGTATGTTTGTATGTATGTATGTATGTATGTATGTATGTATGTATGTATGTATGTATGTATGTATGTATGTGTGCGTTGGGTATGTGTGTAGACATGTACATAGGGGATAGATATATAAAGTTTTGGAATATATATTCACCCAAATATTAAAAAGAACATTTAATATGAAAATATTAGTCTTATCAATTATAGAATATATATAATCCTCTCAAAGTAGGAGCTGAAGTTAAGAACAATAATAATAATGCACATATGAAGTCGCTAATAGCCCTATGTTTAGAAAAAGCAATCGAGAGCACTATAGACATGCAGAAGTTTTCATGTGCATGTGCTTAAGTGCATGGAACTGAGTACACACGCTTACAACTACTACAGTGTAAGGAGGGGGGGGTGGGGGGTACTAATCCCATTTTAATGCCCCCTCACTAGTGAGTACTTAGTGAGATGTGGCCACAACAAAGAAGCCGAGGCGTGGAGCCCTTCCCCTTTAACACAGCACACACTCACTCACACACACCCCTTTAACAGGCTGCCGGACTATGGCGTGTGCTCCTGTTCACTCCAGGTCTCTTGTCAACATTTCCCCCTGAGTGCATTAATGTGGAGCGATGGGAATCTCGCAGTCATGTCTTTGCCACGAACCATCTCGGCTTTGCTTGCGCTGGCTGGATTCATCACATTGTCTGATGGTGAGTAGCACACACTCCCGCTCTCTCTGTATTTATTTATTGAGCTCTGTGTGTGTGTGCTGGCTGCACTACACGAGGCTTATAGTCATGGCGTTAGGGAGCCTGAGAGTGTCTTCGTACACCCAAAACCTTGTTTCCTCTGCTCGTTTGAATCATTATTGGTTCGTTTCGTCTGCCCTACTTTTTTTCTCTAAACGTTTCCGGTTGAAATGTGTGTGGTGGGAATGTACCACGCTCGCTCCAGTTTTTGTGATCACTCTGACCATAGAAAAAAAAAAAGAAAGAACAGGAGCCAGTATTGTGTCCCATCAGACTGTTTTTCTCTCTGCAGTTCAGCCCGGGAGCCTGTACTTATGCAGAAAACGTGTTGTAGAGAGTCTAATGCTGATATATCATTAGCCACCATGGTGAAACCACAGAGTAAACCCACTCCAGACACTGTGGTTGGGGTGCAGGCAGTTTGTCCGCTAAGCCCTATTTATCTGCCTCGGGCAGTAGAAGTGCCCATGCTGTGCTGTGGTGCACACTGGTTCTGAGTGATCAGACTGTAAGTCTCATCGGCTTCTCTCTAAAATCAGACTTGCTGAGTGACCTCAGAGAGGTTGACCACTAGGAGTGCAACAATGCATCGAATATCGTGATACCGTAACATAAAAAAAAATGACCCTCATAGTGAATAAACCTTAGTAATGATGATACTCTGTGTATCTGCATGGTTGTGTTGTTCAACCAGTGCCGGTCAATAACCCCGTCCAGCTCATTCATGACACACATTATCCTCGCCTGCTGTACATCTCCATTTTTCTTAATAAATTATCGTCTTAAGAACACAATCGTGTCTTCATTCAAATTCCATTCTAAATATTAAAGGATTTTGGACAGTCTTATTTGATGAATATATTGTGTATTGAACCGAAGCATGAGTTTACTGTACCGCCCCATGCCCCTGTGAGACTATGGGACCAAGAGTTTGGAATCTAGGATTGCACAAGATGAATGTTATTTACAGTGATGGCCCAATACTGCTTTTTATTTTTCCATACTGATATTCCTAGGGATCACACAGTGATATTGGAAAATCAGCACATGATTATTGTCAGCATTTAGACAGAAAATGAATTTAATGAATTTAAATATGAATGATTTCTCCTCTGCCCCTACAGTAATGTTACTCTGCTACTATACTGATCCAGATGGCTTTAGTCATCATTTTTGGTTTTTATAACTTTTTGTCTCCCTCGGGGGGTATGTGTGTGTGGAAAATATTGGAGAGTTCCTATATTGCAACTTTGTTTTTTTTTTAGCTAATGAGTTATTTTTACTCGGAGCACAAAATGTCAAATTATATAAAAAGAAAGGACTTCGACATGTTTCAAGAATTTTCTGCCTGGTACTAGATAGGCCTGATTCGAACACACACCATCTCTAATCATGTGTAACCAGGGCCGGGACCCAGTACGCTGTTGCCGACGTGCTCTGCTCTACTGTCTAAGCATGTGTTTACAATACAAGCAGCTACATTCAGGAGTGTATTAATGCTCCAGGCCTCTGCTGATATGTGTACTGTATTCATATCCCTGACCTGCGGGGAAACCATAAGTGCCCCTATAAATATGTGCGTCTATGTTTAGCGGAACCAATGTGGCACTGTGTATTGTGCTTCTAGCTGAAGTGACCAGGAAACAGAAACTGCACTTTTACTTTTTCTTTTTCCTCTCTGTTTATAAACATGGCACAGCAGTGAACTCAAGGCTGTGTTAAGTAGAAAATGTCTGGTCATCTCTGTGAAAACGAGGTCCATGCACTTGGAGGGAGGCTGGTGCGGAGTGTTCATTCAACAAACCCAGACAGAAGTCAGAGTTGAAGTCTGGCCTTTTGTGATGGAAATGTAGGCAATGAGTCCCATTCAGTGGCCTGTCAAATGAGCCTGCCTCTCTTTTGTATGGCCGAGCTGATGTTGATTACATTCACTGCATACAGAAACACGGCTGACGTATGGCAGAGCAGCGTGGCCTGATGTTCTGATGCCCTCCAGAAGATTAGAGGTTCTCTCTGAGGACTATGTTTGTCCGTGGTCTTTATTTTCTGTGGGGGTTTTTTTTTGGGGGGGCGGCGGGGGAGGAAATCTGAACTGTTTTTGCCCAGATTTAGAATGTTCACAGCCGAGAAGGTAGGCTTGGAGTGTTCCCCCTCTTTTTTTGTCTATGTCCTCATTTCAAATGACAAATTGTAAATGTTTCCTAAAGTTGCTACGTTGCACCACATAAAGCAGCGTAACAGACTAGCCCACAGTTCCTTTCATTTTCAGCTTTCGGGAAGAATTGCAGATGAACTTTTTCACTTTGTGCATTTTTTTTATGCGTGACTCATCTGATTTCCAAGAAGCTTTCCTCCCTTAGTTGACCCCAGGTTGTGATTTTCAACACTCTGTCACATGCTCTGATACAACTTTGAACGCTAAAGGATGACCTGTAGCTGTGTCAGTATCTGGATGTTCTCTAGGAGCCAGACAAATGGTTTGCTTGCCCAATGCTGGACGATGTGGTAACATATCAATATTGGTGTCGCACATGTATTTTTAGTTTTAGTAAAGTTGATGAGTATCAAAAAAATGAATTCCATTTAGGTGTGGAAGTAGGTGTAACATTCATTCCTTTAGTAAAGACCATTCAGAAAGCCATTCATTTTATTGGTGAGAACGTGAGTATTGTCTGATACCCTGACACAGTGACCTATTCAGGGAATTACTGTGATATTGACTTTTATCAGCAGTGGCCAACACCAGCACCAGCTGCCAGTGAGTGAGTTTGCACAGCTGTTGTGTTTTTGTCCCAACCGAGGGGTGAATAGACCCGGAGCATCAGCGCCCCCCTGTTGAAACTCAAGCAACCAAGGCTACTGAGTGGGCGCCCGCACGGAACTGGACCGGGCTGGAATGTTTCTGGTGTTCTCAGCAGCTGCACTGACTCGATTACAGCATAACAGCATAATCAGGCTGATAGGCCTGAAACCACCCTGTCATGAGGGCTGGAGCGTTTACATGAGCGTGTGACGCTTCTCACAGCCCTGTGTGAGAAAACAGCATCAATGTGATACAGGAACAGTGAGCCAGGCGAGGGCAAACAGCCGCAAGGCAGGGAGCGTCTCCCTCTCTCCAACTGCTTCTCTCTCTATCTCGCTCTCTCTATTCGTTTCTGTCTGTGTCTCTCTCGCCGTCTCTGTCTGTGTGTCTCTCGCTATTTGTTTCTCTCTCCCTCTTCATTTGTTTCTATTAGTTTCTCAACCTGTCTCTGTAATTCTTTCTTTCACTGTCTTTCTTTATCTCTGTCTCTTTATTTCTCTTTTGATTTTTCTTCTCTCTCTCTGATGCATTTAATGTCTGTTAATTATAGATTTGTAACTTTTAACTCTGGAATATTACTTTGCTGTAATACTCCAGATTGGATGATAAGTATTTTATGAGATGGCCATGGGCTACTGAGGTAAAGCATCAGAAGACTGCACATATGAACCCTCCAATTGACAGTGTAATTAAGACATCAAGGTAAAGGCAAGTGGAGAAGCACTGCAGCTGCCGTTGAGTGCACTCAGAGGGAAATAAAATGTGGGAGCATTAAGCTGCAGTATATTTTGCATGTGTGTGCTTGTTCAGGAACTCAGTCTGGAACTGAGGGAGATATGAGGTTTCACATGTTTATACTAACCAGGCAGAAAATGAATTTGCAGAATAGAAACATACTATTTATTTTCTTTCATGTATTTTGTTCCTTCAAGACAATCTGAAACTCTGCACAAGTAAACCCGTCATTTAAATCAGTGAGACATTATTGATTAATGATTTATCAGCTTTAGGTTTTTGACCAAAATTACATACTTTTGTTGTATTACATGAACACCTTAATTTATCAAAATGCTTACTCACCTCGAACCATGATTAATCAGAATGCTCACAGCACAAAAACTGATGACCGGTCAGATTAATTAGGAGCTCCCAAATGACTCGGAATAAAGTGTTTACATTAGCTTTCAATGAATTAAATAACCATTTTTAAAAATGACCTCCTATTGCAACATTCTTAATATTGTAATGTTACAAAAGCTAATATTTTACTTTTGTGTTGTTCACACTTGCAAAAAATACAAATCTGCAGAATGACTTGCTCAAAGACATCCACATAAGCGAGGCTGTGACATTCAGTGGCCTGCTTCTTTATCATGAGCCGCTTTTGAGGATGCTAGCACAGTATGTGATGATGCGGAAGACCAATCTATTCGTTCAATGTTTTTTCAAAAAGTCCTTGTTGCTTGACTTATTATCTAAGGCACTAACGATTGGTGGAGTTCATAATATCAGTGATACAGGTGTTCAAATTAAGTTACTGACATCAAAAATTAGTGGTTAGTACCAACCAAAAGTGGTCAAGAAACAGAAACGAGAGCCAAAGAGCTATGGAAGAAGGTGGTCTGGTCTAATGAATTTCGGTTTCTTCACTTACCTGGGAAAGAGATGGTTCCGGGACACACTGTGAGAAGAAGGCAAGCCAGTGGCGGCAGTGTGATGGTGTAGGGAATGCTCTGCTGCCATTCATGTGGATGTTACTTTGATGCATATCGTCTACCTAGATATTTTTGGGCACCAAGTACCTCACTTCATGGCAACAGCATTCCCTAATCTGTGACCACTTTCAGCAAGATAATGTGCCCTGCATTAGTGCAGAAATGGTCAGGAATGGTTTGAGGAACATTTCAAAGGGTTTACTTGGTTCCAAATTTGCCAGTTCCCAGTCTGATCGAGCATCTGTGGGTTATGCTGGACAAACCAGTCAGATCTGTGGAGCCCTTGGTTACAGGGCTTAATGGATCTCCTGCTAATATACCCAGTACCACAGCACGGCTCCAGAGGTCTTGTGGAGTCCATGACTCAATGGATGTTTTGGAAGGACCTACACAGTATTAGGCAGGTTGCTTTAATGTTGTTGCAGATCAGTGTAAACTGTGTAAATAAATCCTGTTTAGTGTGTGATGTTGCAGTTAACACTGTGTAGAGTGAACATGGTGAGTTAAAACAAAAAAAACTAAACAAGTAAAAGTGTTTTTAAATCAGTATTTCCAACTGTGCTGATCAGACATTTTGCCTAAAGGCCCACATCAGTATAGCTGGTATCAGCCAACATTAGTGTGTCTGTCTGCGACTTCAGCTTTGACAAAGAGGTTGAGTTCACGGTCACAGCAGTCTCCTATCTGTCTTTCCTTCATTAATGACCTTGCTAATGACCTGTGTGGCCATCAGACAGCATGCCTAATTGGGCTTTCAGACCGGCTAGCCTTTTCTTGACCTGACTCACTCCTCTTGTTTGGAAAATCTCCATGATGTGGTTTGTTTATTTACGGGTCCCTTTTATCATCAATTTAGCCTAATGACATAATTTCCTGACTATTTTGTCTTAATATGTCCTAATATTATAAGCGTCTCTCACGCACTGTCCAGCAGGGCAAGCACTCCTGCCAAACCCTGTCAAATTATGCTGTTTGCTTAAAAACATTGCAGCCAGCGGTGCTCAGACACAAACTCCCACACAGGACGCATTGCCTTTTTACTGTATTAAACTGTATGACATTTTATTTGTACTCAGTGGGTATGTAAATCTTACTGGTGGTGAGTGTGTGTAAGGCCATGGCAGAAAGAGAGACGGGGCAGGAAGGTATTGGATGAATGAGGACTCATGTTTCTGGAGGGAGAAAGCGATTTTTGGTTTTAGACCAGACAAGTAATTTGACTGTGAGAGAGCCGAAAAGATGCCCCTCCTTCCTCTGCATCGATTTCGTTGGTGTGGGATGGGGAGTGTGTGTTTGTGTAGGTGTGTGTGTGTGTGTGTGTGTGTGTGAGAGCGCGTGTGCATGCTCTGTCTGGTGGCGTCGGCATGTCTTAATCAGCTCCCTGTCTGGGGGCTCTATGGATCTCGTTTCAGCCCCTTTGCATCTTGGGTAACAGCGCTCTCACAGTTCGCTTGCTCCCTCTTGCCCTCGGCATCCTGCTCTCTATGACATGGAGGAGGATGATGGACTTTAATTATACTGAGGAGACGGAGCGCGATAACATTCACATGGAAAAGCAAGCATGGCCACTTAAGAGTGACTGGTCACATTGCTTATAGCCTAAAACGGCTCCTGGTTTGCTGTCTACAGTTGCTGAGCGGCTAAACTATAAAGAAAGTGTTTCAGTGCTTTCTGGAGCGTGTGGCTAATTAGCCCAGACAATCATTTCGATGTGATTCTCTGTATGTTGAGTGTAGCAGACAACACATCCATATATTGGCCACTATTAGCTTTTTTTTTTTACGTCATGGAAACGTGCTAAAATAATCCTGTGGTAAGGGACAATTATTATACAGATGCTGCAGATTGAGATTAGGTTGAAAAACAACAGTGTTCCTTTAAGAGATTCTTTGTCCCCGTTAGGACCCTGGTTTTGCCACTAGCTTGTTAGGGAGCACTGAGGTTGGGAAATATTTGGCCAGTGCTGCCTTTAGTCACTGTGCCGGTAATCTGCAGTTTTATATGCCAGATCCATTTGTGGTTTCATCATCGTGCTAAACCCCACACTGCTCCTGATCAGCCCGACTCCCTCTTAATGGCAACACTTTTTTTTTTATCCTGTCTTTCTTTCCACGGCTGCCACTTCCTGCCTGAACAAGAATGGAATGATAGGAACTTCACACTGCCAGTGTGCTTCTGGGCCCAGCCTTCACTGAATTCCCCCATTCGGACGGGTTAAGTCGAAGTCTAGACTGGGTTTTAATGACTGTCACAGCTGGTCTCTCAGCCCAAAAACCCACTCACAGCTGGTGGTGTAGTAGCCCACCCAACCCCCAGTCATGTTCCATATCTGCTCTTGCCTACCCCCACAGCCCCAAAAAGCTGGAGTGGAGTGAGTTGGGGGATTTGGGGTGGGGGGCATTGAGTCCAGTCCCCCAAACAACCCCCACCATACACACATACACCTCAGCCATGCTCTTTGTTCAAACATAGTCAGCCCAATCCCTCCTCATGTCTGCCTAATCTCCACACAAAGGGCCAGTGTAAGGCCACCAATTATGTGCATACGAGAGCAGAGTTCACTTAGCCCAAACCGCGCGCACTCTTTCATGCTTCTTTTGGAGCCATGCACCTCAGATACTTCAGTGTGTACTTTCAGTTGGCCAACTTTATACAAAATCTGATTGTGCTTTTACAGCTCACACACAGTCTTGTAAGATTTTAACTCTGCGGGTTGTTGCTCACCTCTTTTAGAGCTAGGTTGATTTGAGGAGTTTTATTCCAAAACATAGTGAACGCCAAATTCTCATTTTACGTTTTTCTCACTGTGGCTGAACTTTCAGGAGTCAGTACAAGTGACTAGCAAAAAAACTGGGTAATATGATTGTCATGGTCATCACTTTTGTGCAAATTGTAAATACTGTTAGTATTTCTAGATCTGACTGACTGCATGTTTCATCGCAGTGTAATTCGCAAAAATCATTGGTGATGGGTGTTTTTTTCCCCACCCACTAACTAGGTTTTCCCTAATCAACCGGTGTTGTCAACACTGAGCTTCCACACAGGTGTATCCATACGGATGAACCCCCTGAAATATGATCAATGTTCAAAGTGTCTACATTTCATAAAGTGTTTTTTCCATTTTTTAAATGGAAGTCTTGATTTATTGCCTCTGTTTGTGTTGTGGAACATTTAGCACTGACATCCTGAGCTACACATCAACACTTACTCTGTTTTCAATATTGCTATTTCAGGACTTTACTCTGCCTGCTATTTGATGTCATCAGATGACACATGACTTTACCCAGCAGTGAGCAGTCAGCAGCAAGGTGCAGTGTTGAAATGCCCTCAGTGCCCCTGTTTACAACATGGGCAACAGAACTGCCATTGTCCGTTTCCCATTCGGCACAGTTGTTTTTAGTGATGCACCGATCGCTCGGCCACCAATCGGAAACGAATCACTCACACGTATTGCCGCTTTCAAACCGATCTTGCGCATGCGCTTTACTTGCAGCACAGACACGCGCGCATTCAGGCTGCGTTCACGTGAGCCGTTTCTCCCGGCGTGGAAGACATGCCTACTGCCAAACATCAAC
The DNA here is from genome assembly GCA_037974605.1 of Nannopetersius ansorgii. Classification (NCBI taxonomy): domain Eukaryota; kingdom Metazoa; phylum Chordata; class Actinopteri; order Characiformes; family Alestidae; genus Nannopetersius; species Nannopetersius ansorgii. Next base: position 23,382,359 of record JBBPDE010000134.1, read on the forward strand.
AAGATGCGTCTTGAAAATTAAGCCTCATGGGACTTTCAGACTCTCTCTCTCTCTCTCTCTCTCCCTCGCTCTCTCTCTCCCTCTCTCTCCCTCTCTCTTTCGTGGTTTTCTAAACTCTCCTGTCCCGGCTAACAGAGTTAGCACTAGCTCTGTTAGC
>JBBPDE010000134.1:23382615-23398151 GCA_037974605.1 Nannopetersius ansorgii
TTTAAATTAGTAAAATAATTATGAAAATAAAGCTTTATATTAAAGAACATTAGATTTTTGTTTGTATTTGCTGTAGAACTGCCACTATCATGTCATTATTATAAAAGTAACTAGTAAACAGGGAAAGTAAGGACCACGTTACATAAAAAAAGTTGAAACTCATTTTTTTGTTTCAATGTCGCAGCAGCTCTAATTTCCTGTTATCTAGGGGAAAAAATCGGTATCGGAAAAATCTGTATCGGCCGCTCACACTTACACAAAATTGGTAATCGGAATCGGCCAAGAAAATTGCAATCGGTGCATCCCTAGTTGTTTTGTATGGTTTTGTATTTTACATGGTGGTGTTTCTGAGGAGCATAACCAGCAGAGCTGACCACAGCTCATACAACTGGTGTGCCACAGGCCACATACACGCAGTACACCATCATTTACCCTGTTTTTTCTACCCCAGCAGCCTCCACCAGTGCATTTAACACGCATCATGCTTTGACTGAAGAGTGTCTGTAATACACTCTGTCATCCGTTTTAGTTACTTGTTGACCACAATATAAGACATACACTATATGGTTCTTAAATGTGGCAACATGGCTACATTGTTTTCAAAAATTATTCTTTTTCTTATTAATTGTAGTGACAACAAATATCCCAACGTTTGTGTGCTTTTATGAGCGCATTGTGAATGTCCTCACCTAAAGACTGAATATTTCATTACAAAGAGGGGATAATTAGTTCTGTTCATTTGGACTAGCACAGTATGTGATGTGTTGAACAAAATAATTGTGTGTTTTAATAGCATTTTTGTGTGGTGTTGCTGTTGCATTTAATGCATATGGTGTGAAGAGAGAACTTTGAGTTTTTAAGATAGTTATGAATGTTTAGCTTTGACAAATTCATCCCTAATAGGGTCCCAATCCAAGGAGTTATAGCACTTATAGGGGTTTTATTACATTTTGCCCCTGTGATTCCTGTGCCCAGTTCAGTAAGCCTGCCAGGCTGGTTGGGGGTAAGTGCGTGTTGTATGTGTGCTATTCGTTCAGTGATTAGAAGGGTATGGCACAGAGTTGTTTTTCCAACTTTATCTGGGTCTGGTCACCTCTGTGTAATATGCAGGAAATTCCTTGTGCATGTGAACAGTTAAGTTGGATCCACTCCATTGGCAGTTACTGGCAGCTCACTTTTTTGTGCACTAAAGAACACAATCATTCTACATGTAGCAATCGTTAGTGTCTCGTTCTCACTCTCACTCTTCATTTGTTTTCTCCTGAACATTGGGCTGGCACTGACTGTTAAATACATCATGGCCAAAGGTCTCAGATTAGTTGAGCCATTAATGTTGGTAACAGCAAAACACTCTCATTTACACTTGTATGGAAGGGTGCGGTCACTTCTTTATCATGTGTTGTGCAATCTGTGTGAGAAAAGCAGAGGAAGTGCGGTGACTAAGATCAATTTAGTGAAGCCAAGCTCGGTGCAGTCCAAAGGAAGCAAAATGAGAGGGAGAGTGACTGCTTGGGGATGTGTGTGTTGGGGACCAGTGTGTTCAGAATGACCATTTTTTTGACAGAGTGTGATCATTGGCTTGATTAGGAGTTACTAAGCGGTTGTGCTGCATTCATTAGAAAAGGTGAAAGAGCTAGAGTATCTGAAGTTGAGATTAGGCATGCATTTACATGTAGGCATGTAATTATTCACCAGTAGTGAAATTCTTGGACTCCCTCAAGTTTGCCTGGTAAAAAAAAAAAGAAATAAAATTTACAAAGTTGTATAATAGTGTCCTTAAAATGTTTTCTTAGTACAAGTATTCTAAAAGTAAAATTCTTCTTAAGTAAAATAAATAGTAAGTAGTAGTTCAAAACTCAGTGGAACCACCCTCAAAGACACGAATACAAGCAGAGTGTGTGAGTGAGCGCGCAAAAGTGTGCAGAGCACAGAATCTGCCACTAAAAGGCTTGCACAAACATCAACAGCCTGAAAGTTTGGAGAGGGAGCCTGAGAACAAAAGCAGGCATTAAAATGGGCCATTTTGGTAAGGAACAACAAAAAAATGTCTGTCATTAAAGCCCCTGGACCTAAATCTGCCCACTGCCCTTTCTGTCCCAGGTTCTTGTTGTTGTCATGTATCACAATTTTCAAGACCTGTTATTTTAAAGCCAATGCAATTTGTCCTAAGTGGCCCACCATTGTTGGTGGCTAAGCGCTGTGGCTGATAAGGCCGGGGTGTGAGTGAAGCGTGACGGCCAGTCCTGCTCTCCCCCGCCATGACCTCAGCCACCCCCCTGAGCAGCCTCCTTGTGCCAGAGACGCCCCCAACCCCCCACTAATACCTCCCGCTTTAAGGCCGCTCACTTGCTGAGGGAGACACGAAAACACATGCCGGCAATGACAGCTCAAAAATAGAGTTACAAAACCAGGCTCGCATGCCAGCGTCCTGGAACATGTCTGATGCATGCCCTTGAAGATGAGCGCTGTCAGCTTGTTACCTAAGCTGAATGAGCACTCAACATGTTTTTCAAGTCTTGAAGTAGGCTAGTGGGACTTATCCTGGATTAATATGTTACGGCCTGACACTCACAGAAAAATCCTCATCCTTCTTATTTTTGACTTGTGCTGCGTCTGTTGTTCTCCAGAGCAGACAACAGCGGTGTAAATCCGTGACCTTACTTTGATTCCATTACATCTTTAGGAGACAATTCCGTGAATCATACGACTCAGATTTTGCTGTGATTCTATTAGATTTTTTTGGTAGATTAAGAATTACTTTTAAAAATGCATTAAAAATGTCACTGGCCCAAAAAAGTCCCCAACACTCCTTAGAAAATTGGCCAAAAATATTTTTACAGCATATTATTTTAACATGCATTCTATGTCGACCTAAGGTCAGTGCCTTTTGATATACCCATCCCTAGTGGAGAAATGTTTTTCTAAACCGCTTGGGAAAAGGTCCTGAGCCCTGATCAGTCGTGTTTATTCGTTTGTCTGCTGTATATCCTGATGAGGTTTGTAGGCTGATAATGGTGGGAGTGCAGGGCTCTGGGGTGCTGCGCCTGGAGCCGAGTGCTGCTGCAGTGATCCGGCTCTGACTGTCCCAGAGCAGTTTCAGCTTTTCATGGTCTGTTTGGGTTTATCTGCAGTGGCGGATTCGATTTCATGTTATGCAGCCCGGTGGTAAACTGGTGGCTGCATTCATGGCCTCAGCTTGAACTAACAGTGACCGGGCTTTAATTTGTGGTGCAAGCTTTGCTCGCCACCTGGTGGACGCACTGGAGAAACACTCTTCTGAAAGAACACATGAATTAAGACGTCTTGTGCAGTTGTGATGAAATTTTACAACTCCTGGAGTTAACAGTTTTGTTTGACTAATAATTAATTCTGAGGTTCCCAATCCTAGATCTCATGTTCTGCACATTTGTGATTTCCATGCTAACAGACATGAACCTGATCACGAGGAGCTTGTAAATGAGTTGATAAGGGACCAACACACAAAATGTGCATAGTTTGGGGGCTCGACTAGGAAGAACCAAATGAATTAAAACCAGTCTATGTAGGGATAATCACTGTCCAATAAAAGTTGCAGCTGCTGGCAAATATTACTGAATTACAATCACTCATTTACTAAGATTCTTTTTAATATGCATTAAAGCTAATGACTGTTACAATGACACATTGTTAGGTTTGGTATAGTAATCAGATCTGCAGTGTTAAGTGTCTGAATAGATATTATAAACTTATTTGGATTTATTTGGCTCACATAAAGTCTCCAAACTACCTGCAGAACCACTCTGTAACAAGATTAAACATCAAAAGTCATAACAGTTGCGATTTTTTAGTAACTTTAAATAAAAATAAAAAAAAAGCTGTCCTTGGACCCTGGGTGTATAAGCCCCTTCAACTCCTCTGCCCATTTTCTTCTCTGATTGGAAACATCATACCCTTATTAGTGAGATGGCTACAAATAAGAGAATATACAGCATTTCATAGAATGCAACATGATACTTGACTGGTTTTAGATGCATTGTAAATGTGTGCTGCTATTTATGTTCTTGTGTAAGGCTGCATCAGCACATCAGATTCTCTCTTTGTCTCTGCAGCTCTGAAGTGCAACTGCACAAACTGTGAAAAGAGTGGCTATGAGTGCGAGACCGACGGGGCCTGTATGGCCTCCACTTCCTACATTAAAGGTCAGGAGCAGCATGTCCGTATTTGTATCCCCCGTGAGAATCTGGTCCCACCTGGACAGCCCATATACTGCCTGAGTGCTGAGGGGGTCCTCAATACACACTGCTGCTACACAGACTACTGCAACAGCGTCAACCTCCAGGTTCCTAATGGTGAGTTTCTGAGCAAGTGTCTTCATTTTAGGTTCTTTACAGATCATATTTTTTTCTGTAATGTAATGCTCTTGCCTGCACATCTATGTATGACTGGTCAAAACTGTTCTTTTTAATAAGTAGCCTATGTTTGTGAGATCATCTGATTGAGAAAAAAGACTCTGAATATTAACGGGGTGGACTTCAGGCTCAGTTGAATGTGGCAGGGCACCACAGGAATTCTTTAAAGACTTTCTAAATGAAATTAGGTAAATAAAACATCTGTGTAGAATAAAAAGTCAGTATTTATTTGACTCTTTAGGCCTTAATCCAAATCAGGTGTGGACAGAATGCAATAAACTGTATGCCTCTTTAAATCTGAGGTGTTGTGCTTGTACTTGGCAGGCATGGGCTCATTTAACTGACTGAAACTGAAGACAATTTAGAAAGTATGAGCAGAGTAAAAAATAATAGCTGAACACTTACCACTTGTCATTTTCACAATCTGAAATCTGTTGGAATTAAAACAAGACCTGTAGATCAGGTATGCAAAGCAAAACCTCCACATCACTGCAAAGACCTACACGAAGATTCGGTTTGTATGCAAACATCATCTACATTGAAGGGTCATCAGAATGTAACTCTGATCTAATCACAAAAGTAAACAAATAAGGTATAAAGCACAACACTTGGAGGTATTTTGGAATCAAGTTCTATGGTTAAATAAAACAATCACTAAAGAAAAGTGGAATGTGTTTGAATGACAGAATAAGGGTGGATCTGTCATGTTTGGAGTTGTATGGCAGTGAGGGGCACTGGAAGTGTTGTGAGGTGTAAAGAAAAAAAGTATTCTGCTAATATGAACAGATCCTGGAAGTTAATATCTTTCAGTCAGTGAGGAAACCGAAGAAGAAAAAAGGTTGGATATTACAAGACAATAATCCAAAACATGCATCAAAGTTAAGCTAAAGCTTTTTCAAGAAACAACAGTAGTCCATCTCTGAAGTACCAGTTTAACAGGCTGAGGTTTCTCAAGGTTACACAAGGTTTTCTCTTGCAAAAGGATACCAGGCAAGAGGTTTAGGAGCTTTTTAATTATGTCCCCTGCCCATAATGATTCGGCATACACTTTTATCGATGCATTTAATCCTGTTTGTCACCCCTTATGTCAGATTTCCGTGCCCGGCTGAGCAGGCATACTCTAGCGAATGTGACCAGTGTGAATCAGTGTCAAGTCTGACATGGCTCTCCTCAACCTCCACAGTTCATATAATTCAATGTTGGCTCCACTTCCTTAGCAGCTGTATGATGATCCCATTATAAATCAGAATGCTTTAAAATTCTAAATACAGACGTTGAAAACATTTGCTGCCCTTTATATTATGCAATTTATTCCAGCTTCTTAAAGTTAACAATTCAGATATAGAAGGTTTCCATATTGACTCTATGGTGCCATTATTTTAAATGCTGTTTCAACACTATATGTAATATATTCTCTCTCTCTCTCTTGCAGGAGTTCCTGAAGCTAAAAGCTGGCCAGGCTCGACCAGTAGCTGGGGTCCAGTGGAGCTGGTGGCGGTAATAGCAGGTCCAGTCTTCCTCGTCTGTCTGTTGTTGATCGTGGGTGTGTTCCTGTTCCAACACCACCAGCGGGCCTACAACCACCGGCAGCGGCTGGACGTGGAGGATCCGTCCTGCGACCACCTGTACTTGGCCAAGGACAAAACCCTGCAGGACCTCATCTTTGACCTGTCCACCTCTGGCTCTGGCTCTGGTTGGTCCAACCCTCCTCCTCATTCCAGATGGCTAGAGGATATGATCTTGTTTTTTATTCCAAATATGTAATTTGTTTTTACATCTTGTGTTCTCTACACTTAGGGTTTGTTTTGAACACAACCACTGTCTTATTGACACAGGCAGTGTGGTCACATTTTTTAATACAGTCTATCTCAGAGATCTGTTGTTCTGTGGCCTGACGCAAAACCCCTTTAACCTTTTAAAAAGAGTGACCTCACAAAAGGTGGAGTGTTGGTTGCTTACCAACTGACAATTATTTCTGTGTTCCCTTGTATTTAGTAAAAGAACACAATCCATTCAAAACACTGATGTTTGCTATAGAAGCCAGTGGGCAGGTGCTGGATAAGCATTCCATCAGCACTTTTAACGCATCATTTTTGATCATCTTTACTTTGGGGTAATTTTTAAAAAATATATATTTTTTGTCTCGCAGGTCTGCCCCTGTTTGTACAGAGGACAGTAGCTAGGACCATCGTACTACAGGAGATCATTGGAAAAGGCCGTTTTGGTGAGGTATGGAGAGGAAAGTGGAGAGGAGGGGATGTGGCGGTGAAAATCTTCTCCTCCAGAGAAGAACGCTCATGGTTCCGTGAGGCAGAAATCTACCAGACTATCATGCTCCGGCACGAGAACATCCTGGGCTTCATTGCTGCAGACAACAAAGGTGAGTATCGCCGGCTACCTGCCAGTTTAATCACTTAATGTGCCGATGCAGCATACTTTCATCTCTTTCAAGGATTAAATCATGTTGAGAAAGTTTATCCCCAGCTAAATTGATTTGCACTAATTTTTCCTCTTTTAGACAATGGCACATGGACTCAGCTGTGGCTGGTGTCAGACTATCATGAGCACGGCTCTTTGTTTGACTATCTCAACCACTATTCTGTCACCATCGAAGGCATGATCAAATTAGCGCTGTCAGCCGCCAGCGGACTCGCACACCTGCACATGGAAATTCTCGGCACTCAGGGTAAACACAGATTAGCAACAGTAAACCTTTAAAGGCAGCTAATCAGCTGCGTTTTGTTTGGGTATCAATGTCATTTATCATTTCTGAATTATTTGAGCACTCCTTTAGTAATTCTACTTATTCAAATTAATTTTTTAACAGGGAAACCAGGCATTGCACATCGTGACCTAAAATCTAAAAACATCTTGGTAAAGAAGAACGGCACCTGCGCTATAGCTGACCTGGGTCTGGCTGTGCGGCACGAGTCTGTCACTGATACTATAGACATCGCCCCTAATCAGAGGGTGGGGACTAAAAGGTACCAGCAACTGCAACTCCACATAATCCCAAGCACTCATCTAATGGTTATGCTTTCCCTGATTACTTGTCAGTCAAGTAGGCTGGAATAAAGGATATTTGTTATCATGAATTACATTACATTTTGTCACTAGGTGCCTGAATGCCGTGAATATCATCTGTGCTTGAATTCTGACCAACTGTATGTTTAGTTACTCAGAGAGTATAATTAGCTCAGTTTAGAAAAAAAGACTTGTGTACTGCACTAAATCCAATTAATGCAATTAATTAAGTTTTTTCATCTGTTGCCATTTATTAAACATCAAAGAATACATTTGATTATTCAGATTGTCATGGAATATTCTGACAGAAACCTTTATTTGCAAAATAAAATTAATCTGATAATATATGAAAAAATATATATAAATATATAAAACATTATTCTCTCTGTTTTACAGATACATGGCCCCAGAGGTGCTGGATGAAACGATCAATATGAAGCATTTTGATTCATTTAAATGTGCTGATATCTATGCTTTAGGACTGGTCTACTGGGAGATAGCAAGACGATGTAATGCTGGAGGTAAGACAAAAACACTGTTCATGAATGTTCATTTTAGTTTTTAGTTTTATTGTGATACATTTACTAAAGGCTGCAAATAACTGAATAAAATTTGGTTTCTTCCATCACTTCTTTCTCCTAGGCATCCATGAGGAGTACCAGCTGCCGTACTATGACCTGGTGCCTTCTGACCCCTCCATAGAGGAGATGAGGAAGGTGGTGTGTGACCAGAAACTGCGGCCCAACGTGCCCAACTGGTGGCAGAGTTATGAGGTACAAAAAACAAACACACCTGTGATTTTTCACTCTGAAAATAAACAAAATTGTGTAATTTGTGTTTCTAGAATGGGAAAGTATAAGTATGAGAAGGTGATTCATCTTCTGTATTTGTTTCCGTATGTGTGTGCAGGCGCTGCGGGTGATGGGGAAGATCATGAGAGAGTGCTGGTACGCGAACGGAGCAGCCAGACTGACAGCCCTGCGAATTAAGAAGACTCTGTCCCAGCTGAGCGTGGAGGAGGACGTAAAGATGTGAGGCGCTCGCAGGGGACTGTAGCACCCCCCTATAGAGACGCACAATCGGATAGCTCAAGAGAAAAAGACTTGACGGAAAAGCCACCTGCCAGTTTCAGTCACAGTTTGAACGTTTTTAAAGTTATGACGAGGACTACCTCACATTTTTAGCCAAAACTACTGAGAGAGAAAAAGGCCACTTCAGCCATTTTACGTTCCCTCCGCCAGCCCCTGACCTGAAGCCCTCCATCCAGTCAAGCTGGGCCCATCTGTGGGGTCTAGCATCCACCATCCAGTCTAAACACATCTCTCCCACACTCCGCTGACTTTTTTTAAGGGCAGGAATTGTTAATGAACTGATGTTTTTTTGGGGGGGTTTGTTTTTGGTTTATTTGACTGCATTGAGATGTTGCCTGTAATGGACGAGGCTGTGTGACTGTTCAAAAGAGCATGGTTCCATACGCATTCAAATTCAGTAAGCTATATCATTGCTGTTTAGGAGATAATGTGAATTAGGAGAGAATTAGGAGAGAAACAACTTGTTTTAATAATCTTTAATGATGTCATTTATTTAGCCAATTCAGTATGCACCAAGTTTTGTTACTATACAAAATGGCATGTTCCTCATGGCATGACTTAAGCTCAATATAGTTGTTTTACAGGCAGTGTACCACCTCCCCATTGTATTTATTAAGGTTTGAATTTTATCAGGTAAAGCTGTTGAGATGAGCTCATTCAGGTAATATCTAATTTGAGGATTGTGAGCACACACCAGAGGTCTCACTCATCACCCAGGGCTGTGTGAAGACCAGGATCATGGCAAGCAATGTAGCATTATTGCATGTATGTTCTGTTTGTTTGTTTTTGTTTTTCCTTCTTCTTCCAGATGCGCTGAGTTTTACATGGAACTGGGAGAAGTTAGCCTCTATCCAAACAATGGGATGTCCTGACTATGATCTGCACTATGACTTTGAACGTTGCTTTAACGGTCTGATTCCTTGAGGGGGGGCGGTGGCGGAAGACTGCTGTTTGTGACCAGTCAGTTAGCATCCTATAAATGGTTCATGTAAAATAGTCAAATCTTTTGTTTGCTTATTTATAATGTAGCCTTTATAATCCATCACTTTCTATGATCTCTTTACTTTATAGGTTGTGTAGTTTTTATTCAAGCCAGAAGGTACTACTGAATATTTGAGTGCATGAACAGCATCTCTGCAGAGCCTTTGAGTTTATTCTCGTTACCTACTCCATCAGACTTAGCCTGACCCAAATAACTTCACACTCCAGTTTCTGGCGCCACTCCTATAGCCAAAATCAGAAATCTGCTCTGGAACCCAAAGGAATTGATGTAATGCTAAAGTCAGCATGTGCACACATGCGATGTAAGTCAGGGAAAGAGTTACGTTTTTAGTTGTGGGATCGAGAAGCCCTTAAACTGGGGCGTTTTTCAGCATGTGTGCATTAATGGACGAGAATCTCCTGGAAACTGCTGCTTGGCTGAAAATGTGGATGATTTGTCAGCTTGGGTGTGGACTGCTGCAACAGCACTGCTTAGAACTCGAATAATGTGACCGTCCGTTTTGCGACAAGGTTCAACACTGGGATTCAGTCTTGATTTAAACGAGGATAGACAGCAGATGATGACAGACTGATATGCTCCATTTTTATTTACATCTTGTGTGTTTCGTTTCACAACTTGCTTTGGTGTGTGTGTGTGTGTATAGCATATTGCATACTCATGACTAACACATAATACAGTGGGACGGAGTATCCAAGCTGATGTTAGATGTTAGGCCACCTACTGGAAGAACCACATTGGTATGTAGACCAGAAGACCAATGATGGCCTGTGTTTGCTATGTTAGAACTTCCTGCTGTTCAACCAGTCTGCATTTCAAACCATGTTAAATGCATTATTTTTGGGGGGATTCATTGAAATTGTACATAATACACTGTTTTCTTATCTCCATCTCTGTGGTTGTTTTATTTTTTAGTCCAGGGTCCTCCTTTTTCAACATTTGGATGCTTGTATTTGACCTCGAATGAGTTGAAAATACATGCCTAAGTAAAGATTAATGGGTTCATTTTTGGGGAAAAAAATGACAAAAAGCTTCTGTCCTGAAGAATGGCCAGTGTTGCAATAGGAACAGTGACTAAAGAGATTTTGATCTGCAAGAAAGACACTACTGCATGCAGAGGGACATTATGGCAGGTTGGCAAGAATATAAACCCCTTCATTATAAAGACCAAGGCACAATTGAGTCAACGTTGATCTTCAGAAATAAGGGAAAATGGGAGTCCTCCACTTCGCAAGGGGGCATGTGCACATCTGGCTAACACCTGAATATGTCTGAATTCTTCACTGTTTTAGAGAGAGGGCCTGGTGGCTATTATGCTTTGAGGTACATTTTGTTGGTATGCTTTGGTGTCCTTAGAAGGGTTACTGTAAATTGGTAAAGTTACTTGGACTAATATCTCCTATGAGGCACCATATCTATCTTGAGGTCAGTTGTTTCTTCCAGGATGAAAATTCTCCCACCCACAGGGCATGAGAGGATTATATTTACAGCACTTAGCAGATGCTCATCCAGAGCAATGTAAATCAGTGCTTATCCAGGGTCACTAAATGGAATATGCAGAATTGGCAACAGCAAGTCAGTTGGACTTGCATGAGTTCTGTTCTCTCCACTACAATTCAAAAGACCAACTCAGGGAAGTGTTTTGAATAATGATCCTCCAGTAGTCCCAGTGCCTTTTAGAATCCGTGCCAAGGCACTGTGCCAGTGGTCTGGCATATTTCCTAGGTAAAATAAAGTTGTTTTCAAACTGAATCAGGGCACAGCAGCAGACGTTATACTTCTCTGAAACAAACAAAAGCAGATTATATTTAAAATGCATTTTATTTTCCTTTACAAGAAATAAAGCAGAGACAGAAAATGGAAGAGGGAAGGGAAGGGGGCAGCTGTATATAAAGTGATGCAACCTCTGTCATCATCAAAAATATGTACAATTCAAAATTATATCCATACAAAACATGCCACATACAATAAAAATGATCATTTATCTTCCTAAAAGTAGCTCTGCTGTACAGATGCAGCATTTTTTTTTTAAAAAGTAGGTTGTTTAAAAAAAAAAATCAGCAATCTATTCTTTATTAAATTAAAGGATATGCAGAGAGACCTTAAATTAAGATATTCCAACCAATCAGAAGGTAGGAGTTAGGCTAAAATCCAGTGAGCGCCTGCGAGTTTTATAATCAGCTTCCCTTGACAAGACACACACACAACAGCTAAAGTTCACCGATTCTGCTATTAGTCTCGAGCGGTCTTCGGGAAAAGTCTTCTAAGCAAAAACACTTCAGAGTGCAAATCTCTCTCGGGTAAGTACGGGGACATCCAAGTCATAGCATACACCGGCTATACTGCCATTTCACAAGTTATATAAACACGTTCACTTCTACAGGGTGGGGGGGGAACATGACACTAATTTCAAAAACAGTATCATTTCAGGACCTTTCAGAATTTCTATTTAGAGAATGTACTTATCAAATAGTAACCAATTTAAGGACAAGTTTCCATCTCAGGTATTTCACAAGCAGTAGCATAAATAATAGTAAAAGAAGAAATATACGTGAACAATATTACATAAATACATAAACGCTATGCACCATTCTACTCAATTTTTTTCCCCCTCAAAAATGATCAAATTGCATGAAAAGAGATATCGTCAGGACTAAATTCCAACATCAATCCCATCTTAAATGTCTCATTCACCTCAACCACTCATCCATTTCATTGGTGAACACAAGAGAACCAGCACACTTCTGTTAAACTGTATATGATCTTATAGCAAAAGAACGCTAATAGAAAAAACAGGTAAATGCAAAAACACTCTGATTCATTTACATATCAAGATATTACTTCGTTTGCCATTTTACATATATTTATAGATATATACACATTTAATCTTTCTGATAAAATGATATCCAGTGGTTTTTTTCTTTTTTAATTCAATTTTTATTTCTCTACAGTTCTGATTTTATGGATTAAAAAGGAGTCAGATAAAGAGCTTTTGCAATCCCCCAACCCCTATTATATACAGTTTGTACATCTTGCATTTCTTTTTACTGTGAGGTCATACGTCTGGGGAGGAACGAACAAAGTAGTATGCAGTTTGTGGAGACTTTGATCAGCTCCCTTCTCTGAAGATAATTTTTTTTTGTAACTGTTTTTTAATTACTTTAATATCAAAGGAAAAAAAGAACAAATGCCCTTTTAAAGACTTTCTCTGCCATTGCTTCAAGCCTCCAGATAACAGTGCCAACAGTAATCACAGCACAATACAGGGATTCCATACACTGACTGTGGTTAGGGCAGAGAAAGGTTCAATACAGTAAAAGTTTACAACAGTCCACTAAGTATTACAGAGGAAGAGGCATACGAACAGTTCTGGTGTGACGTTCGTATGTGATGATCAAATGAACATGGGCTATACAAAATTAAAGATGGAAAACATGTCAAAACATAATAGTAGTCTTGCATCACAAGTTACCGTTTATTGAAGAGCCCCAAAGCGTCGACCGCCATTTCGGTACATGATCGTCTTATAGATACCTCTGCCTGTCCCCCATGATTCTGCTTCACTTCAAAGTTTAAGCTATGAAACTTTATTTGTGAAATTCACTGTCCTTAGCAACATAAAAGTGAATTTGGTTGTGCGCTTCCAAAACAAACAAAAAAAAAAAAGCATGATCGAGATGCACTGAGGCAGACACGAAGGAAAAATGGCTACATGAGATCTAGTCATTCAAACTAGGCGGCTTCTTAGACTTGCACACCCATTTGGTTTTTTTGATTGCTCTAAATAATGCATTATAGTATTGAAACTGTCGTATAGGCTCTGCAGTTTGTATATTGATGAGTTGCGATGGCTCACTACTGTAAATAATAAGCAAAAGAGAGAGAGGAGCAAACCGGCTGCTTAAGTTTCCCTGCTTAACCGAGAAGGCAACTGCCATGACAACATTCTACCTTCTCCTTTCCACAGTAGCACTTAATTTAATACGAAGCAGTCACTTCCCACAAAATGAGGTAGACTGGGTCAACAGAACCCACCTTTAAACTCAATATAATAAAAACATCTGGTGCCTTCTGAGCCACAGGTCAAATAGTATTTAAACTTTATATTATCTTACATCTTGTCCACCATAGATACATAGATGTGATCTGAGCCACTCCAGGATTGTCTTGCCAATATCCATGTTGTCAATCTTCAATGATGACTTGATGGGAGAGTGTTGTTCTGGGGTGACAGGGTGGTAGGAGAGAAACAAAACAAAAAAAAAAAAGGATAGGTCCAAAGCTAAAGTTTATTAGTTCATTTCTGAGTACTTAAATGGCTTTAATCAAACTTTTCACTGAGCTCTACCCTAAGTGTATTGATATGATATAGAATCAGACATTTTGGTAGACGTTGAGAGGATTGATTCCAGCCAGAGACAGCTTATTGGAGGGGAACAGTAGAGGACGTAGGAAGGAGGTGCTTTTGGCAGAGGCGTGGATTTTTACAGGACTATTCAAGCACACATTTGAGCTCATCTGAAAAGGTTGTGGCTTTAGTTTTTACTCTCTTCAAAGCTTTGGCTCCTGATGTGAAGAAGTCTTTTCTTTCCTACGATGGAGAGTAAAGGTTTTTCCCTCCTCCTGTTTCAGAACAGCTTATGATCTGGGTAATAAGGTTAAACGAGGCTTTGGCGCAGACGTTATCTGGCACCAGGGCGCAAAAGGCGTGTCTCACGCGTTCTCTGTCCCCGTTAGTTCATCCATTTTCGGCAATTCCAGGCTCCACAATGGCAGGGGATCTTGTGCTGATCGTCCTCAAAATCAAACTGATAGTCATACGTCAGCTTTTGTTCCATCAGGGAAGAAATAGAGAGGAAGACACAGACGGGTTCAGTAAGAGAAGCATCAATAACTGAGGAAAGTTTGTTTAGTGAAGTTTAAACAGTCCTTACCTCCTCGCCCTTGGGAATTCTGCGGCTGGAAATGATGATGATTTTGTCCTCCTTGTCAAACGTCACAACCTCCGCAACGCAGTTGGGTGCACAGGAATGATTGACATAGCTATCAATGACACAGTACAGGCTGAGTGAGTCCCAGGTCATAGAGAAGAGCAAAACCAACTGTCGTGGGAAATTCACCACGAAGATTGTTTTCCTAACATAAGGGTGACTTTTTTCAATTATTGAACTGATTAAGTCTGCATGTCACAGCTCTTGGTAGCTGTTATGTAATTCTGAAGCATGCAAGTATTATAAACATTCAGAGAGAACTAATAGACTTTAAATAAAAGTAAAAAAGAAACCAACTTTTGAATTTTAGATTGAGTCATCGGAAATGTGCTATAAATGTCATTTAAACGCTGCACAAGAACAGCACAGAGGAAAAAAAAGAGAATCAAAGACATGCAAAGTGCATCTTACCGGGCAGGGCCACCAGTGAGGGTTGCATCTATTACGTGTTCATTATTTATGCGGAACATGTAGATTCCACGATTCTGATTTGGAACAATAAAAGAATCTCTCAAGTTATCTGGCAATGAGATGCAAGACCTTTACATAAAAGCCTGTTCTCTGATTTATAGGACCCATATCCCTATATTTTTTTGGGGGGGGGATTAGGTCATTGGTAATAATAATAATAATAATAATAATAATAATAATAATAATAAAAGTTTCTTGATACACAGTTTCATGCCAAATGGTCATCATCTAATTATTGCAAAAAATCCCCCAAAAAACAAAACCCTTTGCACAGCCTGCTTTTCAAGGACTACACAAGCCACTAGCAATTACATTGTGAAAGTCTGACCCAAAATTAACTTCCGGCTACTTCACTAGTGGTAAGCTAACTGGAGGCTACTTCATTAACGGTAAGCTTACAGGAGGCTAATTTGTCGACCTCTATTACATACTACACAAAACACTCCACTTCAAAATTATTTGGTTTTCCATGACATGGGTTCTTAAAACTCATGATAATAATAATAATAATAATAATACATTTTATTTGTGGGCGCCTTTCTGATACCCAAGGTCACCTTACAAAGCATAG